>CAJNDS010000474.1:57500-130630 GCA_905221605.1 Symbiodinium natans | reverse complement strand
GGGGGGGGGGGGGGGTGGCATACCTCGTCCAAGCGAAAGTGTGCCTGAAGCTTGAGCCCTGAAACCACGCAAGATGCAATCACTCTGAAATTGTGCCATGTCCATATTTCTAAAGATCCATTGAGAAACGAAAAAAACATCTGCCATGAGAAGGACGCTTGAAACAACATTATCCTTCATCTCTCGCCACTGTATAGCAGAAGCCCCCCCCCCCCCATGCTTGGTTTTGAGGGGATGGCACGTGCCCTAGAAGGGTGGCACTTGGCATTGCACCTATGGCCTTCTTGATAGGACTTTAGGACTTTAGGGTTTAGGGTTTACGGTTTATACAAGCTCCGTAGGCAGTGCCCGCTGCAGGCCCGAAGAGGAGGTGGACATTTCGCCGCGGTCGTTGGATCGACGGCGGATGCCTTTTGCTTGACTTTTGGGGCCCACATGAAGGGCTGATACTTGGGGATCCCGATACACAAGGGTAAGGGACCATACTAAGGGCCCATGGTTCCGACCTTCGATTGTTACAAGATTTCCGGTCTAGGACTTGCACATGGGAGTGGGACAGTATGGACTGGGGTCTGGGCTTAGTACGGAAGGTTCATGGAGACGTGGGCATAAGGGTGCTTGGCATTCTCTCACGCAAAAAGACCCAGCACAGACGTCACGAGTTTCGGGCTTTGTCCTAGAGCGCGCAGAAGACCGTAATTCATACGCACAGGGCAGAACAAGGTTTTGCATACAAGGGTCACTTGATGATGAGCTCCCCCCCCCCCGAGGCCTTGACATTGTTTCTGTGTTTGTAAGGTCATACCGAAGTTGGTGAATGCCAAAGCTTGAGAGGTGTATCAGTTGTTTCCAAAGCCATGGGACTCAAACTGCTTCAAGCCCAGAATCCCTCAGAACGATCCTCTTTTGCGGAAGGCAAACAACTCAGCATCTTGTTGCAAAAGGAAACGAAGCGGCCCAGTAACCTCACACAGCTTGCAAGAGGGTGTGCTGGTACACTAAAATACCCGTCCGAATTTCTCCGAAAAACCTGCAGTTCGGAGTCTGAGGATGGATAACTTCCAGAAGGTGGGCCCGGTAGAGAGCGTAGATTCGGTGGCTCCCTGAACTCTCTAAGCCCTAAATCCACTGCAACGTGTGGAGCATGGCTACAGGGGTGGCAAAAGACATCCACAGGTCCCAAGGGTTTTAAACCCAAAACCCTAAACCACCAGAGTCCTCGCCCGCATTTCGCCAGCGTGAGAGTCGAAACCCTAAATTAGTTGCGGGAAGTCCGAGCCATGGCGTTCTGAGCTCCTTGAACCTTCATCCTTTCAAGTGGGTTAGGGTTTAGGCTCCTTGAGAGCAGTGCTGCAGTCATGTGTGCTGCTAATTACGGTGGGTGACATGTTCTATGTGACGTTCCCGACGCCCGAAGCCCTGATGCAAAAGGAACTAGGGCTGGAGGGTTGATGCAAGTTGGGGCACCTATTGAGCGGCTGTTGGGCAGCGTTCATGAAAATTGTGAGCAGTTTGAGCATATTCTTTTTGCGTGTCTCAAATCACTGTTGACCGACGAGGCGAATTCATCTCCAGCCCCAACCCCCCACGCCCCCCCCCAGTAGTGGCCAGAGTAGTCTTTACGAGGCGAGCATACATCCCCTATTGGAGCCGCCTTCATCCCCTACTATCCCTATACTGTAACCTTCGGTCACCAGCACACGGGCCCTCGCTCTCAACCTGCCTGCACAGTTGGGCCAACAGCTCACGGACGGCTGCCGAGCTCAACTGGCAATGGAGTTGCAACGTGCAAATAAGGACAGCGATTGCATGGTAGGTTCGTCCGGCTTATGTTTGTGGGCAATTCGATTTTGAGTTCACATTCCGTTTGCAGGTCGGGTAGGGGGGCATGCGCATGGGGCACCAAGATTTCAGTCTTGCTGTGTGTCATGTCAGGTCACGTTTAACATGCGGGGTTGCCATGAACGGACGTCCACCGTCGACCACAGGCATGGAAAACCGCAGGCACTGCGCATGATTCGGCGCATGATGTATACATAGAGCTTGGGGTGAAACGAACCAGCGCAGGGTAAATCATCCACAAATTGAGAGTGCAGCCCAGAAAGTGGTCTTGCTCGGCAGGATCTACAGTCCTCCATTGCCGCCATGGAATCTTCCATGCGTGCAGAGCTACAGAACCACGTAGGCCCGAGGATTTGGCTATGTTTGCGAAAGGAGTTTAAGGTTATGATTATCATGAATGCTTAAAAAGTAAGCTTCAGAGGACTCGAAAGTTCAAATTATCACTGGCCTTGTATCGCATCTGCAGGATCATTTAGTAATCGAGACGACTTGAGTGTGAAATTCTTCCGTGCCCAGACGATGCTGTGAAGACATGCATTGCGGAGAATCAGACGAAGGCGCAATAGCCGGCTCGGGATGCGACTTGAGCACTTAGTCACTTGGTAGCCAGATGCACCGCATCCACATTGTCACCTCCAAAACCCCGATCATCCTACCCATGCTCAGCCGGTGGCAAGCACAAGGACAAAACATACCCGTCGTTTGGAGGCAAGCGTCGAGGGAGAAGTCGCATCACCATCAAGTAGGCACCGTTGCAAGCTTGCATGGCGTAATGTGCTGTGGGACCAAGGTCGAATTGTCAATCTCTGAATAATATAGTCTCTGGGGCTATGACTCGCAACTGAGTGCAACAAAGATGCGGCCGAGGCCCAGAGCAGTCTGCATACTGCCCCATGCTTTGGAAAGAAATTGCGCAATAATAATTGTGCAGGAGACGCATGATCTTCTTGACGTGTGCGATAGGTATATATATATATGCACTACATATGCACACCTACGTTGAGCTTCCACTTCCTTCAGTTTGTCACATTGACAACTAAATGACTATTAAATTCTAGCCATTGTGCTGGTGAGGTGTTTACATTCCCTAGTAGAACTTCCGAAATTTCAATAGGAATGTGGCCGGAAGGCCTTGCAAAGGAGCTAGTGTTCGTTCAAGTCTGGCCGGCATTGACCCTGTTGCCAGTTCCGGTGGAATACAGGTATCACCCCGAGCCACGCGCAGACAGCAACCACCAATAAGTTGCATCGAGGGATTCCGCCACTCGTGAGAGCTAGATCAAATGGGATTCTATCAACCAAATTCCTCGCACACGGAGCATTGCCTGCCTTGCGCGCGCGCGCGAGAGACGAGAGAAGCAGAGTCCAAGAGTCCAAGAGTCCAAGAGTCCAAGAGTCCAAGAGTCGCGATGAGCTTCAGGGGCGGCGCGGTCTCGGTCAGCATCGACTTGAGCTCGGATTTGGAGGCAGGGTCATGCAAGACTTGAGGAGGAAGGCATGAAGTCTCCACTGCGCTTGGCCTTACACCTTCTCGAATTACATTGTGGTGGCTCAAGCATTCGGGCTTACATCTATCTGACTTTCCTTTGCGTTGCACAGTCAATCGCGGTGCCCATGTCGATCCAGAAGGTGCGTGCGCACTAGATCTTCGAGTCCCTGGGCCACCCAACTGTTCAGGTGGTGATCACCCCTTTCGCGCTGCTGTGCCCAGCGCAGCCTCCACTGGCGAGAATGAGGCCTGTGAGCTTCGCGAGCAGGGGCAAAGGCGTCTCCAAGGCAGCGTACACGTGAAGCCGAAGATTGCACCTGACCTCGTCGGAAAGGACCCAACTGATCAGCAGGCCATCGAAACCATCATGATAGTATCATGATCGACCTGGATGGCACACTCAGAACAGGCGTTCGGAGCGAACACTGTCCTAGGTGCAAGCCTCTGATGTTTACAAGGTGGTGTTAATGCAAGACGTCTGCTGAAGCCATGAAACTGGCAACTGGGCTCGGAGAGACCTAGAGCGATCCGGAAGAGGGCATCAAGCTTCTCCTGGGAGCGATCAGCCAGGTGGGCCATGAAGGCAAGATCCTAACATCTTCGGAGTTCTGGAGCCCCGGAAAGATGCAGAGCAGAAGTATGACACGGATGTCAAGACACCAGCCCTAAGCCGGAGAACATGAAGACCCAGGGAGGAGGTGGTGGCCACCTACAAGCGCTTCTGCGACACCTACCCCGGCCCGCAGCGCTGGTGGGCGGCAAGTTGGAAATTGTTGGGGATGACATCTGCTGCACCAATTTCAGGCGTGTGCAGATGGGCTCGGACAAGAAGACCACCAATGCCATGCCCCTCAAAGTAAACCAGATTAGCTGAGTGCGGGAGTCCGTCGCCGCATGGAAGCTCTGCCGGTAGCAAGTAGGGAGTCTTTGTGTCGCACGGCTCGGGAGAGATCGAGGACACCTTAACAGCTGACCTGACCGTGGGTTTCGGGGAGGAGGGTATAGTTCTTCCCAGTGAAGCTTGGGCACGGTCTTGATCTCGGAATTTCCGCAGATCGCAATAGACCGATTGCAATTCGCCTGGAGCCACATTGGAGCCACTTAGAGCCCGGACTTGCTCAAAGGCTTGGGTACGACGCTGAGAAAAACCGGGTGCCTTGCTGCATTGCTCTGCCCAATGTGAGAGCGGGCGGTGCTTGCGAATGCGCAGCCATGCAGGACGCTGTCTCTCCAACGTCCATGCGATCCATCTTGCAGAGGCTGCAAGGGCGTACAGTAGGCACGCAACAGGATTCGGAAATATCATTGCAGGTGGCAGCAACGCTTGCGGAGAATTCAGCATGAACATGTCGAGCATGCAGTACCAGCGTAGCGTGCCATCCAGTCTACGTTGGACAGCGATCTCGCATAGACCGCCAGAAGCGGCTTCCCATCGCCGCAAACCCGAAACTCTGCTTTGCACCCTTCCAGGTCTCCACTGAACGCGAGCGAGTCAAGGTCGATCCTGGAGGAGGAAGCTCAATCGCTGGCCAGCACGCAACTGCAGGCAACGTCTTGGGGACTGCTTCAAGGTGCTGTCTGGTCTCACAGGTGCAGTTCCTTCCAAACGGCGGATAGCTTGTTTGTGGAGGGTGGGTGGGGGGGGGGGGGGAATTGGCATGTTATGTTACATAAATGTTGCAAAACATGACATGATGCAGGATGTGCCAAAGTAAAGTAAACGCATGTTTCTTGTTTTAGACATGATCACCCGCATTGGCCTACATCCACACACATGCGCTTTTTGACGAAGCGACAGCACATCAAGTCCCTCACCAAACACAAAAAGCACAAACAGCTACGATGAGCTTTCTGGTTGGACTCGGACTTTGGATCAGCGAAAGCTGCACCAGTAGCTCCATCGTGTCCTTGGCAGACCAGTACACGGCGCCATAAATCATCGTGAATCCTTCCGACGGATTTTGAAAGCTGCACGGAATGACTTTCAGGCTTGCAGCTCAGTTGAGGCTTCTGGCCTTCGTCTCAGGGGTCATAGAACGTTAAACAAGTGTTTTTGATGTTGGCCGATGCTGGTACAGGTTGATGATGGAACTCCTGCGCGCGTTGCCAGCTATTGCGAGGAGTCTTGAGCAGCAAGATGTTGGCAAACCTCATGCAAGTTAGGCCTATGCGGTTTGGATAGGCTTGGGTCTTTCAACGTGACAAATGAGTTCTGCTGATGTTTGCCTGAGTGGGCACAAGTCGCGAGACTCAGAGAAGCGCCTGGGAGGGCCCTAGGCGAATTTAGACCTGCACTTCATGGCCAGAGGGGGTTGGAAGGCCCGAAGCCTGCTTGAGGCCCCGTGCGAGTCCGAGAAGAACACCCAGACACCAGACTTGAACGATTCCATAGATTCTTGGCAGCATGTTGTTTTCATGCCGGGCCATCTGTCGGCAAACATGTCTCTGTATCAGTGCATCATTCAATGCTGGAAGGCATTGTAGAGTTTAGAACCAATTTTTGGTAGTTTAGGGATCGATGCCACAGAGGCATCGGAGGAAGACATGCTCGCAAAGAACAAGGGCCCAGCGGATCCTTGACTGCCAAATAAGCATTTCCAGGCGAGTTACCAGACACTTAGGTAACTTGGCGGGCTTTGGTTTCTTTCTTGTAGCTGAGATCCTGAGAGCTGCTACAAAACCAGGAAACAACTCCGAAGCATGAGCGGTGGGGCAGGAGGGGGGAGTGTTTTTTGTTTTGCCAGAAGCCTCATCTAGAAACGTCACGAAGTTTGACCTGCTTGTTCTCTCAGGATCTGAAGGACAACACTCCCACCACGACCTCTACTGTTGAAGTACAGGCTGGTGATGGGGCCTTTCCGCCAAGCGCAAAAAAACCCGTGTACAAGGCGAACCCTTTCGATGAGCAAGCTGACAGCATAATACGGTATGTCGCAATGTACTATAAAGACTATAGTGCGGGGGGGGGGGGGGGGGTACTATAATCCCAACTGAGGACTGTTAGAAAAAGGGAGAAAATGCCAATGCCTGAACAGAGTTCAGCCCAAAACTTCTCGAACCTGGAGGAGGAGTTGACTGCGGGGCCAAGCCCGGTCAGCAATCCTTGGGCTGCCCGGCGGCATTCAACTGCCAAAGACGTTAAAATCTTCTCTATGCAGCTTTGTTTGTGTTTAACCGAGACTCTGACGTGCTGAAGTGCTTGGGGTTCGGATACCGGGATTTTCCACACTCTCTAAGTAGAAGTGCGCCAAGAGAGAGAGGAACTCTCAAGCCAGCATTGCGCAACAAGCAAACATGACAAGTTTCAACCCCCCCCCCCTCCCCCTGCAAACGTGACAACGCGTTGGAATCAAGGAAGCGTCTCCTCGACTTGCAACTTCACCAGCTCAGGACCACCGGTACTCAGCATCTCAAGGGTGGTTCGATTGATTGTTCAATACTTGCAACGCCCGTGTCAAAGAGCACTTGCTAGTACTGTGTTTGTGGCACTTTGCACGTGTGATCAATTCTTTGTACCGCGCCCCATGGTTCGGGTGTTGGCCTGAAGCTGAACCAGCATAATTAGGCTGTACCATCACAACGAACAGACATGACCTTGGATGAATCCGCAGCTCTGTCCCGAATGTCCCGACACAGGCGATGATGTCACCGCGCGGATCGCTCGTGTTTCCTTTGCCAGGCGGGGCGTCACTTTGCCGTCCGGGCGGTGATTGGGCGAGGGACAGGGGGGGAGGAAAAAAGCACAGCAAGCCTTTCCGCCCGCAGGAATGAACCCGGATCCGGCTCGGCCACTTCGATAGCAGTGGTGGGGCATGCCACGGCTCCGATTTCTGTTATTGCCTTTACTCTGTAATATTTTTCAGGGGCTTCGCCCATGGGCGGGCTGCCGCCCATGCCGCGGCAAATCGAGGAAGAAGGGGGGGGGGGGGGGGCGCCCGCACGCGCCTCTTTCATCACGGGTTTGGCGCCGGGGTCATGTCAAAGCCATGACCTTTCAACCCATAATATGGGTATATTATAGGCCTTGAGCTTAAAGACCTCGAAACCCGAATGCCAAAAACCCCAAGCCGCAACCTTAAAAAGGCTAAAGACATGCCTTCAAACCCAGCTGACCCGCGCCACGGGACCCACATCCACACCGAGGGAAATTTTATGCACGCGTGGGCCGCCATGTCATCCCCAACAAAAGATGTGCCCGTAACTTAGCTCAACCGCCCCATGCACTTCGGCATTGTGCTTGGCTGAGGCGACCCAACACTGCATACCAGGCCCAGGATGGATTGTGGCATGTGCACTTAGCTCCCCTGGCAATGGCTCGGCATTCCCCAAAATGCTGGCAGGTTCCTCGGCCAGTGGCGCTGCAAGGCGCGGGCGTAGCCCAGCGGCAAGTCTTCCCAAACCTCGCTGAACGAGTGTCTGGCAGGGCCTCCCTTGGCGGTGAGGACCATCAGCCCGCAGCGGGTCTGCCTCAGGCGAGCTCTCAGCCCTTCATGAATTAGTGTATCACAATACTTTTCTAGAAAAGCTGGGTTTCGGTTTAGAGTATTTGGGTCATTCTTCCTTGGGCCTGGTCCTGGGTAAATGCGGGCCCGAGCAAAGCAACGTGCGCGACAGAGAGCCCGGCGTCGAGGTAATCGAGCAACCAGAAACTTAACCGAAAGACTGCACAGTGCGAAATCTCACCAACTGATGCACAGCGCAATTGTGGTGGGTAGAGTCTTGAAGGGCATTCAAAATCATAGGTCGGCTATGTGAGCTTCCAAAGCTACCAGTGTGCCTTTTGCGCACGTGCAGCTTAAAGAAATTTCTGCAAAGAGTAGCAGGGGTGCGCTCCACGCTCGGCTGTGCCTTTTAACGGTAGAGTATTTTGTCGTTTGTTACCCAGGGGAAGTCGGACAGAATTCTGACGCATGTCAGACCTTACAGGTCTGGCTCTCAGCCCCGACAACTCGCTGCTCCAGTGGCAGCACCTCAATGGGTTGCCAGAGGACTTCCAGCACATTCCGGAACGCAGCTTCTAGTGAGACCTGCGTCTGCCATGTTTCGGTTTGCTTCACGAAACTTTGTATGCCTGAAAGGACCGCCAGGGCAGCCGGGACCGCCCTCAGGGCCAGGGCAGCCAGGACCGCCACCAGGGCAGCCAGGACCACCGCCAGGGCAGTCGGGACTGCCACCAGGGCAGCCGGGACCGCCGCCAGGGCAGCCGGGACCGCCACCAGGGCAGCCGGGACCGCCACCAGGGCAGCCAGGGCCGGGACCGCCACCAGGGCAGCCAGGCCCGCCAGGACCGCCGACCGCCAACCAGCTTCGGCCTGCCATTCCTGTGAGCACAGCGCTTGGTGGAGATCCGAAGAGAGGCTGTATTTCGACACTGAAAAAATGCTCGAAACACCTCCAGCTGGGCTAAGGCAGCCCGTATCTGTCCACGACCCTCGCGGACACCAGCAAGATGCCGCAAAAGGAGCAGGTCGGAGCTGCAATGATTACTTTGCTTTACCATGTTTTGGGGGGCGGCTGCGTCGAGAATGTCTCAGTGTCTCAATGCGGCTTGCGTTCGCACACTAACAATCCCTTCTAAAATGACCCCTTCCCAATAAATAGGTAGGAGCCCCCACTCCCCCCAAACAAATCTGGGACCCTCCAGAAAGAAATGCCCCGGAGCCCCCAAACATTTATTTATTTTATTTTTTTATTTTTTTTTTTTGGGCGGGGGGGGGGGGGCGGGGGACTCAAGTCTTTAACACCTTATAATATGTTCAATAAAGTTTGTGATTATCGACCCTACCTTTATTAAAGCCAGTGCAAAAAACTCTACGAGAGCGGTTGCATCCACAAACGTGCAGTTGTTTGGGCAGGTTTTGGCCAGCCCTGTCAACTGACATGATATTGACTGCAATCCCGCACGAAAGGAGGCTGCTCGTTTGGGAGCCATGCGTCTTGCCGTGGCGCAGAGTCGCTCTTCGCCATGAGCCCGGCGATGGAAATGTTTGAGATCCCTCCTTGGACATTCATGTGCACGTTGTGAGATCCTGTATCTTACAACTCTGCGAATCCAGGGCTCAGAGATGTGGATTCCCGATTCCTCACACCCAAATCCTGTCCCTGCAAAATCCCAGCAATTGCTGCTGCCGATGGCCACGTACTTTAGCGATGCAAGCAGAGTCGCAGCGCCAGCCCCTTCTGACTTTAATTTCAGGAGAAGCCCCTCTTGCACACTCCAAAATACGATGATCCTTTTGAAGGAACACAACAAAAGGGTACCCCTAAACCCTAAACCCTAAACTTTTGGAAACCCCCTTATCTTCCCAAGGCCTCCAGTAAGCGGCCGGCGCCGGGGTCCTCAGGGATTCGCTGGCCTGTCATGAGCGTATGGGGAATCCAGGATGAGCTTTGTGCTTCTTTTCTAGCTCAGATTTGTAGGTATATATATATATATGTAGATATCTCTATATATATATACATATATATATATATATTAAAGAATATTCCCCCAGATCTTCAGGTGCGAGCGCTACACGCCTGGAGATTTAAACCGCGGGAAGTGAGAGGTCCAACTTCTGCAGTGAGATCGGCTTGATTCCGGTACGGGTGGCAGCCAGCCATCCTGCTGCCCAGTCCCGACAAAGACACCCCCACAAAAACCCGACCAAACACTTTCAAGATGCGCGAGCTATTCCTCCCAAGGGTCCTGAGACGGTGGGGGTCCAAATGCCGTTGCTCAGCTCAGATATTTTCCAGACCAGCTGACATGGTCGGCTTTGCACAGGAGTGCCCAAAGCTCTCGGCACTCCTGTTAGCTTCAACATCCAAGCAGTGCCCCTCTTCTTCCACAGACGCTCTTGACCCTGAACCCTCTTCGGCAGACGACAGCTTTCATGAGAAAGGTTTGCCATTGCTGTTCTGTCGATGGACGACTGTTGGCATGGGCACCCCCCCTCCCCGCCGACCCCTCCTGTGCGGGCCAGCGTGATACAGCAAACTTGTTTGCACATGCGTGCAAGTCTCGAAGGGACGCATGCAGCAACCTTTTTTTTTCAGAGAATTTTCGGAACTTGCTCTGACAGCTGAAGCAGAAGCTGCTTTCTGATTTTCAAAAGGATGAGTCAAGTTTGCAGCACGGGTGGATTGTAGGTTTGGTGAATCTGAGCTAGAATTTCAGCAGAAAAGCAGAAGCGGCCCGGCTCGCGCCCTGCATAAACGCGAGGCTTGCACAAAGTGGGCGCCTTCGTCAAAAGATCAGTCTGGTGTGCTTCGCTCATGAAGTTGTGGGGACGTGACGTTTGTAGCTGCTCCCCGGAACTTGTGCTGTTCAAACTGTCTACTGTCTACTAATTTGCCAAAAATCAGCTCAGGGTCTTGTAAGCTTAGTTTTGTTCGGGAGACTGCTGCACCCTAATGTGCTGGCGCGCATGCCCGCATACGGCAGGGGTGGCAGTGCTTGGGTCTGAGGGCCGGCAGTTTTAGGCCCTAAGAGCATGTTATGGCAGCAGATCTGGCATGGAGCAGGAACCTGAAAACCCAGTTGACCCTGGGAAGTTTTTCCGCAAGGGTGCCATGTCACCAAATTTGTAACGCGATGGAATACACAGCCCTGTACTCCAACAAGTCATCGCATTTGAGATCATTCTGCGTGTGCGTGTGTGGGAACGCGTCGAAGGTCAATGACCATTGCTTAGCAATGCCATGTTCCCCGCCGCGCGACGAAGATGACAATGGATGCCCTGCAGGCTCTCCAATGAACACTTTATAATTTGGTATATTCCCTGAATACTAACAGGGAGATACAGGGGGTATTAGAATCCCCATTAAGGGCTGTTAGCATAAGGGGGAACATCCCAATGTATAATATACTATTATTTTATCCTGAGCTGAGCCCCAGGCAGCTATTTGCAGGTTCGAAGAACGCCCGTGAAGCTTGCTGAAGCTTGCGTATAGCCAAGGCCCCCTCTATTTTTTCTTTCGTAAGGCTTTGGGGACGGGAGGGCTGTTGGGCAGTCGAGTTCCTGGCAAAGCTCGCGGGGTTAAACTAAGGCTTTGGGTCGAGTACGACCGATGTCGGACCCTAATAACCCTAGACCCTTAAAAAAACTCTAAACCCGTAGGCCCTAAACCCTAAATGCGGGTGGCAAAACAAAAAGACTCTGGTCCCGATGATGTGCTGGTTCACAGTGCGGTCGCGCTCAGTTGCTACCCTAAACCCTTAACCCTTACACCCTGAACCCTAAACCCTAAAACCTAATTAAACCCTAAACCCTAAATACCCTAAACCCTAAACCCTGCAAAAAAGAAGACCCCTAAACCCTACACAGCCCTGGCACCCAGCAGCTGACCAGGTCCGGGTCCTCCGTCTCACTGGAGAGCCCCTAGAACTGGCTGTCGCTCCAGAAGCTACAATACATGAACTGTCTCTCGGCCTCAGATCTCGGGGATTTGTTTTTTCCTTTTGTGCAGGTTGCGAACACGTGTGTTGGTGAGTCGAGTTTGGCCTGGCGGGCACCCTATGTACTTCCCAAACCGGAGGGGCAAAAAAGGCATCGCACCTAGACCTAGCCCAGCTCACGAGTATAGCTCTTGCACCCCGAACTCGATGAAAAGAATTGTCAAGCACCTGCTGCGAATACCTACGAAGACAATCGAACATGACGGCAGGTATACACATGGTACTTTCCTCCAAAACTGCAGGAAGCTGCTTCTCCACGAGCTGTGCGATGCGCCATATTTCTGCCAGAAGGAGCTTCAGGGGGTCGGTCTCCTATTGGTTGTTTCCGTCGCATTGGTTCGATTTGCCTTCAAGGGGTACTGAACAACCTTTAATTTCAATGCAGAAAGTGTGGCACAAGCTAGTCAGGATGCCGTAACGAAGTGAGCATCCCACGACGGAGAAGGGTACCGTCAGAGGGGTTGCTTTCCAAGTGCAAGATGCCTTCGCACGCCTGTAGAATCTATTGGCGGCGGCAAAATCTGTTTACCACCTGATGCCACTTCCGCTACCGGGAATCTACCGTGCAGCACATGGGAAGCAGAGCTAGTGAGACACCCCCGGGAGGTAATGCTGGATCACGCGCTCCTCCAGACCACCGAGCCATGGCCGATGGATGGGTTCTAAAGGGTTCCATCGATTTACATGATTCGGCCTTACATTCCGGCTTTGTGCAGAGAGAGTGCAAACTGTACCATACGGCCGTTCTGCTACAGGCTATACTACCCCTCACAAGGACACCTGAGCCGAGTGTTCAGAAGTTTGATGCGTACCCTGGAATTGAGGATGTTCTCTCCTCGCTGCCTCAGCCCATCAGTTGCGACCCAAGCTGCGCATCGCAGAGCCTTTTCTGTGGAGTTCCATGATTTTTTGTCGGTTCCCTATGGAATTCCGTGTAGTAACCCCCAAGAACGAGCCGAGCTATCGGGTTTGTGGTTTGTGCGCAGTGTGTTGCTGTGGTGCTTCCCTGCTGCTCTTGTGATGCCACTGTTTGGCCGTAGACAAACCAGGCACAGGAAACGTGACGAGTCCGAGCAACGACATGAGCAATGGACTATCAGCATGATCATCAGTGTATCTATATATATGTATACACAATCATCGTAGCCACCAGCTATAAAGAAGACATCACCTAGGAATCGAAGGAAAGCCTCAGATCCCGCAGGTCTCACACTGGTGGTGGATTCCTTCCATCCCGAAGTGGCCCCGGCGTTACAGGCGGCTTCCGGATGTCATGTTTAGAACACTACAGTACTGGAGAGAGAGAAAAATGGGCCCGGGTGACCAGGTGAATGAAATTAGAAGCATACACCAGATTCTACTTATACATATACATATTATTATTATTATTATTATTATTATTATTATCATTTTATTGTTATTATTATGATTATTACTATTATCATTATTATATATTACTATGGCACCTGTTGAATGCCGCCTGAGCAGATCTGAGCCTTCCGACCCTTGTAGTGAAAGATAGCCAAGGCCTCCTGGGAGATGAAAGTGGGGGGGGCTTTTTCATTAAACCCTCAACCCCCCGTTGCGATGCAACCGGCCATGTGTCAAGCACATAATATCAGCTCCGGAAGACTCTGAAGTTCCAAAGCTGTCTTGAACTTTTTCGAACTGTACATCTGCCCTATCGGAAGATGCGCTGTCGCCAGTCTGTCTAGCGCTTTTCTGAACTTTGCGCCGCGGTTTTCCTCGGCGCGTTCGGCCCGATGGCACCTCAGGAGGCTTCTCGACGTGGAGACCTGCGCGGCGTCGAGAAGGCACTTAGCGCTCCTGCAGATCCCAACAAGGCCTCCGGGGGGCGAAGGGGCGAGTCGGCGACTTGTCAGGAAAGCTGTATTGCATTACATCCAAGGCCGATGAGCACGGCTGGACACCGCTGATCATGGCAGCCCACGCCGGCCACGGAGAGGCGAATGATGGCGAATGACTTTCTTCCTGCTTGGTGGGGAGTGGCCTGGAGCTGCTGAGCGGCTGGAAGAATTTGAGGTCTAGGAGTCTAGGCTCAGACAAGCATCAAACAGGTGCGACCCGTATCGGTTGGAGCCAGGGATTCTGTCAGACATGGCACCCACGAGCCCTAGATGCTCCGAATTTTGGAGGTCCTGCGGCTGCTACATCGTGGCAGCGCGAACCTTGAGACTGTCGGCTTCTCACAATGCTTCCAAATTATGCCACTGGTTTCTTGGATTGCCGGGCTCATGAATTGAATTTCGTTTTAGTCTTGCACGCGGCTACCTGCACTGCAGCTGAAGCTTCTTGTGCCAATTTAGGCGAAACCTCTGAGGATTTCTAGAGAAGCTTCACTGAATACCCCTTCGACTGCTTGCAGACTACTCCTCATCGCCGCACGCCTTTCTTTGTCGCCTGCCAAAGAGGGCCGCTCGCCATAACTCTGTTGTCACTCGTGTTGCGACAGTGTCCCCGTAGATCAAGCTAGAGCTGCTGAGCATCCAGCGGGCTTTATTTACAAAGTCGTTAAGCATCCAGACCAACAAAAGAGACTCTCATCGTCCTTTTTCTCCCCTTAAATTGAAAAGACCTCACACCAGCCCAGGCATGTGGAAGCTGCAAGAGTGCCTTGGCGAAGCACAGGACACAACTTGCATCAGAATGGGTTTGGTTCCCCACTCCAGGGGTGAAAACAGAGGATTCGACCTGCAAGCTGACAAAAAACCATCTGCCTTAGGTTCTTTGTGAGATCGGAGCAGACAAGGAGAGAGCCAGGACGAGATGGGGGGGGGGGGTGGGGCATTCTGTGTTCCCACATTGTAGGGGCAGCCTTCAGAGGGCACTTCTGCCAACACTGCCCTTTTCTCCATCATCACTCACCTTGTCTAAGTCCCTGATCGCAGGACGGGCGGCTACACTCCGCTTCTCATCTCCTGCCGGGAGGGCGCGCCATCCCGAAGCTGGCTTCTAGCAGAACTGAACGGAAGGGCCTCAAGGGCTTATGTAGGGGTTTTGCCCATGCTGGGATGGTGGGGATTCTGGATTCTGGATAAGGAAGACATGGAGCGCGGCACGTGATCTGACAGGCCATGCGCCAGTGGTCCGACTGCTGTGTGAGATGCGAGCAGACAAGGAGCGCGTGTAAGTTCGTGCGCATAGGCCAGGCTCCATATGCTTCAATAGCACTCACACTGCCGGGCATAGCAGATCGGAGATACGAGATACGTCCAAGCAAAACCTTAGCTTTCCATTGGGGGAGGGGGGGGGGGGCAGGGGTGTGGACAGACTGTTTCTGTGAGGGCGTTGTTTCAGCACTGAAATGGCAGGGATGAGCGTTCTTTTCACCATGATCTCGATCGATCTCGCAAAATGGCAATAAATGCAGTGCACCCATTCTTATCGCAATTCCCCTTCTTGTGAACGTCCTACGCATGTGGCCTTTAGAAGAATGCAGGGCATCTGAACGCTAAAAGGAGCATGCGGCCCTCCACGGATGGACGCCGCTGCTGCTCGCAGCACGGCATGGTCACAATGAGGTGGCGAAGGCAGGATCCTTCGGAGCAGCCTTTTCCAGCAAAGCCGAACCTGCAGCAGGTACGGGACCATAGTGTTGGCATGAAGAGGCAATAGTGTGTGTGTGTGTGTGAGGTCCATCTGTGGCTAAACCTGCTGAGGTCCAGGCTCAAGACACCAAAGTGTGTCTGCCCACAGGGTACAGGATTCTATCAGCTGTTGGAAACACCCACATTCATACCTCGTGGCAAAGAAGTTGCATGGCACCTTGTAGCTTTGCTGGGACTGCTGACCAGATATGTTTGATAGATTCACTCAGATGTCACGCAGATGCTTGTAGAGGTTGATTCTCAGGTAGTCCTGTTCCTCATTGTGACACCTGGACAGCTTGGGCATACGTGAGTCTTGCTGGACATGTTCCATGAGGTGAGCGATGTCTCTCCATCACTGGTGTCTCCATCTCTTCGAGGTAACTCTCCGACCCTTTCGCCAATCATTGGCCTCTCTCTTTGCAGCCCGGTCCATGTCGTGCTGCTCGGAGATAGCACTTTCGACAATAGCCGGCACGTCGATGTATCAATGCAGAGGCTGCTGACGGCGGAATGCTGCCGAATGGGCTGGCAATGTACCTTTCTAGCACAAGATGGCGCATCTTTGGATGACGTGGCCATGAAACAGGTGGGGTATATCCCAGACTCGGCGACGCATGTTATACTTTCTGTATCTGGGAATGACCTCTTGCGGCTGCTCAATGAGCTCTCCGCTGCCTCCTTCGCGCCGACAGCACTGTACACGGCAGTCACTGCTGGGATGGACGAGCCTTGGGCCAAAAGGGTTCTTTGTCAGGCTTTGGCCCCTTTTCAGGTTGCTCAGTGGCAGAATTACCTTTCAGGTGGCTAGGGGGGCTAGAGTGTCAGCTTTCAGCAAGGAGATCGGCCAAAAGATGAAACGGACATTGGAATCGGTGGCGTCAATCGGCTGCCACCTAGCGTGCTGCACGATCTACACGCCCCAGTTCGATCAAGACGCTCAGAGAGGCATTTGGAATGTAGAGAATCTGAACTATCGTTCAACTTTGCACTGGTCCCTTTAGGCTTGAGTTGCGGCCAGAATTCTGAATTGATTCTTCAGTCACTGCGTTTCTATTGCATGGAATGTTGGCACTTCAATGTTAAGGGGCCCAAATGTGCGTTGTTCGCTATTGGCCGATGTCGAGTTAGGCTATCCATGCAAGCCTCGGCTTCGCTCAGGTTTTCCTCCGAATGCTCGTGTCCACGAGCCTTTCGGTCCACAACCGGCGCATCCGCAGCCTGGCTGCGAGTTGTAAGATGCGTTGAGGGCTGGGGCATTCCAGGCTGCGCCTGCACTGCATGCATGAAGACCGGATACTCCTTAATGATGGTGCAGGAAAAGGTCTCCAAAACCGTTGCTCCGTGCTTGGTGTAGGCTCATTTCTGAAGCCAATGTCCACAGCCGCGCAGCCATCAGTCGACAATCACTTCAAGTCAAAAGCCACACACAATACAGGCTTTGTGCCAGTTCAATCGCAGGCAAGATGGCCCAAGACATGGGCCTGGCTCTCATAGATCTGGCTTCGATTTGCACTTTGCCGAGCGACTTCGCAAACGCGCTGGAGCTGAGCACAACAGGCCTTTGCTGAAGACTGGAAGATACTGGAAATAAGTCCAAGACTGATTGCTTGAGTCGTGAGCCTGCTTGAGACTTGATTGCGGTTTGGAGCCGCGCGTTCTTGCACAGGCGGCAGTAAGGTCGCTTCCAACCTCTGCCGTTTTGTGCGCGACAACCCGCCCGAGCTTGAGCAGCATTCTCTCATTCAAGTCAAGGGCCCTGAACGGTTGACTGACTTGCAGACATTGTTAAATAGTTGTCTTAAGGCCGTCCAAGTCCGAGCCTTGGTCACTGTAGGGTCTTTTGGTGCAGGAGCTCCAGGATGCGATTTCACGGAGTCCTTGGGTCTGTGCTGGTTTTTGAAGGGCTCTGAGCATGCCGCTCAGAGGCGAGTACCGCAAGCTATATGAACCCCAAAATCACATACGGAGAAGCGTACGTAGGGTGGTTTTCTACACTAGGGCACAGAAGAAGGGTATAGATAGGAGCACTCCATAAAGAAAGTTACGAATTAGAATCGCATCCCATTACTTAACAGACCGTAACGAACCCTGACGTGGGGCGGTTTAATGGCAAGATGACGAACTTTTCGGGCGGCACGGAGAAAAGCCCCACGCCTGGCTCACAGCTTAGGGTTGGTAGGTGTATAAGGTGTCAGTTAATCCCTTGCTTTTGTTTGCCCAAGTTCGTCGACCCTTGCACCTTGGGTGAGACCAAAAACGAACTCATCGGGTCCCATAAGTCTCGCTGGGCTGAGGAGTGCTTGCCTCGGGTGGCACTGACAGCAGACAGCGCGCGACCTACCAGCACGTTGCTGACGAGCTGGTGCCGCAGATCAACTTCATAGCACATTCGCATAGTGGCATAGTCCGGCCCGCTGGTCTACCAGTATCCAGTGACAGGTCCCGCGCAAGCTCCTGCCCCTGAGTTTGGCGTAATTAACAGGAATGAAGCTTTAATTGCGCCCAGATTTGGATTCGGTCCCGCAAAGCCGAGACTTACCGAGCACACGGTCAAAGCCACGCAAAGCTACATTTGCATGGACCCAGCGCCGAAGGATAGATTAGTATAAAGCACAGGAAGCGCTTGAGGAGGTAACGTCTGGGATATCTCAAGGGCAGGAGACCTCCCGGGCGCAACTGTGGAAACACTTCAGCCAAGGCTGCCCCAAGCAGTCTGCTGCGCTTGTGCCGAGAAGACCCGGCTTTATGCCGACCCGGAGGTCGCACGGCCAGCTGTGGGCGGGGAGTTTCTCGGGTTTGTTTCGTGCACATGGGGGTTTACGAAAATAGGGGACGCCAATATAGATCCCCAAGTGAGCGTTGATCTAAAGGTCTTTGTGGCATTTAGTAGGCAGTGACCCACACGGCATTAAGATATGCCTCCGCGAAAGATCTGCGTTGGGATTGCGAAAGTTAGTTTTTTTCGCGAAAGTTCTTCTTGTTCTATGCTTCCAGGCTTTCAGTTTCCTGCTAGACTGCCCAGATGGCTCCGAAATACTCGCAACCCTTAAACCTTGCCTGCCTTGTGCGAGAGTGAGCGACTAAACCCTTAAAGCAACAGCAAGCGGTAGTCCCCAGTCTTCGTAGCTCTCGCATCCTAGCATCGCCCGACCCCCCCCCCCCCCCCCGCCCCCAAAATAAAGAATCCTTCAACATTCCCAGAAATATTTGAAACATCGCTTTAAGAACCACCAAAAAAAAGGGGCACCTCAAGATTCAGAAAAAATGAAGAATGTATGTTTGAGGTCCTGGAGCTGCGGGTGGACGATGACCTGAGATCTCGAAGTTGGGCTGCTCAACTGTCCATGCTCTGCCCACCAACCCTCTTCCAGTTCTAGCACTACATTCCTTAATTTTCGTTGACATTTCGATGATGTTCGACATCTCTCTAATCCTTTATTCGCACACGCCAGGCTCACAACCTGCTTCGAGAAGAGTTTGGCAGGGTTCTTTCTGCATCTTGTTGCCACGCCGAGGTGGCGGTCCAGCCGGTTGCGCAGAGCCCATCCATGCGGGAGTTCTCGCAGAAGCAGGAGATTTGGCGCAGACGGAAATGCTGAGCTCTTGGCTGGCTGCAAGAGGACCAGTTGGCTCACAGGCTTCGGTAGGCACACTAAGGAAATTTGGGAGCTACTGCTTGAGATGCACGGTTCCCGAAGCTTGACAGAGCCTCTGGGACTAATTCGTGCCGTTGATGGTGGAGAGCACCCACAAAGCGGACTCCAACATGTAGGGCTAGGCGTCGTCGTATCTGATTTGAGGCACCAGTCTGCAATGCCGATGGATCAAAAAACATGGTAGGCATGATGCTGGGTTTGTTCGGGAACCTGGCAGCTGGTGCAGCTCCGCCACAGCTGTGCGAACCGCTTGCCCTTCCATCGATCTGTACTGGTAGATAAGCCATGGCAGTCCAACTCGCAGAATATTACCTAAGCAAATGCTCGGCCGATGAAATAATGTCTATCGCGGATTGGCCTGCGTGTGCGCAGAGTCCGATCTTCAATCCCCCCAAATCCACAGTTTCCCAGCTGCCGACACGCCATTCTCATCACCCAAACACTCGTTAGAGCTTCGGGCAGGCAGTATAGGTGGCATGTGGTTTCATGCAACCATCATATGAAGCTCGGCACTGTGTTTGAGAGGTGCTGCAACAAGCAGGAGCAGACACATGCAGGCAAGGTCGACAAGATCCGGGTGTTGAGCTGGAGGTTGGAGTTAGGCACTCATCCAGCCGTGCTTCTTTGCCAAGTTTTTGCTTTCTATGTTGTTATTTGGAGCTCTGCGACATGAGGGGTGAACTCTAGCTAGATAGGGCATTATGGACTTGGTTCGTCTGATATGGTGCTGTCGTGGAGCGATGGTGCGATCAGACTCCATTTAAAAGGAGGTCTAGCTAGATGAGCTGCTGGCCCTACTGCTCCCCCACTGATTCAGCTGAGAGAGGTGCCTGCCCGACGGGACAACGACGATCCACTTCGCCGCCGAACACGGCAACCAGGATTGCCAGTAACAACGCCATCTTAGGGTGGGGGGGCAGGGAGCGACATTAGCTGTGCAGTGCTAGTCCAGTATGTAGGTTTGCTCGGCATGCGTCGGCAAATGCAATTTGACTTTCCCCTTTTTGCAGGAGCTAGCCAGCTTCCTGGTTTCCTGGCAGAGAAGAGGGGGGGTCTTGCTTGGAAGGAGGCTTGTTGCTTCAGTTGTCCTACGACTTATTCTTCTGCGCTGGACAGCCCGAGCCATACTTCCTTTGGCAGTTGAGGGCCTCTTTTGGCCTTTGGCACACGAAAACTGCAATGCTGCAATGACTTCACTCTTACTACGTAGAATCGTAGAAAAAGGCCCGAGCCCCAAAGGGGCCAACAAAATAGACCGCACGCCGCTTTGTTGAGAACCACGTGAATTGGCAAATCAGGTCAAGGTTCGGGCAGAAGTGGATAAGGCCGGCGGTGGTGATGTTTGTTTTAGGTGTTGTTGCTTCTTCCCTGAAATTCTTTCGCACTTCGCGTGTATTAGCTCTAGAATTCCCACAGTTATCCATGTAGCAGTGACCATCAAATAAATAATAACTGCTTTAATGAGCCATTCGCAGTTTCGCCGTGTAGAAGCTTATACTGAGACATGCATGGCTTAATCTTTGAGACAAGCATATAACTACTCGTTGAATTCACACCTCTAGACTAGAAAGACCTTGCTGGGGCTTGCCCAGTGGGCCTGTCCCTATGCGCCCCATTGAAAGAAGAAAGAGAGGACCGTTTTCCCGCAGAAAGGATGATTGAGTGAAGCACCTGCGAAGAAGAAGAAGAAGACAAAAAAAGAACAAGAAGTCGGATCTGGGAGGGCACAGGAGGCCCCTTCATTGAGTCGTCGGATTGTGCTAGGGTCCGGAACCTCACCCCCAGACTCGGAGAAAAGTCGCCAGGGTTTCAGGGAGGGGGGGGGGGGCAGGAGGCATTCCGGTGGGGCGCCCCCGAAAACTTGCTTTCCGATATCCATTGTCACTGGAGCTTTTCGCTTCAAGCGACATGCGGAGGTAACCATCGACAGCCACACAGTTCTCTAACGGCCTCACTGCATCACTGTGCATTGTGTCGGTTATGCAGCTTCACCAGCAATGCAACAGTTTCAGGACGCGCACGTTCTCCTGGGTAGCAGGTCGTGGATGCATCAGTGTCCCCCCAAGACTTTCTCAATTTTCGTCGGAAGCCCTTGGCAATGGCAACGCAAATCAAGGTGAATGGCAGAGCTGCTCGGCTAGAGTTAAGGAAGCTGATTGTACTGGAGGCACGTTCTTATATTCCACAAAGGTGCACCTGCCATTTCGAGTTCGTTCGATGGCTGTTTTCAACAAAGACGGCAAAAGAGAGAGGTCGAGTAGAAGTTTGTACGTTTGAACGCGTGTGCTTCGCACACAGAGCAGACCGGCGAAAGTAGTAGGACATGCTCGCAGCCGTTCGAAGTAGAGCAAGGACTTGGAGCCCTTGCTCCTGAGCCGCCTCTGCGATCGGGGTACGGCACTGCAGCCAGACAACCTCATCATAACCAGGCCAGCTATCATGACCACGGGGTGACGCATTGGGCAGGTAATTACTGTGTAGGGGACTCAGTGCTGAGCATGATGACCCCGGCCACAGCAACAGCTCAAAGCTCTTAAGGCCAACTGAGCATAGATCTAAAGGCCCCGGAAAAATCTGTAGTAACAAGAAGAAAGGCCCTCGCGGGACAGGAAGATATGCCTTCGTGCGCCGTGGCAAGATTTTTTGTTATAGGCACGCGATTTCCAATATATGATATATGTCCCAATACCTAAGACCACACACATTTGAGCTTGAAGGAGGCCCACCCAGATTGAGAGATCTCGTCTCAAGGAGAAGTGGCAATATTGCCCGAGTCGCATGAACTTTCACGATAGTTCCGGGTAAGTCTGCCGCAAGTGGGCAGTTTCTGTTTAAGATTTCACCGACTGACCTGACCCGGTACAGCTCGCCTTCGGTTCCTCTCCGGGGGAGGGGGCACGAGCGCAGGAAAGAAGGAAGAGATGATCTAGGGTTTTGGGTTTAGATCCCTAAGCCCTCATCCCCCCCCCCCGGTGTAATGACTGAATGGCACCTGTCCAGATGGAAAGTTGCAGCCCCGCCATGCAGGACGCGATCCGGCTACGTGAAGCAGACCTATGCGGAGCACGGTCAACGGGCACTGGGGCTGCATTACCCTTCTGCACAGAGACATACAGAAACCCCCCGCACAGTGATGCTGACATGTTGGGATGTTCCCCCTTAACAGTCCTTAGTAGGGATTATACGAGGAGGTCCGGATACGATCATCCCTACTAAGGACTGTTGGTATAAGGGGGAACATCCCAACTTACATGTAACATTGCTGGGTCCCTGCTGCCAACTTTTCTCTTCGACAAGGCCAAGCAGCTGGGCTCAGCCTTGACCAAATGGGGAGTGAAAATCGAGGACCCTGGACCTGAATGTTTCTGGAATCGTGAGTGGTGAAAAGACTTGCAGAGCATTGCGTTGGCAGGATCGTGTGGCAACGCTCATGTGGAACACAGGCAGGAGTTCGTGGGATCAGCCCGCCAATGTCTATGTAAGCCCGCGTCATGGTCTTCTCAGTCAGCGTTTCTCAGCTTTTGCAGATGCCGTGTCATTACAAGTGCATCCCACACAAGATCGCTGTCTGAGCATGGCAGCGAGTAGCTCATCGGAGGCTGGCACTTTGAATGCTATCACGCAATTTCCTGCATTGGCGCAGTGCTGCACACTTTGAACCTGAGCCTCTTGGACCAAGCGCACGAAGCGCAAAATGTTCATAAATATCCCTTTATCCATTCCTCATAGGGTCATGGCACTGTTTGTTGAATCACCATGAGATGGAAGCTTTGAGGTTCAGAGCCTGCATCGACACAAAGTCTGGGCCATGTTGCAAGTGTGACACAAGCCTGCCAAGCCGAGATCACCGAGGATTGAGTCCTGCAGATCAGGAGTACATCATTACTCATGCCAAGGCTCGTCTTGAGTTCGGGTAGTGATCGCACCCTCTGCTTGGCACTTACCGATTGAAGAGGACCGGATCATCTTCGCTGATGCCATCCTCTTGAATACCTTGGCCCAGGCAAGGAAGTGAAGATCCCCGGCGTTCCGCGTTTCTGAGCTGCAAGCACACTTCGGTGGGGAGGTCAATATCAACGCGCTAAGCTCGGTCGAGCTCCTCGTTTGTGTGGGAGAGGACGGCAGCACAGCCGCACATGCTCTGATGTTCAAGACATGGACAGGAGTACGGGCAAAGTTCCAATCCCCACATCTTGAGTATCACACCTCTGCGATGCAGAGGTGAGCCTGGCAAGTGGTCTTTGCCTCCGGCGCTGGAGACCTGACTGCACACTCAAAATGGTCTCGGGGATCTTTTTTGCAAATGTACTTGAAGCTAGTTGCTGGTCGGATCAATGTGGGTTCGGAGTAGCTAAACTGTTGAAGTGTTTGCACGCAACATGAGGAGGCAATCAAGGCGGTCGACTACGAGACCTTCCTCGCAACAGGCGATCAGGAGCTTCGCCCTGGCAAAGCCAAAATCATGTGAAATCATCGAGCTTGTCTGCAACTTCCCAATGTTCAACCCCGCTTCTCCAAAGATCCGAGCAGAGCACCGCGATTCTTAAGCGGCGTTCGAACATCAACATGCTTGAGGCGCATTAAAAACAAACACAAACACAAACACAAACACAAACACACACACACACACACACACTCTATCACACACACACACACACATACGCACTCACACACAGACAGAGACACACACACACACACACACACACACCCCACCCCCCCCACCCACCCACCCACCCACCCACCCACCCACCGCACGCACGCACAGCACGCACGCACGCAAGCACGCCTCAACGCACGCACGCGCGCACGCAGCCGCGCACCCACGCACTCGCACTTCACGCATCACGCACTCATCACTCACTCAATCACCATCACTCACTCACTCAGTGTCACACACACACAACCCCGCACGCACCACACACGCACACCACCACACACACACACACACACACACACACACACACACACACACACACACACACACACACACACACACACACACAACACACACACACAGCACACACACACACACACACACCACAACACACACACCCCGCCCACGCCCACGCCCCCCCCCACCCCAGGCCCACGCCCCGCCCACGCCCACGCACGCCCACGCCCGCCCACGCACAGCCCACGCACGCCCACGCACCCGCCCACGCACGGCCCAACGCACGCCCACGCACGCCCACTCACGTCCCCTCACATCCCACCCATGCCCACCACGCACGCCCGCCCGCGCACGCCCGCGCACCCCCGCACATGCCGCACGCCCGCGCCGCACGCCCGCGCTATGCCCTCTCACGATCCCGCACACACGCCCGCTCACGCCCGCGCACGCCCCGCACGCCCGCGGCCCCGCCCGCGCCGCCGCCACCCCGCGCACGCCCCGCACGCCCGCGCACCGCCCGCGCACTCCCGCGCCTCACACGCCCGCGCACCTCCGCGCACCGCACGCCAGCACCCCTCGCACGCTACGCCCCGCGGCCCCCGCGCGCCAAACGCCCGCTCACTCCCGACACGCCCGCGCACTGGCCCGCACGCCCGCGCACTGCCCGCCACGTCCTCACATCAAGCCCTCATCACTCCGCGCACCACTCCAACACACACTCCTCTCTCACTTTTCCACTCTCTCACTCACTCACTCGCGCACTCGCGCACTCGCAACACGCCGCGCTCTCAGCACGCGCACGTCAGCACTCTCACTCACACGCACACGCACACGCAGACGCACTCTCCGGGATCTCCCTACACATGTAGGGGAAGGCAAAATTATCGTCAATCGTGGGCGCCGAGCCCAAGCACGCTCCCAGTTTCATGAGCTGCCAGCTGCATGCTCCAAGCCCAGGCACGCTTAGGCTCTTCGTTGGCTGCCCCCTAGCAGTGGGTGGAGCGGCCCCCTGCGCACGTCTTAAATGAATTCAAAAGCTGATGTGATTTGCTCCGACCCTTGGTCCAACAAGGTTCTTTGTGACAAAACACTTATTTTCCAGAGAGGACTTTGTGTGGCCTTTGGTGCCTGAAACTTCGACTATGGGCTTGTGCAATTCGGCCGCATTCCAGACCTTCTGATGCCACGATTACATCGGTTTTGCTATGTGTTGCTTCGGGAGCCGATGCAGAGAAGAAAACATGTGTGCAAGCTGCTGTAGGTCGAAGGTTTGTTGTGAATTGCAGTACTAAGTCCCGGCAAGTCCCCTGTAAAATGGCATTTCTCTTAAGCCAGACAGCATGTGTCAACATAAGCTGCCAGTGCGGCAGTGACTGCGGCATGTGGACATTTCTTGAGGCTACACCTCGGGCACTACTGGGCGTCCAAAAGGCAGCCTTCAAGGGTTCGAGGTTCTGGAACTTGCGTGGCTTTCTCTCTGCGGCACCTGACGATCGACTACGATGAAGTTGTTAGTTGCTGGGTTCATTGGAAAGCAGCGACGAGGAGTCAGCCAAGTGTTCTTTTCTGCTTCGGCCAAGCTGTTGGCGCTGTTGGCCCCACAGGGAAAACCGAGAAGTTCCTAGACCAAGATGATTGGAGCTGTAGAGCGATTTTCAGGGTCACTCTCGTGTGCTGGGACGGGAACGTAGCTGCATGCAACTGATTGATCGCAAGGTGTTGGATACTCGCAACGTTCGACGTACTTGCATACGCTGCCCGGCCACACTCGCTTCTTAATTTACAGGCTTTGCTACTGACATGCGAAAGCCTGAATTTGCCGCACTGAGCGCGAAAGATCGCCCCCTTCGATCAAAGCTAAACTGCAGACGCTGGCTTGCTAGACCGAACTCAAAGATGCCGTTTGGACATCCCCTCTGAAGTCCATGCAGGCAGTCTGCTGCACGACTGCGAAACCGACTACGCTCTGACATGCAAACCAGTGAGCGACCCCACCATCAGCAGATCAAGCAAAGTCAAGGGCGAGGCTGAGTATAGAATTATGTCATACTTCGTGATTCTAGGCTCATGTCCAACGGTGTGGACCAGCTGGGCATCTCTGGACGACATGTCGTGCTCCCGCCGCTCGGTATCAGCTGATGTGAAGAACGCATTGAGAATACAGGCGATGCTGACTGAAGTCAGGCTAGGTAAGGCACGGATGAACAGGGGTTCGGACAATCTTTGACATCAGTTCTGGAAAGGTTTGTCCCCATGTTCCACGTCCTCAGCTGCTTGGCCCTGTGCAAGCAGCTTGCCGCCTTGGACGAGTTAACCACGAGAGCTAATGAAAACATATGCCAACTATAGTTAGCTAAAGTCCTTAAGCCGATGAGAAAGCCTACTCTATGCTCCTCGGGTGCTTGGATTTCACGGCTGGTTTTGTATTTTATATCTGTGCATTCCCTCCACTTTTGCTTCCATGTATGTTGCACTTACCTGTGACGCTCAAGCCCTCTGAGTAAAAAAGGTTAGGCGCGCCCCTGCTCATGGCTTAACGGATAACAACTGGTGGATTTCCCAAACTATAGGTTATCAGCCGTAGGCTCCCAGGAGCTTGCGGCACCACTGACCTGGAGTTTCGACTCAGTGCATGGGTGACAGCCCCGAGCTGGTCCCCACCGAGGTAGCAACTGATCTCGGTACAGACGGATTTACAGACGCAGAATCCGCGGAGATGGACCTCTCAGGCACTTTGGCTATGCCACCGTCTACGGATGGCCGTGGCCTAGTGCTGGAAGAGAATGCAGCGGCAGCTAATGTGTTTGCGCCAAACGCACCTTCTCCTTTCGTAGGACTAGGAGCTCCGCAGATCCACATGTACCGACAACAGTTTCAGCAGAACATCACGATAGGTGAAACACCTGAACAAACAAGACTTCTCCTCACTGAGTTAGAGAACGAAGCAGAGTCCAGGCACCAGAGGTTCCGCCTAGCTGCTGAAGAAGCCCATGATCAACAAATCGCAGATGTTGAAGAAAGGGCTAACAGGCAGCACGAGGAAGTCGTTGCTAGACTTGAGTCTGAAATTGCTAGCCAAAGGTATAGCTTTGTCGCGAGGACCCAAGGTCTCTTTTCAGAACTCCAGCAACAAAACCAGATAATCAATTTTCAGTCAGAACATTTTTCCGATGTTGGTTCGCAAATCACACGTCTCAGGACAACTCTGGTTGAAGAGGCTGAACAAAACAAGAGGGAAAGCATTAACGAGATTGGGGAATGGTTTGGGAGAGAGCATGATGAGGCAATGAAAAGGTACCGCAGTATAGCCCTGGAAACTGAAGAGCAAATGAGGATTCAAAACATGACCCTCCAAGATGAATTGTCATCAATGGAGCGTGCGCTCCAGCTCGAACAGGACAGGAATTTAGGTATCAATCCCTCGCAGCAAGCTCAGTTTCCCAGCGCCACTGCCCCAGTTGCTCCAGCGCCAAGCGCCGGGCTTAGTGCTACGTGTGCCCCTCAGTTTTCAGATCCTAGTGTGATTCCGATGAACATCAGGGCATTGTTTCCAAACTTCAGTTTTGGCGGTGTGGCAACTACTGCCACTCCAACGGGACCACAGGGTCCGGTTTCTGCCCCAGGGACCCCAACAGCATCAGCTAACGTCCCAAATCTAGGATCCTCTAGTGGTGGTTTGAACGCCGGAGCCCCTGGTCTTGCGGCCCCAACAGGCACGCCGGGAGGTCCGGCAGCTACTGGAGCCGATTTAATCGCACGGACGCAGCAAGCGCTGCTTGAAGCCGCCAAGCTTCTTAAAGGAGACAAAAGCGGTGAAGATGACAAACCAAAGGTTAAAGAAGCTGAAACCATCCGCCTGCCGGATTTCCCTAACCCCGAAACCTACCGTGCATGGAAAACCGCAACACGGGAGGCAGTTAGGGCAGCTTCAGATAGACCAGATGAAGCCTTCTCTTGGATGCTAGAGGTGTATTCTAAGAATGCTGATCATGAAAAGCTTCGTGAACCCGGTAAGTTTCTCACGCTGGATACCAAAATCCTAGCCGCTCTCACTAAGGTCGCCAAAGGTGAGTTATCTCGGCAGGTACTCACTTTCAAGGAAACCGAGGCGGTTCAAGGACGTGCCGTACGAGGACGCCAGGTCTTGCTCATGTTTGATCAGTACTTCAAAACAAATGAAGAGGTAGGATCGCTCTATTCGGTAGAAGACCTTTTGAAGGTTACGCTGCATAGTGACGATCTAACCACATTTCTGCACAATTGGGAATCAGTCATTGCTGGCATGAGTCATGTCCCAGAAGAAATGGTTCTGCGTGACATCCTTCTTCGGCAAATCCGAAAGTCCTCAAGAATGAAGTATGATTTGGAAATCTACGACAGGGCGAAAGAGGGTTCTGCCTCACACTCCTATGCGTTCTTGTTGAAGTCAATCCGGGATTTGTTGACCCGTGAAAGGATGCGCAAGAACAGGGATAGAATCGCCAAGTCTCATGGGGACAAGTTTGGTGCTCCTGTTGTTGAAGGCGGAAGGCCGACACGCCCTCCGTCGAGGAGTGGCCGCGGAAGGGACCGCTCTGCCGGTAGCCAGTCTAATTCAAAGTCAAGGTCTCGCTCTAGGACCCCATCCAGATCTAGATCACCTAGCCGATCACAAAGCCCAAAGCCAGTTTGCTACGACTTTCAAAAGGGTAAGTGCACCAGGGGTGACAAGTGCAAGTTTTCGCACAAACCCCGTTCGCAATCCCCTGTTCGCACTGCCCCGAAGAAGAAACAGGTCTGCACGTTTTGGAAGAAGGGAAAGTGCACTAGGGGAGATAAGTGTCGTTTCTTGCATAGGGAACCGAGCCCTACTCCCTCAGGTGGTGAAAACGCAGCCCCGGCCCCTAAGGGCCCAGACAAACCAAGGTCCCCGTCACCCGCGCCAACGCGCAGGAAACCAAGCCGTGGACGCTCTAAGGAAAAGGACAGGAAGGCCGCATGCTGCATCTCGCTTGCGGCTGCAGCCTCAGCTGGTCCTGAGGAGAGTGAACCACAAGATGGGGACGAAGACTACTGGGAAGTAGACTTCAAAAGGGGTGAAGCTGTTAGGCACCATTTGAAGTACAGAAGTACTATGTACAAGCCCGAAGTGTCATGTCCTGTTGCTCTTGAAAGGTTGAAGGGTAAGGCCAAAGTGATCAAGACGCTTCCCATTTCTCCGTACACTGCAAAGGAGAACTGGGACTGGAAAGAGGGAAGAGGGGGAACCGGCGATAGGACGCCGTGGACCGGCAAGACTGTTTTCAAGATCAAAGAACAAAACAAGAAGGTCAGGTTTTCCGACAAACCCAAAGTCAGGGAAATCCCCTTTGAGGGAAAGGGGTACAAACATTCCTACAAAGTTCGCAGGTACAATACTTGCTATGCTGATGCGGAAAACTGCCCTAAGCCTGACGCTAATGACCTTCAGGTTGCAATTAGGAACGCAAGGGAACTCAAGATGCTTCTTGCCCGGCATGAGGGGGGAGAGAAAACCGATTGCCACTTAGAGTGTGATGAGCCTGATTCTCTCATGTGTGGGATGTGCAAGCACGTTGTTGAGAGCTCAGAGATCGCTTGTCCAGGGATCGCCACGCCCTTAGAATTCCTTGCTGACACAGGAAGCGAGGAGGACCTTATCAGCGAAGCCGATCGTGCTATGTACTTCGGCGAAGAGCCAGTAGGCAACGCAATACGACAAGTGAATCTCATCACTGCTAATGGTAACGTCAAAGGTGACAAGTCGGTTAGGATCGACTTCCCGGAGTTTGGCAAAGAGCTAGAGTTCTATGTTCTCAACAGCACCCCTCCTGTTTGCTCCGTAGGCAGAAGGTGCATGGAGGACGGTTATGAGTTCCACTGGTACCCCAAAAGGCCGCCTTACTTTGTTGCGCCCAATGGTCAAAGACTAAGGTGTAGGATGAGAGGTATGGTCCCAGTGCTAGGGGGAGGAGCAATGGCCGCTCCAAGCGCTAAGGAGGAAGCCTCAGGTTCTCTCGGACGACCAGTTTTGTCCGAGGGTTTTCAGAAAACTGCCGCCCAATAGGGCCGGCCGAGGCTTTCGCAGGAGCAGCAGAGGAACGAGATCCAGTGGTCGAGCACCCCGATCCTGAGATCTCCGCAGCCATCAATGAGGTGCCGCCGATAGATATCCCCAAAGAGAAGCTCAAAAGACCAGGTTGGGTTTCGCACCCAAATGCTAAGTACTTGATTGTCGGACACAAACCAAAGACGTTTCGTACTGCTACACCAAGGTTTCCAAGATGCGAAGTCAGATCTACTTGGTTGTTCAGGGAAGGTTCTTGGGTCAAGGTTGAGGATAAAGTGAACGTCAGGGAGCTTGACAACAAAGTTGCCCGACTGGAGGGTAATCCAATCCTGAGCCTCACTATCTTCGAAGACCCCGATGTTGAACCTGACAGTGACAACGAAGGAAACGCCCGCAGTCTTGCAGAGGCCGATCTGAAAGCTGAAGCCAAATCTGTTGAGCACTTGTTCTCGCACAGGCCCAAGAATCCGTTCTGCGAGGTATGTCAGCGTGCAAAGATGTTGGCTCCCCAAGCCCGCAAAAAGGGGGGCTCAAGTACCATTGTGTCAAAGGCCTTTGGGGATCACATCACGGTTGACCATATCATCACTCGTGACCTTCGTGATCATGGGTTCCAGGACGAAAGGGTCGCACTTGTTGTTAAGGACGTGTTCACCAAATTTCGTTACGTCTACCCCTCTCCGACTAAGTCAAGCGATCAGTGTTTTGAAGACCTTCTTCACTTCCTAGGTCAAGAAGATGCAGTCGGTGTTTTCTACTCAGACAACGCACCTGAACTTCATGCCGCTATCAAAAGCCTAGGTGTCCGACATGTTACATCCCGCGAATATGTGGACACCAACAAGTCGGTAATCGAAAGAGAAATTCGGACGATCTTGGAGGGTACCCGCTCCAACCTTGTTCAGGCGGGTCTCCCCGACAAGCTTTGGCCGTTGGCCGCCCAACACCATGCGATGGCACTTAATGCAACTAAGAGGCTTGACAACGGGATTGTTCCCTGGGAGGCCAGGTATGGGGAACCGTTTTCAGGGATAATGATTCCTTTTGGTGCACGTGTGTTGTACTGGAACAACCCCAAACAGAACATTCCTGCGAGCTCCAAGTTTGCGCCGACTGGTGTTGAGGGAATATTTCTTGGTTACCACATTCAACCTGGCTTCGTTTGGAAGGAGGAATACCTCGTTACCCCCGTCAAGGGTTGTGACTTTGCGTTCGAAATAGGAAACTTTCCCATCCTGAGGTCGAAGCGAATGGAGCTGTTGCCCGGGGATTTCACATTCCCAATGAGATCCGAACAGCTCGCACTGCAGGAGAGCCTCCGTAAGCCGACCCTCGCAGATCAGGACTGCTCGTGGGGAGACACAGAAGGTGCCGGAACACGCGCCCCGCCTGGGGATTCGCCGGACGAGCCTTTGCCTCCGCCCGGTGTGCCTGATTTGGACGGCTCCGATTTGAAGGATCGTTTGTCCGAGTACTTGGACCAAGTGGCCAAGGAAAACGAGGACTATGTTCCCGAAGATGTCGGAGCTGTGGAGGACTGGCTGGGGAGGGATGCTCCTGGATCTTCTAAGGAAGCAACATCCACGCCTAAGGCCTCATCTACTCTACCAAGACATGACCCCAAAACCATGCCTGACGGGAAGAAAGTCCCCAAAGGGTATAACTGGGACGGGGTGAGGTTGGTTAGAGATAAGAAAGGTTCCAAAAGGCCACCTGATACCCCTTCGGAATTTTGGCACATGTATTCCAAGGCACGACGGGAGGCTGACATTGAAAGATTCGAACGCAAAAAGGCTCGTGAAGCCGAGGAAGATGCTCGCAAGGCCCTTAGAGACTCCCCGGCCATGCCTGTCATCGCCGAGCCTGACCCCGAGCCCCATAGGGACCGCATGGCGTCCTTGTATTGGGCCAAACTTGGTCAGGTTGCGAGTGAGATGTTTGCTGTTGTTGCCAGGGTTGTCGGGCCTAAAGAGATCGAAAGTACTCCCGCTGCTAAAGAAGCCATGGACCGAGAGTGGAAGAAACTTGCCGATAAGTCTTGCTGGCTCGAAAAGAAGGTTCGAGAGTACCGGGATGTTGCCGCGGAAGCCAAACACAAGAATGTCAAGGCCCATTTCGGGAAAATCTTTGAGATTTGTTCGGTCAAGGGGGATGAACTCCCGGACGGGCACCCCCAGAAGAAATGGAAGGGTCGTAGTGTCTTCCAGGGCAATAATGTCCAGGACGAAAACCACGATCACGCCATTTTCGCCGAACTAGGATCAAGCCCCGCTAGCATGGAGGCCGGGAAAATCATCGATGTGTTTGGTAGCCAACCCGGGTACGTGAAACAGCAGGCTGATGGCATCGCTGCATACACACAAGCCCTTTTTAAAGGCGTTGAAACGTGGGTTCGTCTCCCTCGAAACAGATGGCCTAAAGAATGGTCTGGGTATGAAGATCCTGTTTGCCCACTCAGGCTCGCTTTGTACGGCCACCCTGACTCAGGTGGTATCTGGGAAAGGTACTGTACAGAACAGTTAGAGAGTGTTGGTTTTACTGCAGTTCTACCCGACATTTGGCATTCTGTTTTCTACCATGCTGAACTAGATTTGTTGCTTGTTGTGTACGTTGATGACTTCAAGATGGCCGGCCCCCAAGACAAAATCAACAAAGGTTGGGAGTTGATCGCTAAGGTGATTGACATGGAACCAGCCGAGGTCTTGGGGCGGTACTTCGGGTGTCATCACGTTGAGCAAAATCAGGTCCAGCTTTCACGGGAGGACCACCCATTTGCTTACGTCTTCGACAAGAAGCACGCTAGCCCAGCTGCCGACTACCAAGTCCGGCCGAACCGCAAAGAGGACTTCTGGGAGGTCGACGCTGAGTTAGCTGCAGTCGTTAGGCATCACATCTATCCTCGTAGGAAACTTTATGTGCCTACGCAGGACGACGTGTCGAAATTTCCCCACATAAGCCGTCAACGAATCACGGTGTTTGATGATGGTAGGGACCCTATCCATGATGACTTGAATCAGGGGGGCCCCGCGGACCAATCAGGTTGGTGGACTGGGAGAACATATTTCCCCATCACTGAGGTCAGTGACGAGGACTTTTCTCATGCTCTCGCAGCTAAGCACAATAAACCCAAGCGGTCCAAAGCCGAAGCTAAACGAGAAGCACGACAGAGTAAGTTCAAGAGCACTGAATCAATCAGTCAGGGAAAAACCCCTTCCATGACTGTGCCCGTGAACGTTGTGTACTACGACATGCGAGATTTCTTGGTGTCCTGTGTTGATAGGTACTGTGAGTTGGCCAAGGTCGACAAGAAATCCCTGAAGCACGTAGCGACTCCTTTTCATGAGAACCGGGTAGCAAAAGTTCTGGAGAACAATGAACCTAGTGGTAAGCTGCAACCTATTGCTAGCCGTGTACTCATGAAGGTTTTGTTCGCTGCGAGAATGGCCAGGTGGGACTTGTTACGCGCCACTCAGGCACTGGCATCCAGAGTCACCAAGTGGTCTCGCGACTGTGACGTTGCTTTGCACAGGTTGATCAGTTACATAAACTCTTCTCTTGAAGTTCGGATGAGGGGATTCATAGGGGATCGCATTCAGGATTGTAAGTTGTGGATGTTCTGCGATGCTGACCACGCTGGTAGCCACGACAGTAAATCCACTTCAGGCTGTGCCCTTTACTTGGTAGGCCCCAATACTTACTTTCCCCTAAATGCTTTTTCCAAGAAACAGACCAGCATCACTACTTCAAGTACGGAGAGTGAGGTTGTGGCTGCCAACCAAGGTATTCGTGCCCAGGGTCTGCCCAGCCTCAGTCTTTGGATTTTCCTGTGGCGTGAGGTTGCGAGTAGGACCGCCAGCTACCAAGCTAGGCCGAAAACCAAACCTAACCAAAGGGAAAACGACATCATCGCACGAATTGATCCTGAACTTGATGAGATCCGTTATGGTGAGTGTAGGGCGGATGGACGAAGTGTTTCCGATTTAAACGGTCTCAAGGTCCACCTTAGCCCCAAGTTTGCTGTTCAACTCCTTGAGGACAACCAAGCTACCATCACTATTCTCCTCAAAGGTGACAGCGAAAAACTACGTCACACCGATCGGACTCAACGCATTTCGTTTGCTTGGATCAAACAACAGTTCGAGCGTAACTTCTTCGAAATGATTAATGTTGACACCAAAGAGCAAGTAGCTGATATCTTTACCAAACCTTTCGCTGACCGAGGTAAATGGGAACATGCTCTAAGGCTCATCGCGCACGTCGATGCCCCTCTTCAGGGGGGACGGCAATCTAAGGCACACGAGTCCGATGCTCATCTCATCAACAAGCCTGTCGTTCATGCTCACCCTGTGGTGAAGCCGTCGGGCGATCCTTGCGCAGTCGCAGCTGAGCTTACCAAGGACCGTGACTTTAGTACTAAGGCTTTGTTGCGTGTAGCCCAGATCATGTACCCCAACAAAACCAAGCGAAAGATGATTAAGCTTGACAATCGCAGCTACTACCATATCTTTGGGCAGTGGTCTTACGGAGGAATGCAAGGGGTGACTAAGGCAACACGTCGGTGGCCTCAGATTGCCCGCTTCCTAAATGGAGTTGTACAAGCCCATGCTCCTAAGGACTTCACATGGAACTCGGTGCTGCTTAATAGCTGTACTAGTGCCTCTGTGCACAAGGACCATGGGAATGCTAAGGATAGCATGAGCTTTGCCCTCAGTGTCGGGGATTTCAAGGATGGTGAACTGTGGTTTGCGGACCCCCTTGTTCCATCTGAAGATGCTATTGTTAGGGTCGGGCCAAATGGTAAGCGCCTTAAGGGTCGTGCTGTGTCCACCCTGAACAAAGCCATCATTTTTGATCCGCGAAAATTACACTGTGTGTTACCTTTCACTGGAACACGTTTCTCCATTGTTGCGTACACCTCCCGATCCCAAGACGCACTGCAAGATCAAGAGCTCAATTCTTTGAAGACGCTTGGATTCAGGCTGCCCCCACGTGCGGCCAGCGCTGCTTCTGCCCGAGAATACTCGAGGCCGTTGGGGTTCAAACGAATCATAGTCGAGTTTTGTTGCTCCCCCAACAGCAAACTAGGGCAGGATCGTAGCGCAAGTCAAGGATGTTATGTGTTGCGAGTCACCAGTGAGGATGACGTCTTGAAAGACTCTACATTGACTTCAGTTGTTCAGAAAATTAGTACCCTCTGCGACGAGGGGGGAGCATCTAAGCCAATTTTAGTTTATGCGTCGCTTCCGTGTACTGGTGGTTGTCCGTGGAATCGCATGACGCCTGACAGCCCAAAGTGGGAACAGCATCAGGAACTGTTTTGCAAACTCCTCAAGCAGTTCCGAAAATTCATTAGGAAGCTCAAAGAGTACAAACCACAGGTTGCCTTCGAACTCCCTAAGGATTGCGACTATTGGAAGTGGGACCATGTTCAGCATATGGTTAATGATTTTGGACTTGAGTTCTACCGTTGCGATGGTTGCATGTTGGGGATTACGAATCACCAAGGATTACCACTAAGGAAAGCTTGGACCATTGCGTCGTCGATTCCATTGCAGCGGCTGGCAGCGCACAAGTGTGATCGCAGTCATGTTCATGGCGAGTCTAGAGGCCAGGACCTTAAGGACAGTGAGAACTATTCACATGCCATGACTGATTGCATCCACATTGATTGGAAAAGCTTTTGCGATAGGCGTTCTAACTATGCAGCTTGTGCACAACAACAATTTTCGTGTGACCACAAACACGTTTGCACTCGCAAAACTGAACAAACTAACGCATTAGCTGCCTGCTGCATTCTCGCGGCAGAGTTCTGCGCGCCGGACATGGAAGCCACCAACGCTGGAATCGTTGCTCCGACGGAGGTCCTGCGCCAGTGGTGGGATCGCCGGTTATGGGAGACTTCATTGTCTTCCGAATACCGCACCATGGCGCCTTTCCAGGAGGATGAAGCCAGCGTGAACAACTTCTACAAGTATTTGCCGCGGCCACTGGCATGCGAATATGCCCTCAGTGACGTCAGGGAGGCTGGTTTGGTGGCCAAAATCGGAAAGCTCACCGATCAAGGTTTGGCCATGCTCCAGCCCGAGTCTACTCGAGGCCGTTTGCGCTACCTTGTCATCGTCGCAGACTCTACAACTACGTTCCTCACTGAAGGAAATTGGAAGACAGATCTGCTGGCAGACATCAAGGCCAACCGCGGCAATGCCTTCCCACATCATCTTGGCGTTGAGTACATTCCTACATGGGGTGCGAATCTCACGCGGCTCGTAGAGCTCGCCGTGGGAAAAGTCACCCAACTGGAGCGTGAAACTGGCGCCAGTGGTCAGGTGAGCATTGACCTCATGATGATCTGGAACGGGAACGAGTTCGTCGGCGAAAGAGGTCTGTTTTTGGACCCAGGCTTCAAGAGCAAGACGGAGTGGCTTCGTGGTTACCCGCACATGGCAAAGGGGAGCTGGGAGTTCATTGGACCAAAGGTTCTCCGGGAGATAGGCAAGTTGGCGGATCTACAGTCACGGGCGTCAGTGGGTACTGTGCTGCTCACGTCTGCGACCGACGCTGCCAACTACTGTCTCCCGCGCGACTGGGGTACCATCATGGCGGATTTGCTCGACTATGCCGCCCAACTTGGGCTGGCCGTCAAGCATTTCAATACGCCTGCAAGCCAGATCCGCAAGTTCGATCACTTTCACTTCCAGGAGGACAGCGCCTATCGTTTGCAGCTGTTGAGGTGGTTGGGTTTTACCGCCAGGATTATGGTCCTTCGTCACCAATGCTCCTTCTTCAAGGAAGCTGACATCGACCTGATCCTGCAAAACTACGGCCACGTCTCAAAGCCTAACGTCAAGTTCGCTGTGGACGTGCAGGTGGAGGAGAAGCTCCTGAATCACTTCCGTAAAGGAAGAGTAGCGCCCACATATCAGCCGCTTGTCGAGGCTGACCCGTGGGACGACATCTACTTCCAAGGACCCCAGGAGCAGTTCCCCGACACCGCGCCGAACCACTTTGTCCACCGGGACTTCAAGGACCACGTTCACCTGGGAGATGGGGAATATGTTACCCGCGAGGACTACGACGAGATGATCAAGAAGAGCGAGGAAAATGCCCCCCGTCCAGGGGAGGCCGTCGTTGTTCCGTCATCGTCGTCAACGGCGCGGGAGACTAAGGAGAAGCTTTTGGCCAGGGGGGAGGTCTACAGTCGTCAGCGGACCGACCCTGAGTCCAGTGCCCCCAAACGGGCAAAGAAGGGCCCACACGAGGCTGACTACGACGAGCCCATCAAGTCCGGCTACTACACAACCGATGACGATTGGTGCCTCGTCGACATGCTGGGCCTCGATTGGGACGCAATCCATTTATGCCCACCGGAAGGTGAGGCCGAGTGGGTTGACATCCTTCAGGACGAGATGCCGAACTTCAAGTATGTCAACATTCCCCAGCATCACAAGACTGCCTTGTCCGGCATTGTTCGTGGCAAGATCGTCCCGGGCCTGCAGGGCGATGGATAGTGGTGCTCTACGAGGAGGATTCTCGGGGCCTGGAACAAGAAGACGAACAAGGATTATGGCCTCGGGATGCTCCTCACTGTCGTCAAGAACGACAATCGCAGCAGGTTCCAGCTGCGAATCGACCGCAACCACCCCCTCGCCGAGTACTACGGCCTAGGAGGGTACCCTACCCTTATTAGGGCGAACCAAGGCATCTCCAAGGATGCTATGAAAGGGGTGCCCGACTCGATCCTTGCTGAGGCCTGGTTCAGCATGATCCCAGAAGCAGAAATGGATGTGCATTCTGCCACCTGGGAAGGTCGGCCGGTTTTGCCCCTGGAGAAGATTCCACGCAGGCTCTACCACCGCACCTACAAGGATCGAGCCTTTGCCATCTTGGACTCCTGCTTTATCCCCGGGCACCACACCGCGAATGCCTTTGTGTATTTTGCCGACCGGGAGGTAGGGCCGGGAGAAAACGTCCCTGGCGTGAGGAGCGATCGCCCCGTCGAGATCGTCATCAACACCATGGAGGCCCTCAGTCAGGGCGCCGGACTGTTTTACTCCCGATCAGACGGCGTCCTCTGCCGAGAGGCTATCTCCGGGTCCACGGTCCTTTATATTCGTGACACAAGGACCGATGAAATTTTGTGGTCCGCCACGGATGGGCCCGAAGGACGGGAGGAGGAAGAGAATGCCCCTCAGGTAGAGGAGGCCGAATCTTCCGGAAGCATGGTTGTTGAAGCCGTGGGACCTCTCCAAGAAGCACAAGAGGAGCCTGATGTCGAGCATGAAGAAGCCCCATTGGTCAAGGAGGAGTTCGATGTTCCCATCCTTGAGGAGGTCGAGAGCACCGTTCCTGAACTTCCACCTCTACGCGTTCGCTTCAACACTGACGCCGATGTCATCGAGGTGTCACCTTCAGGAAGGAACCGTTTGACTGAAGGTCAGTTGCAAGTGGTCCCTGATGAAGGAATGGCTACCCGCTCTACGGCACCGGCAACCCAGGCGCCGCGTCCTGGATGGAACAGGGGAATCACGCAGGTTCAGTGCGTCAGTTGTGGCAAGCTCCGTCTCGAAGGTCAGCACAAGTGTTTCCACTGTGGCTACTACGTCACCCGTGGGGCCACCCAGAGCGCCTTCAGAATGTGGATGGCGCGTGAGCGCTCCCATGTCTTGGACGCCCTGGCGGAGCAGTTTGGGAAGGGCCTTTGGGAGTTGGATGCCGCGAAGATTCGCCAGGCCGCTGGAACGCATGATTTGAGGGGACAGCAGAGCGTAGATGGCCGAGCTATCATGTTAGCACGCCAGAATCTCAAAGGCTTCATGAAGCACGGCTACACGTCGATGGTAGACAAGTTCGACCAGGACGACACCTACGCGATCCACGCTATCAAGGGCGGCTGGACGAGAAGGCGGCTCACTATTCAGGACTGCGTGGCATGCGCTTATCTTCCCAATCAAGGTCGTTCCCGCGAACAACGTGAGTTGGGCTACGGCTCCAACAAAGCCTGGGAGAACAAAAAGGTCAATCATGAGGGACTGGCCCGCATGGTGTTCTTTGACAAGAATGCCGACGATCTCGTCCTGGCCGGCCTCATTGACGACCCCAACCTCGAACCTATGGGCTACGCTTGGCTCGGCAACTTCATGGGCGTGAAGGAATTCGCCCGGACCATCCGCGTCACCCGTGCGGTTTCCCACGTCCTCACCTTTACGGAGGGCATCATTGGCATCCCGGACTTCGATGAGGAAGAGCATCTGGCAGTCTTTTTGGCCGAGATCCTCTCTGAGAATTATGGTGGGGCAAAGGAGACGTGCCGAAGGATGAAGGAATCGGCAGAAGCGTCCCGGGCCGCTCAGGCGCGGGCGGATGCAAGAAGGACCTCGCAAAATGCCCCCCGTTTTGGGGAGGCCGATCGTGACACGAATCGTGGCTGGTCGTGGAGCGACAACACTTGGTCGCAGGGCGACTGGCATTCCTCAAGTTCCTGGCGTGATCGCCAGTGGCAGGATCAAGGATCCTGGTGGAGCTCAGGGAGTCGCACTACGGAGCACTCCCGTGGACCTTGGCGCTACGACCATCGAGATCGCAGCTGGTGAGTCCTGAGTTCCGCAATTCTGCTGGAGTAGCTTAGCATCTTGACCGTGACGCTCTGTTTTCCTTTCTTTTGAGGTCGGTGCTGAGTGAACCACTGTTTTGCACGAGCCACCTTTGTATCCCCGCCAGCGCTTCAAATTTCTTAAGCTGGTGCGCGGTGATCTGTGGCGTTGAACCTGAATTAAAACTCGGGTGAGCGCACTTTGAACATACAGTAGAGGAGCAAAACGCAGCACGTAGTGCTTGCCGTGGATTCGTTGACTGCGTTTCAGCATTCTCACGCTTCAACGAGGGGGGTGTATTTTATATCTGTGCATTCCCTCCACTTTTGCTTCCATGTATGTTGCACTTACCTGTGACGCTCAAGCCCTCTGAGTAAAAAAGGTTAGGCGCGCCCCTGCTCATGGCTTAACGGATAACAACTGGTGGATTTCCCAAACTATAGGTTTCTTGATACTAGGTCGGCCGGAGCCGTTCCTCTCCTTCCAAAGTCTCCGTAGAAAGGCAAGCCTCCTTATCTCAACCCCCTGCCATCACCTGGCCCCATGATACAAATATTACACCAGCACTTTTCAGGGATGCTTCTCAAGGTTGGGGTGTGCCCTTCAACATTCTCATGATGGGCTGCCGCGCTGTCTTCACCTCCCACTTCACGGACCCAGGCACAGAGGGCCGCTTTCACCGGCTTGGTTTTGAGTGGTAAGTGTTTGTCAGAATAAAAGGGAGAGCATTGTGTGAACCAGGTGATTGCAGAAGTCTCTTTGGCTAAAGTATCTTCTAGCTAAGATGAAGCCTTCCCTGAAGTGGAGGATCCCTGCTGCAGACGATCGGAGACTGGAAGCCTGGAGCGCAGTTGCCCTAAACCCTAGACCCTAAACCCTAAACCTCCCAAGTTTGCATTCATTTCTTCCAGTGTGCCCACCAAAGGAAAGTGCAGCTGTCGTGCGGCGTACCCACCGTTTGGCAGGGTGTGCGTGCACAGATCCAGAAAGAAGGCGCCTTTTGTTGAAAGTGTGATTATGGCCATGGTAGTTCTGTGTGATGAAACGGAAGTGCGCAGGGTTCAGGGCCGTTGACATTTCCATTTGCAGCCTGCCGCCCTGAATGGTTGCTGTTCGGCCTTATACTCGGAGATGAGCTGATGCTTTCATAGGCTGGAAGATGTCTGAAGCCAGATCTGGAGCATGTCAAGCTGAGTAGCAGCTCAGTGCTGTAGTGTATGTATCGCCAGAAATTGCATGGAAGTCTGCACCTTCCTATCACTCACGTGCTTTCAATCTGAGGCGTTGCGTGTAACGACTGCATAGTCTTTCCCAGTCTCTGAAGGAGTTGCGAAGTGGAAGCCCCTGTTGGCTTTACAGCGCCTCGTTTGTGGAGGCTGGTGCTAACTTTGTGACTTTGTGAAATGCAGTGCGAGTTTCTCTTGGACGAACGACAGCCAACGTATGCTTCCCAACCCTCAACTTCCCACACTGGAAGAAATGCAATACCCATGAATGCACCTTCGGGACTGCCTTGGGAAAAGGTGCCGCGCATGAACTACAAAACGAGCCACCCAGATCAGAGCTTGTGAGACGACTTCAGCCTCCTGCTGACTTGAGCTGAGCAGCTGTTGCGGAGCTGAAAGACTCAGACTCAGAACATCTCTGAACCACGAAATCCGGATAGAAGAACAAAAAGCTAGCCTTGTAGTCGGTGCAGCCTCATTGTGCTGGGAGCTGGCAATGCGCAATGTCTTCGCCGAGGGCACTGGGACCAGCTAAGACAAAAGTTTTACGGCACTCTGCCAACTGATTATTTTTAACTGCACAAACTGAGCTGTACTGCTACTGACCTCCAAGCTCCCCATGCCCAAGCGCTTCATGGACACGCTTGCAAGAGCCTTCCCACACACAACAAGCCTTGCGCATGCTTCGGACTCCTGTCCAGGCTCCGCCCCAGCTCCGGAGATGATGCGTTGGTACTTAGCTACCTGGCAACTCCTTGGCCTTTGGAGGGGTCGTGATTGTTCGGGTTGAGATATTCAGGGCCTCAGGATTCCCTTCAGCTGAACAGTAACTGAGTCGGAACTCGCGCTGTCGTCCACCACACAGTGGCTTGCCACCGTAATGCCGACTGGCCTGGTGAACGGGATGCTTGTGACTGCGAGCATCGGGTTGTTTTGTGCAGCGCGGAGCCCCCCGAACGACGCGAGCCTCGTGAAAGGAGGGTCACCATCCTTACCCGTAGCTGTAGTGGCAAAGGATACCTCCCGCAAGACCTGAGACGTTAAGCTATGCTGAGTTGCATGGGCTGCATGCAGCTCACCAAGGATAACCTCGGTGTGGAGTTCATTCAGGCTCTGGCCGAGTGCCTTGCGAAGCCGTTGGCAAGCAGTTGCGAAAGTTCCGGGATCTTTAGAAAAAAGGCGCAGCTCGAAGTTGCCATAGCAAGGCTTCGGAGTTGCAGGTGGCTACGTGCTGCACCCTTAACGAAACCTTCAGGAATGTCGACCTCTTGCTTCCTTGATTTCAAAAGGCGGCATGAAAGAAGGGACGAGAAGCAGACACGAAGAGGAGCATAGGAACATCTGAGAGCTTTCTGGAGACTACCCTGTGAAGCTAAGCGTAGCTTCTCAGAAGACCTGTCCTGTCCCAAGATGCGGGGAGGTGTGGGGAATGACGGAGACCAATCCTCTCGGTTCGACGCTTGGGCTGCAGATTTAGGAGGGCAGCGCTGCTACAGGCTGCTATATATCCCCCTTGGGAATTATTGTTTGTTTATATAAAACCCAAGAGGATGTTAAAAATACTATTTTTTATTAAGGATTAAGGTTCTAAGGGGGGTATAGGCTAAAGAGGGAAGTCACCTAGCTGCACGGAAGCACTTTTACAAGCCTGCCGGGCGGAGGATGTCAATACGGCTCGGCAAAGTCGCGGATTTGGCGAAGAGTGCCTCAGAAGAACTTTTAGGGAGGATAAGAGAAGTTGGGGGTGCTGTCTGCTCTATGGGGCTATCTGCTCGTACGTTTGTTGGCCCAGGGGCTCCCTCCTTTGCTGGTCAAGCCTTGTTTGTCGATCTTGCCACAAAGCGCCTTTAGAATAGCATCAAAAAAGTGGATCGGATCATAATATCAAAGGCTGAGCTTCATGGAGGGCAATGGATGCAGCGACAGGGAATTCAAGACTTGCTGTGCCATCTGTGCCAGGCGTCAATGACACCTTCAAGAACGTGGTTAAAGCCGGCTTGCCCACTCCAGGAGACTCGGCACCTAGCACAATCGGTTGCATGTGAAGGTGCTTCGTGGAGCACTTCCTTCCTTCCACTGCCTTCACATAACCTCACCAACCTCAGACCCATAACGATGCAACCTAAATTGAGAACCCTACTACTCCACAAGAAAGCAACGGCAAGTGGCACTTACAGCACTTGCGGCCTGTTTCGAGTCCAACTTACAGTAGACCCATCCCCCGCACATGAACAGGTTATGAAGCCAGGCTTTCCTCTGAAGCATCCTTGTCGCCGGGAAGAGAGAGTCTCAACCCCGCACGAACGCAACACCAGCCGAAGGAGTGGAGGTTCGCATCGCGCAGTTTGAGGATCTGAGCCGCGATGCTCCGTGTGGTCAAACTGGTGAGCTGCTTCTTGGAGCGGCATGGAGACAATCACGTTGATGGCCGCACGGTATGTTCCTCATCTTTACAGGCAAGACAAGCATAAAGGTTTGGCCAGGCGAAGGCCATGGACCATCTCTGACCATCTCTGCTATGCTGCTATGCTGCTATGCGAGTTCTTAGATTTGCAACTTGCACTGTGCGGGTGTCATGTCTGGCCAGAATAGTGATAGGGTTTATGGGTTTATGGGGTTTAGGGTTTAGGGATTTCGTCTCTGTGCAAGGCTTGTGCGCGGGCCGTGGGTCATCCAGGAGTACTTCCAGGTCGGAGTGGGCTTGACGGAAGTTTCCGCAGCAGTCATATGTGTGGAACTAGGAGCAGCCGCCCTCTTTATGAGCAGCGCGGCGGTTATGTACTAGTGACAAGACAGCCGTGTTGCACATTGCTCAGCACACCCAAGAGTTGTTTGCCTTTCGGTTCCTTAATTACATTGTAGCGGACTTCCAGAATCAGCTTGAGCCATACCTCTTAGTTGAGATAAGTGACCAGTCGCGCTTCCCTCATCAGCGCTTCAAAGCGTGGCAGCTGAAGCCCGTGCCAGGTGGATGCTTCCGACAAGTTCTTCCAGGGTTGGCTGATAACCGGGGACGTCGCAAAGATCCTCGGCGGCGCTTCATGTCAGGTTTGTCCGGAGATGATGTGGAGCCCGATCGCGTCTCGAAATTGTGTAACACGAAGAAATGAATTCAGGCTTGTGTAGGCGCAGAGGTTCCAATGTGGCGCTCGGCGTAGCCTTCGCGCAGCAATCTGCAAGAAAGCGGGTGTTCTGTTTTTCCAGGCACATGTTCGGTAAGCGCTCTGTAGGCTCGACGAGGACGGCTTCATCATCATCAGCTGCTAGGCTACAACTTCTTAAGGTGCGATTGTGGGGGGGTGTAGCCTTAGCTTTGCAAGGAGCCAGAAGCAGGCAACAGATATGATACATTGTACATCAATTCCGTGGCATTTCACGCAGGCCCAAGTTGGGAGATGTTAACAATGTCATAGTGTGCTGAAGAGTGTTTGGCACTTAGGCGATCGCTCCAAGGACGTCATCAAGTCAGGCAGAGCTGGTGTGGTGTTAGACTTCACAGCTGTGTTGCTAGTAGAGATTCATGGGCACTGGCACACGGCACCCCTCTTGTGCCGAGATGCGCCAAACTGTACTTCTCGCTGTCGACTTCTACATGACATACTGTTCGGGTGCTGGGAGGCGGAGAGTGGATCTCTTCCATCGACATGGAGCCTTTCTGCTGCAGCATTCTGCGCTTTGGGCATCTTTGGGGCTTAGGTATGCAGGGCGCACGTGTGTGTTGGGTATTTGAGGGATCTATGGAAAACAGATAAAACAGACGGTAGAGTGATGTTCTGCTAGCATTCTAAGACGACACCTGACATAAACAGGTTAGCACAGTTGTGGATGAAACGCGTGCGTTGTCTGGACTTTCGGTTGCTCCAAAATTGGGGCTGCTAATGTCGAGCCTCATCCGATGTGCAGCTTCGGGCTGGCACACGCAGTTAGGGTTTAGGGTTGAGGGTTGAGGATTTAGGGTTGGTTGTCCTTGGGTTCTGTAACTATGTCCTAGCTCAAGCTTGCCGTGTGCGAGTGTCGCTACATCGTAGTGCTGCGGCCCTAGGCCAGATACCATCCACCTCGGCAGGCCTCCACTAAACTGACTGGGATCCAAGATCCCTACCTGACCAACGGTAAAAATAATTCCCCTAATCCCACAATGGCGGGTGTGCTTTGATGGGCTACAGATGGCAGAGCTTGCAGGAATGCCCTCACCAGCTTGCCTGGAGTTAGTGCGGCGGCCGTCGTCGGTGTTCCGCAACCTGGGTTGACTGGGTTGCTCGAAAGCTGTGGGGAAATCAGTTGCGGCTTCAGGCTCAGTGTAAGCAGAAGGGCGGGGCTCCGTGCGAAGTGGCTGTGTATCACGGTTGCGTGGTGTGCGGCTATCACGGGACAGCCATTGAAGATGCATCACATGGTGCCATTCCATGCAGAGACTGTCCAAGGCATCCACGTTGGGATGAGAGGCCTGTCGCTGTAGCCTCTCGACTGTCGCTACCCTGCCAGCGGGTGCATACATGTCTTTGTCACTTCGTGGAAGCTTAACAGCTGCCCATCTAAGTGCGGCAGTTGACCTGGGTCTCCCTGCCCGAGTAAGCGAGTAACTCTGCGTTTCACCTTCCTGTTGGCTTCCTGTATCGGAGCTCAGACTGGAAATGTCTAACCAAATCAAAGCTACTATAATGTACCCTTCTGTTGCACATGTGAGGGGGAAGGACTGCATCGGCAGCCCTTCTGCCCAATCATGCTGAGGTGACTCTACACCCAGGTGCTTCCAAAGACAACTTGCTTGAAAGAGCTCGAGAGTGAGCTGGCTGCAACAAGAGTTAGATTGTTGAGATTGCGATCTGCCCGGCATTCGTGCTCAGACTGCAGCTTCATGGTCGCAGACCACTCCAACCTTGTCATTTAGAATTGCCTGAAATCGCGAAACCTGTCATCACATCTTACACTTCACGCCTACTGGATGAGCTGATTCGCGTGCGCGCATTGGATTTTTCAATCTACGACCCAAAAACTGATGCTGGGATGGGCCTAGAGCAGAATCGTCACGGCTCTTCCCATACACATGGGGAGGCGATATCATCCATGTCCGTGACATTGTTCCGAATCCGATGTCCCGCTACTCTCAGGCACCTGTCCAGGGCCTTTGCGAAGTTTCAGCTGCCGGACGATGTGCTGGACACTTCGGTGGCAAATTGCTAGGCTGGAAACTGGCGTTGCGCGGCGTTGTACCATGCATTCGGCTACAGTGCAGTCCCGGCCAGAGCAGCTTGCTCACAAAGAGTGACTATGTAGGATGAAGCAAGGTCTGGGACGCCATTCCTCTCACAAGCACGGGGAAGATCGACAAGAAGGTAATTCGTGCTCAGTTGCAGGCGGGAGCGGCCCGAACATCCCGAACTTTTCCTGATGTAAATTGACCGCCAATTGCTGCTTCGCCCTCCTCCTTCCCTGCTTTGGGGGCAAGCCCTTTCTTACACCACCGCAGAACCACCGTACCACACCCAGCCATCGAACTGCAGACAGCTGATGTGCTTCTTTTTCCGCACATGACTCGCAGGTAATCTTGAACACAGCACGCGCGATTTACAGTTGTTCTGGGGCAGTTTATCCCTAGCTCGTTTGGCATCTCCACGTTCGATTCCCGACGGCGTGGAAAGCAGGAGCAGAAGTACGTCGTGCCCACCGCCGAGATTTCAAAGTTATGAAGATTTGTGAATCAGCAGAGTTTTTTTGTGTACAGGCTATGCATCCTCCACAGGCGACTTGCCTGGCTGCGAGCGTAGCACCCGGATAGAGGAGGAGGCATTGTCTAAGCCCCCTCTTCACGATGTTATCTCAATGTCGGTCGCTGACCAGCTCGGCTGTGCTCTGGTGCACACCTGTCACAGATGGGCTCAAAAAGTCCGGGCCTTGAGCTCAGCACTGAGTGCGGCTGCTTGAACCCCGAAATCCCCCAATCCCATGTAGGCTTTTCAGTCCACTGCACAGGTTCCGGGCTTCGACCAGTGTCGGGGATTTTTATTCGGTCTGAGAAGGGAGCGCAGCTCAACAACCCTGCACCCCACCTTATGTTTCTGGCCCATCCTTGACATGGAAGCAGAACAGTCTACCGACTCTCTCAGCATGAAGTGTTGCAGCATTCGTGCTGCAAAAGGGCAATGTACATCCGGAACTCTGGAGGCCCGGGGCGACGGTGCAACAGCTCTCCACCTGGCAGCAGACTCCGGCCACGCTGCTGCCTGAGGGCAGACTTGTGGGGGGTTTAGGAAAGTATGCGGACCCATAATGTAGACCCCCAGATTGTAAGATTCCCTCAGAAACAGGACCCCAATAAGGTACCCCAAATTTCGGAAACCCCCTTGTAGGTTGCTGATGTCAAGAGGAGGGTGTCCTCGGTCTGCACATTCCGGAGCATCTCACTTCTCTCATGCTTCAAACCTCCCTTCAAATTCGCACGTCGAGGCCGAGCTCGTGTCCATCCTCTTGGAGGCAGCGTTCAAAAAGCTCACACACCACGGATCCGGGCACAAAGAGGTCTTCCCGGGGCCACCAAGTTTCATAAAGCCAAGGGCTACGTAGTGAATGCTCGGACAACTTGCCAGAAAGGGTGTAGCAAAAAATGGCCCCTTCAAATCACATGTTTACCGTCTTGAATGAAGACTCTTGGCAAGATGTTCCTCTTCAGGCTCAAGATGCACAGAGTATTGGAAAAACGCAGGATAGGTTCGCAGCGATGCTCCCGTCTTGAATGAAGACTCTTGGCAAGATGTTTCCTCTTCAGGCTCAAGACGCACAGAGTATTGGAAAAACGCAGGATAGGTCCGCAGCGATGCTCCCAGAATCTGTGTGTCAGCGGAACAGTCTTCTGAACAGTCAAGCTTTATGAAAACCGGGTCAGTTGATTTTTGTTGGGGCGGGGGGGGGGGGGAGGTCCTCTTTAAAGACTAGTTACCAAGTTTCCGCCATGTCGTAAGAACATTTCGGGTTGCATCACAGAAAATCACATGCCGGTGCACCACACTGGGTGGGCGGCCATCAGGGTTCAGCCGGACATTCTTCAGGGTTTGAAATTTGATAGATGGCTTTTTGAGGGTCCGCACGAAAGAATGTCCTGTAGTGGGCACAATGAAATCCGAAGCTGCACTTATTGACGCGGCAATGAAGATTGTTGATGCTTCTTGCTGGCTATCCAGCTGCTTAGCAGGTGGCAAAAAAATATCTGGTTGGGAGCTGCAGCTCCTACACCGAAGTTGGAGAGCAACCTAAAGTCCTTCTCGGAGGGCTTCAAATCTGTGAGTGACAGGGTTCAATGGCTAAGTGAAGGAGTTTCCGCACGAAGCTGCTGCTGGCCTTCGCTCAACACATCCACCGACAAGCTGTGGAGAGCGACACCTCAAATCTGATGTGGGGTTTCCGTCCGAATATCGACCCCACAGAGTAGGATTCCCTTATAAGGTCCCCGAGTATCGTAGAGCCCATGTGCGGCAAGTCCTTCCAGCAAGTCCTACGGTGCCAAGAGGCCCGAGCAGATCCGCTTCTGGCCACAGACGACACGATGCTCGCGCTGCACCTCGCAGCACGCAGCCGAGCGCTCAGAGGGAGAACCAAAGGCAGTCTCGGGGTTGGAAGAGCAGAAGGGGCTCCAGATGCCCTCCTGAGCCCCAAGAAAATCGGATGAGCAGAACACAACCTAGTACAGAAAAATGAAGAAGCACCATGCAGACCGTTCCTTCTTAGTACCTTGACCGTGAAAAATTGCCAGGGGTAGATTACACTCCGCAGCCTGCAGCGGTCGCTATTTTCCCTTGTTGGGTTTTCCGCTTGCAGGAGATATTGTTCCTTCTAAACATGTCCTGCTTACGTTGCCAGAAGTTGAGGGTGGGCCCCCAAAGGAATTGTGCCTGTAGTTGCTTACGGCGTGGTTAGCGACGCGCAGGTTTTGCGTGTTTTCGGGTTTTCGGGTCTGTTTCTGCTGTTGGGGGAGGGGGGGGGTGGTAGCGTACGGACCAGAATCATGCAGGCCCAATGCCAAAACCCTACCCTCTACCCTGAACCCTAAACCGAAAACCTCATCCCAAAAAACTGAATTAGGGTCTAGGGTTAGTTGTCGGCACATCAGAGAGTCCGAGTTCAAAAAAGGGTGATGGGTTAACCAGTTTAAGATTGAGGGTTAAGCCTGAAATCCTTCGACCCTAAACCTAAACCCTACACCACACGGCAAGCCCCAAGCTCTCCAGAATGTAGCCCTGCAGCAGGTTTAGAGTTTAGGATTTCAGGTTTCAGGTTAAGCATTAAACCGTTATACCCTAAACCCGACACCACACACAGTCCAAGCCCCAAGCTCTCCTGCATGCAGCCCTCAGAACTGTCCAGCAGGCCCAAATGCCTCAAGCAGACTGAACCTGCAAATTCGCTGTAAATACCAGCATTTCCGCGTCTCACGAAACCACTCTGAACCTGCAAATTCGCTGTGAATACCAGCATTTCCCAAAAAAACACTTCTTCAACAATGCGGCTGTTGAAAGTCGAAAAATCGCCGACGCGCGAAAACGATGTTTTACAGTGGATTCGTGCAAAAACACCTCGGTCATCGGTAAAAATGGGTTTTTCGGACATGCACTCTGCAGAAACATCGAAAAAACCGAGGTTTAACACTTGACCGGCCCAAAAAACGTTGAATATTCGGCGTCGTTGTTGGGGTTCAGGTCTCTTTATCCTGTTTGTATGCATAACTAATTGACACCCTCCCCCCCCAAGAAAAAACAAAGTAATAATAAAATAACAAATACTAATAAAATAAAAATCCTCGGCATTCCTTTCTGATTCTCATCTTTCCTTCAAGCTATTCTTTGGCTGCCCGTTTGATCTGTTGCGGCTTCGTGTCAGCCGGAGGCATAGAGGAAAAGCGGATCGGACAGGAGTGCAATATTACGGCTCTGGGTTGGGGACTTTACTCGATCTATGGCGTGCCCGCAGCATGAGGGTGAGTTTGCGAGGAGGGCCTCAGCACAGCCCCGTGTTGGCCGCTTTTCTCGCTGTTCGCTAGGGATCTGGGATAGCATCCTGTAGACACTACGTTCCTCGCACGCATGAAATCCATTGGTGAGCCCAAGGTGGCCATGCCAAGATCTCGGAGTGTCTTTACCACTCTGGCTCGCCACTGAATGCCTCGACAATGGACTGGGATCTCGGGGGACAATTTCCGTGAAAAGTTCTGCTGGTGCAGTATGGGACAATCTGCCAGGGCATGCAACACTGTGCCCATAAGGAATCATAAGGAGATAGGTAAACAAGCAGATCGCGCAGGATGGGCTCACGCCCTTGCATTTTGCGGCCTGCAACGGACACACCGAGGCTGAGCAGCGGTCGTGGAATGCAAGATTGGTCAAGGATGTCCTTGTAATAGGGTTTAGGGTTTAGCGTTTAGGGTAGTCTGGGTTCCAAAAACAAGGGTTTAGGGTTTGGGGGCGGTCTTGCGAAGCAAGAATTTTGAAGCATTTGGAATCTCGGGACATAGCATGATGCGGTAGGCTGTGATTCAGGAGCTTCAGGTTTTTGCAAAGCTCACGACGCATGGCCTCCCTGACCAAGACAGTTTGCACACCTTGTCTTGCAAGTGTTGGAGCTGCAAGCAAATCCCTAAACCCTAAACCCTAAACCCTAAACCCTAAACCCTAAACCCTAATGTTCGTGGATGTGCTCTTGAAGTCGTAACCCTCCTCGCCCTGCTTCTCAGCATCACAGGTTTGTTGGTAGGTGCCTTTTAGAGCGGGGAGGCTGAGCGGCTGAGGAAGGCCTTGTCACCCAACTAAAGAGTCGAGTTCAACCAATTTTTAGATGGTCGTACAGAGTCATAAGGATGCAGGGCTGCAAATTCCCACAGTACTTCCGGACCCGCCCAGCCAAGAATTCAAGGGGCTATCCATTATATCTAGGGCCGAGGGCTTCAAGCGCCGTGCCCCGCTTCCCGCACGCATTTTCTCCTGATGCGCGATGGACCTGGTCATCTTTCGATTTCGGAGACTGTGCCTTGGCGAATTGGACGGCGGACGCGGGGACTGGCCGTGAGGGACTTTGCGGACAGCCGAGGTACGGTGATCTGAACAGCTCTGAGGGTGAGGCCTTTGCTTCACTACAGGGCCAAACGACAGCTAAAGTCTCCGATGCTGATTCCGTACAGAGGCGTTCCTTCGTTGAAGCCCAAGTGCAGTGTGGGAGGACGGACGCCGCACTCATGAGCAGCAACACTGCTGAATGCTGGCTACACCGTGTTCACCTGCCTCCCAAGGCCTGCCCCTTTTGTGCATGGTTTTTTGCTTGCGCTTTCTATTTCTATCGGGAGCGAAATAGAGAGAATTGACTTTTTGTACTTGTGGTTGGACAAGGTTTGGCAGTGTGGTGGAGGGGGGCAGGGGCAATGTGAGCAGGATCTACATTCTTCTTGAGCATGCACTTTGAAGATTTTTTGTTCTGTTTCAGCTTGCAGCCTAAAGCTGGCATTCGCGAACTTCGAAAGCTCAGCCCAGCTTGGCTCCTGGTGGCAGGCGTCGATGCCCCAAGAGTGGCTTCCTGGCTGGAGGGAGCTGGCAGGTTATTGTTGGACTTAGGACCTTGTCCCTGCAGAAACAGCGGCTAAACAGCAAGAAAGGTATTAGTATTGGACGAAGTCATTCCTTCTTGCAAGGACCACAAGCAAGGGGCTAACTTTCGCGGTTCCGCTGCGCAAACCGTGAGATGCTCCGAAGAGTAGACTCTAATGCAAAGAGCTCATTTCTTCCCAGGCGGGGAGACCTGGCACAAAACTCTGACGACTTCCTCAAGGTTTCTTGGCAGAAGAGCAGGCCAAGTTTTCCATCGTCGGACGAATCATGTTTTCAAAAGCAAAACCACCCGTGCCTGCTAGAGGCCAGGCAAATTTCTGAATGGCATCAGTGCGGCACTTTTGAGGATGCTGGGCGCTTTGACCAACTCCAAACACTGATGTGGCCCCTGTCCCCAAGGAATCGGCAGTGAGAAAGTACCGGTTGGTGTCTCGGCATTTAGATTGTTTCAGGCACAGAGCTCCTGGATTACTTTTGTGGGGTTTAGGGTTTAGCAGTTCAGCAGTTCTGAGCGCGTGAAGAGTCTAGTCCAGCCATTCTCTCGACCAACACCGGACCTGCCCAAAGAATCCCACCACATCCGAACTTATTACTTCATAACGGGCGAAACATATTCTCCTCACCCCACCCTCGGACCACCAGTTCACGTGACCATTTCCCGGGGGGAGGGGGTGGGGGGGAGGGGGGTGACCATTTCCCATGACCATTTCCCGGGCAGAGGGGGGGGGGGGGGGGGTTTGTGACCATTTGCCATGACCATTCCCGCTTTGCCGGGTGACCTTTTTTTTTGGGGGGGGGGGGGGGGGGGGGGGTGACCATTTCCCGTGACCATTGCCCACGAGTCATTTTGACCATTGCCCGCGAGTTTTGACCATTGCGTGCTGCTGTCATCCTTCTTCGCCTTTCATATCTGTGACGTGCAGAATTGTAGGTGGTTCGGGGACGTGACTGCTGCTACGACTTGTATGACTTGTGCTGCTAGTCTCTCGAGGTCACTTGTCTAGTATAGCCCCAGCCGAGTCCATGCGTGAGGAATGTTTGCTTCAGAACGCTGCCTCGGGGCAGCCGCTGACAACAAAGTCATCGAGCAGCAGCAGGTGCATGGGCGAGAGCTTCGAAGCAGCCGTTATCCGGACCAAGCCTGCTTGAAACCGTTGCCATCATGAGGTGTTGGGAAACTCAGGGCAGTTAGTAGGCGACACGGTTCGGGGCCATATCACTGACTTCGCCAATTTGAAACGGTCGATGCGCCTTCATGCTTCGAAGTGAGTGAGTTTCTAAGAGGCTGAGGCTGAGTGATCAGACCCATGTGCATGTCAATGCACTGCAAATGGCAACATGGCAACTGAAAGGTATGGTGACTTCGGTGGCTTACAACAGCCGTCCGCCGGAATGCCACTCACGTTGAGCAAATCAGGCGTGCGGGGAAGGTTTGCAACAGAGTTTGGCCAGCAAGAAACTGGCACAACGGAAGCACAGCAGTTGTGGATTGACCACCAGGACCCCCGCCTCATCCCGCCTCCAGGTCCTTCGGTCGGCCAATCTAGCCAGGTGTCAGACGTCAGACCTTGCACTGGAACGTTACGGACAATCCTATGTTCGTTTGTCATAAGCGAGCCCAGACCCCTCTGTGGAGACGAACTTTGCGAGCTTTCCAGAGCTCCCAGCCAATCTGCCAGCATGCCCGCAACTGGCAGACTACATCCGAACAAAGCTTGTGCTGCACCTGGAGGTATCATATGGGAGGCAGACGGCAACTCGTCCTTGCTGATCCCACTACTGCTCGCGGACGTTATGTTTTCACCCGTAGCACCTTGGCTTGAGCATCTTGAGCTTCTGCGGAGCTTTACAATGACTAGGCTGGCCTGCCTGGTGCAGGGAAGGGGCCAAACCACTTATCTGCATGCTCCGTATGTCTTGGCACATCATGGGCTCCTTCCTGGACTTTCAGGTCAAGCCAAAGTTGACGTTCCCTTTCGCGCGAACGCCTGACGCCACACATGTAATTTTGATAGCCCCCCGCGCTGCTGGGCTGCAGCCAACGTGACAACTTTGGTGGGCTTGTTTGTGCTGTCTCATCCATGGGCTGTGATTCCGAGCAGTGCTGCTACTCCACCCAAACAGACCCACGCGAACGCCCCACTCTCTTGCTGCAAACCTCTGCTCAGAGCGTGCGTGAGTGTCGAACATTGCAGCGCGTTGAGGTTCCTGGCAAATCAGCAGCCCCTTCGTCATGCAAAATAAGCAGTCAGAGCAGACCGGATGAGGACGGGCATATAATGAGAGGCCAACTCTGAAAAGCATTCCACCGTTGCCGAGGTTTGGCTGCTTTGTACGAACACTGGGGACGACGACGTTTCTCTGGATCATCTCATCATAAGTTTTAGCAGGCTCGGAAACGCTGGGCACATCTTGGGGGTTTGCAGGTGGTTGTGAGATGCCTTTGGTTCTTCGCCGTTGCCCAGTGTCATGGTGCTTGTGGTGAGGAAGATGCGGCACAAACCACAAACCCACAAACCTGGCCCCGCACGACTAGCGTGGACTCCCCGAAATGATGGTTGCAGCTGCTGTTGTCGTTTTTTTTTCTCCCCCCTTATGGCTGAGTCAAGCTCACATGCGAACCCTGAACCGATCAAGCCATGGTAGCGTTTGTCAACAGGCGAGGTGCAGTTCGCTGGGACATTCGGCAGTGCGGCTTGACGGAAAACCGGGGGGTTTTGATTATGACTGCTTGGTCGGGGCGCTTTATTTTGCCTAGTTGTTTTCTGGCCCGACAAGTTCGGATTTAATGGCAGGCACGGCATGTCGGCATATTTCTGCTGCATGCATGCTTTCAAGGTCCTGCAAAGCTACTTTGTTGAAGTCGGGGTTTTGGGCCTTCACTGTTGGTTGTGTATTGGGGTGTAACATAAGATACGTAAGACTGAAGTATGATATTACACAATGCAAAGAGGCCACAATGCTGTAAATACGGGTATGTTCACAAAAAACGAATGCTTGTGACAGCACGTCTTGTTCTAGAAACGTCAAACATCCTTTTGCGTTATGTTGTGCAAAGAGGCAAGAACACTGTAAATACCAGCAAATACCAGTGTCTTCGCCATGTTCACAAAAGACATGAACGCTTATGACAGCGCGTCTTGCTCCAGAAACGTCAAACAGCCTTTCGCGTTAACTATGTTGTGTAAAGAGGCAAGAACGCTGAAAATACCACGTGGCCGCCGTGGGAACGGATCGGAAACAGGCGAAAACTGAAGAAACCAGAGGAAACGACCAAGCAAAATGAGGCGGCAGGACCGACTACAGTACTTTATTGCAGTGACTCAGCGCTTCCAACCAAGAACCTCTCGTTTTGATAGTTTCCGACAATTGGGGACGCCTAATATAGACCCCCAAGTAGTAGGATCCCCTTAGAATAAGGACCCCAACAAGGTACCGCGATTATCGTAAACCCCCTTATGGTCTCGCAGCGATTCTTCTCAGGTCACCACTTTTCGGCCAGTTGCTGTGGCCAGGGCGGTCATGGGACGATCTTTGGCCACTGGGCTGTGCAAAGTCGGCCTGCGGAAGAGAAACGAAGCAGAATACAGGGACGCACAGGTTGCACCGATTGGAAACACCCAGTCACTACTCCTGGTTCAGGTATCAACTAATCTCAATGAGTCGCCAACGTCCACTTGATGCCCAGGAGGGGTCTCGCTGCTGCCTTTGTACGATGAGCACCGGAAGCTCATTCAGTCGCAGGGAGACGTGCCTTCCAGCAATATTCCCACAGTTTTTACGAGCTGCTGAATACCTACTGCATGTAAGCAGCAGGAATCTGAAGCTTGCTCCTGTGCCTAATTCTGCCAATCGTGTGCTCATGAGCCTTTGTGGTTGAGACCATCAAGGTTTGGCTCGCTCTATGGATGTGTGACCACCTGCTGTCTGCGTTTTTGCGCTCTTTTTTGCACATGGAATCAGTCTGAACCTCCATGATGGGTCGTTTGTGGAGTGTGGAGTCACGGGTTGGGATAAGAAAAGACTACAGCTGCCATGACATGCCGCAGCATGGGCAACTAGAGAGGATGGCACCACATGCATCATGCATGTATTTGGGCTGATGACAGCTGATGGGCTACTGAGATTGCAGTCGTTCAAAAATTTTACCAATGGTCATTCTGCTCGACAACACAGTTAGAGACCACAACACACACACGCATCACAAGCATCACGCATTGTGCTTCAGGTGCCAGGACAAAACGAGCGCACGGCACACTTGGGGGTGTTTGTACGACAAAGGGACTGCGTTTCTGCACTTCGCAAGGAGGTGCGTGCTGGACTCTCTCGTGGTGGCATGCGCCACTGTTTCGTAATATGTCGGACCTAAAAGATGCTTTTCGAGTGTGCGCACCTGGCGGGAGCAGGACCCAATGCGCGACATGGCCCGACAGTTCGTTCAGTTGGTATCGTCGTGTAGTTCACGCTTGTCTTGGCGAGCGCATGGGACTGAAGTGGGTTCTGAAGTGCAAATATGTTGGTTGAATCGGGAGGCGAGCAGATGCTGCGCTTGGTTCCTGTAGCTGGCCGGGCGGGCCGGGCAGCAGCGGCACTCAAGACGATAAGCAGAACAAATATCGCTGGCAAAACATCACATTAGTTCCGGGTTGAAAGTGATATCGTGTCAAAATATCGAAGGCATTGAGTGTGAACGGCTCATCCACTGGAGGTGCTGCACATGGCCAAGGTCCATAACTTCGGAGTCTCTGCTGAAATTGTGGTCAGTGGTGCGCCATCTGGTGTCAGAGGTTCAATGTTTTTCTCGAGACCTGCTGAAAGTGGCCTTGTGCTCTGGTGGGGACTTGCCAGTCCTTCAGCACCCCCCATATGATGTTAGCTGCAGCCACAGGTCGACCTCCAGCTTGCCACACCGAGGTCGGGTTGCAGTGAAGATTTGGGACAAGATGGACTCGGCGATGGTCCGCAGCTGGGATGCAGAAATGGTGTCAAGAAGAGGTGGTTCCAAAATCAGATGCGCACAACTCAAACGCATGCTTCAGCGTTGCATCCATGCAGACATGAGTGTGACATGCTGGCTCAAGAGCGTCAAGCTGCGGCAGGCTCCTTGGAAGCCTGTTGGCTGAGGTGGTCCACATGTCTTTCCCAGCCAGCTCTGGCTGTCCTCCTGGGCAGTCTGGAATTACTCAGCCTCCATGGCAGCACGGCCAGCCAGCTGCGACGAGCACTTCGATCAGGCTACGGCCCGGCTGCTGGATCCCACTGCGAAGAGCTCAGTGCTTGATTTGGCTATGTTTGGCTGGCGGCTGGAGGTCTTGGATGGGGCGGCGTGAACACAACGCACAGCGCGCATTCTGGGATGTCTGGATAGCTTGCTAGAAGCGACCCAGCACATTTCGCCAACACGCAATCCCCCGGCAAGAAAGGCGATTGATGACCGCAGCAGACAGTCGGTATTGCCTGCAGGTAGCAACAAGCTCGCAGCATGCCGATTCTCGCGGACACAGGGTCCCATCTCAAAGCCTCAAAGCCTGAGCAGGCATGCTTGGGGGTGTAGTCGCAGCACGAGGAGCCTGCGCTTATCCGACTCCCGTCTTCCTTTTGAGTTGGCCCTGGCAATGTCCAGTTTCAACAGGTACGTAAGCCTGGTGGACAGGGGGCTGAGACAGCGGCTGCCATTTCTCATTCGCAGAGGGGGTGACGATGGTCGGCCACCCGCTGGCCACTTCTTGGATTTGGACCATGACCTGGTGCAATTCTGGGCACGCGAATGGCCCCGCAGAAAGATGATTTCTTTGGGGCTGAACTCTAGGATGCTTTTTGCCGGCAGCCTCTGACGCGGCACTTGTGGCTGTTGTCCAATCAGCTGCAAGACCTGCACGGCGAGTGTTTGTAGTTGATCTGCATGGTGCTGTTCACATCTGGAATATTGGCTTGGCTTTTGCTGAGCAAGGAAACACTGTTAAATTGCTTGCCAACTACAGTTGTGTGTGAAAGTGTCTGCCATCATCGGCAATGATGATGGACTAGATGTGTTGCATACATCTGGTCTTGCACATGTCACAGAGCCGATGAAGGTTCTGTGCATGTGTTGAGACATGGTATAGGGACAGTCATCAAAGGCGGATCAGTGGCTGCAAAATGAGATTTGATCCTGTGGAAAGGAGTGGGTGCTTCCCTCCAAAGTGTACTGTGCAAAATGAAATCACGCATCAAGATTGGCAAGTTGTGGCTGTGCATGCGTCATTGCTGCATGCAGCAGCACACATCTCTTATCGTGACATTTTCAACTGACAAAGCCGGAACCAAACTCACCCTGACACGTCTTGTGGAGTAGATTCTCAGAGTGCTGGAGTGCCGCCGCGAGTTTTGGCGGCCGAACTTGTGAGTCTCAAGGGCCCGGCCTGGGTCCGGATTCGGAAGCATTTTCCTCATGTTGTGCACACGTGTTCCAAATCTGGATGTTTTGCTCAGAACACCAACTTGGAAGCTTCGTACGAAGACTTTGCGAAGCGTCCCACGCTCACGATCCATGCCCACTTCAGCCATCTTCAGCCCATAACTACATCTGTTGGCACAGATCCAGACAAGTGCATGCATCATGATGGCCTTTTTGCATGGTAAAAGCCACAGCACAGCCAGCTGGGGCTGGCGTTCAACGTCGCTCTATGTCGCTCTAACATGTTGTAGAGTGTTCTGGGACGTACGCTGATGCGAAGCCTGCCTTGCCTGGTGCCGAGGCAGAGAGGTGGATTTCCTGCAACAATCAGCGGGTCATCCCAACATCTCCGCCATGCTAGGTGGGCTGCAGGGTAATGGGGGGTCCCTGCGTTGAGGTTGACACTGGTCAGGCACCAGCAAAAGATGGGGGGACATACCTGCTGTGGGGTGCTTCTGCTGCGACGTTTTGATCAATGGATGGGCATGCCGTGCAGATCGCGGACAAGCGGAACTGAAGGGAACTGAAGGGTGTGAACGCGCATTTGCTGTCGATTCCAAAGCCTTTGTGGGCCAAGTTATCTTCGGTTTGTCTTGCAGGCGTTTTTGCGGAGGCTCAGAAGAAGAAGTCCAGCGCAACCTGCATGAAAGCATGTAGAAGAGGAGGCAGGGAGGCAAGGTAGCAGGTTCTGTGTACTGGCAAAATGGATTAATGCAGCTACAGAAGTTTCTGGAGTACCTACTGGCACATTCTTACGAAAGTGCCTCATGATCCGAGGTAGTTTGGCTTCTTGTCATGGAGCACTGCACCGGGGGAGATTTGTTCGAATTGATCAAGGCCTTGGGCTTCGGATGGCGAAGATGAATTAGATAGCCTCTACACTACATACGGCCAGGATGCAGCAGGACGGTGGCCTCTTGAAGAAGAGTCCGTATTGGCGGCATCGCAGTGAAAGTATACAAAGGTGCTCATGGTGCACGTGACCTTTATGACCCTTTCCGTTGTGGATAGTTGTCTCTTCGCTAGACAACATGACAAAACCCGACAAATCCATGCCGGGCAGCCTTTAATGCTAGATAGTTCTCCCTTCGCCGGCATCCTGGTACCATGAAGCAGCACATGAACCGGCAACTGGCAACACATGGAAGGCGAATTATTTGTCACTGGGTCGAATTCTGGACATTCAAGTCAGCCAGGGCCACAGCCAGAGGGATTGATAACCACTATGAGTCTCTGAGTGCGTTGTGGGGAAAACAACGTCATTTTTTGTCACTCATGGAGCTTTTGAGGTCTTTGGGGCTCACTGGGGTGCTTAGTTTTTGTGGAGACCAATGCCGCGGGTACCGGATGGCATCTATTTGTCCCGGTACTGTATGTCCTGATGCACTTGTTGCCTCCAGATGTCATGGAGAAATTGGTGATCTTTACACTGCGATCTCGCGGCCGAGGTCTGGCATCAGCGCTGGTACATTTACACCACCTCCGTATCGTCCACCGAGATGTCAAAGCGGAAGCTTGGTTGTGAAATTGTGTGTGGCTCAGGCCCAAGAACGGACAGCAGGCCCGGAAGTAGTTCAAAGGATGCGCAGAGCTTGCAGCATTCAATTTGCAAACCTTCAAGACTCCACGACGCCACGATGCTCCGAGTGTCCTTCCAAGGAGAATGTCGTCCTCCAGAAAGAACGCGCAGTTCTTATTGAGCCTTGGCCGGAACTCCCGAAACATAGAATATTCAGAATGCCGATAAACATGTTGACTAACTTGCGTCCCATCTTGGGCTGACGTGTTGACGCTGCCAGATGGCATTACAGCTGTTTACACAAGCTTTCGGACGCAGGTTCAATATCTAGCCGCTCTCATCCCATGTTCCGCCTCAGGACTTTGGCATTGCCGCATACTTGGATGATGAGGTGGGAATTCATTTTGGCCTCGCTGCTTCGGATGATTCCCCGCAGCCGCCATCCACAGTCGAACCACCTGGCAGGAAGCCATGTGCCGCCCTGTTGGGTCACCAGGCTATGCCGTGCCATGGCTGAGCACTTGTGCAACTTTCAAGGTGAGTCGACCAGCCACCACCTCCAGGAGTCACGCATGCCGAGGCACCGGAGATCATCGCGCACGAGCCGCGACGCTACGATGAACGTGTAGCTTGGATGAAGAGAGGGTCTTTAGCAAACAAACATGACCTGCTGCGGCGGAGGAGCGCCACCTCTATAGCACACCTCACCTTGTTATCGACAGGCCTTCGCAAGAAGCGGTCAACATCCAGTTCATGCTTCCAAAAAGATTTAAAGATCTTCTGTCCGGGTAGTAGTGACCCGCAACGGGCTCCTGAAGTTGAAGCGCAGACCTTCACACTCCACGGCTAAGGTGGACATTTTCGCTCTCGGCGTGGTGAGTCACTTCATGACATTCCGCACGCTGCCGTTCTGGGCGGAAACGCATGAGGATCGATCCGGGCACAGGGGCTCTATCTGCTGGCTGCTTACAGCTTGTTACATCTTACATCGTGCAAGCTATGTAACTGCTCAGGTGCTGTGCAATCCAAAAGTACCCGAGGCTAGAGTATGGAATGGTTGTCTCAAATGCATAAGGGGGCGGGGGGGGGGGGCTGGGCAGGGGGTCGGGAAGGGCTTTGGAGTTTGGCTTTGAACGAAGCCAGGTAGCAGACAGGCAACGGGCTGACCATCCGAGTGTACTTGCCTACAGTCTTGCGACGTCTTGCACGGCGTACACTGGCTGCGGCTTTGTAGTTGCGATCACACTTGCTGTAGAGTTCAAGATCACATCACAAATTAGACGCCCACTCCAGACCTGTCGACAAATTAGTTTGGTTGATAGTCTGTGAATGTAAAGCCTATGCACGCTTCTCGGAAGCCATCCGCCGCAAACACATCCTGCCAGTGAAAGACGTTGGTTGCTGCCAACGGCCAGACCCATAAAAACCCCAGTTGAAGGTTCGGCGGCTAGCACATACAGCGATGTATAGTGGCAAGGTTTCTTTTGGGGAGAAGGATACTCAGAGGGGAGTGCCAACCTCAGAAGCCACCCGTGGTGTTAAAGGAGATGCTGGAGAAGACCCGGCGGTGTGAGGCCACTGCTTCCTGATGTGAACAGGGTCGTGGAGATTTTATGAAGACAGCATGCAGTTCCCAGATGTTTCCAGCTGTTCTTGGTTTATGTGCAAGTTTTTGACTTGGGGAAGAGATGGTTGACATATTTGACCCTACTTATTTGAACTGGATGAAACTATGCAGCCCTGCCCCCGGCGCTTAAAAGAGTAGCATTAACAAGCGTCCTTCTTACGCTAAGTCAAGCTTATTTTCTATTGGAATGGTACAAAGGATGTTCGTTGTGTGAGGAGGTATCTTCGCCGCATAAAGTTGTCCATGTCGATTTTGAGGTAACAGGGCCGGGAATTTTACTTCTGAACTGCATTGATGATGTTTTTTCGGGAAACCTCCTGAAGAAGTAGACGAATGAATGAAATCAGCGGTTTCTCGTAGTCGTTATGTACTTGTTAGTGGTATACTAAGCCATACCAAGTATGTGTACTATTCCTTGCGGTGTTTTAAGGGTGGGGGGGGGGAGGTGAACGCAATGGGCCGGGAATAGGCTTCAACTTGTTCGATGAGCTATTGTATCTGTTTGTCTTTTCAGAGGCTATATTTACTGATTCTTTGTGGTTTACTACTTGTTCATGTGGAGGGGAGAGGCGAAAGTTTGCGTAGTTAGCTTTACAACTAGGACCATGAATCATCAAATCTTCATTAAACTAGTTGCATGAACACTAGTATTCTTCGGGTCCCCCATGAACGCCTGCCTGACATGGTGGGTTTAGTTGAGTTACTTCAGTTTTGATGGCTTGTTTTATGTTAGTGTCTGATTTCCATGAAATGCGTTTGTTGCATGAGTTCTTTCAGCCGTGCTCATTTAGACGTAGCCCAAATCCTGCCGGAGCCACATCACCCAGCCTTGGGGCATCCAAAACAGAGCTGCTACACTGGCGGGGGGGGGGGGGAGATGAAGACAATTTGCGCACCCTTTGTTCAAGCCAACCCTTTCAGGATCCCAGGTCCTTCACTCTAACTAAGTTAAAATCAGAAGGCTCCATGAAAGCTGCGTACCGAATGCTCTTCAGTCCTTGCGCCGCGTCGTTTCATTGAAGCCAGGTGGAGATCCCGGAGTATGACGACAGCGAGTTCAATCCAACGATTTCGCTGATGCTGCAGATGCCTTTGGCCTTAAAAGGGCTTGTCGGGTAAACGTCTGAGAGGGCAGCTTCTGCAGCAGTGGTTCTGGGTTCTCATGACACCAGGCCACGTGGGGTCAGCGTGTTGCTGTTCACTGTTTGGGGCCCAAGAGCCCTAAACCCTAAACCCTAAACACCCTCCAAAACCCTTCAGGGGGCCACCTTGGCTTTCAGACCCAGAAGTTGGGAAGTTACCCCCCTGATGCTAACAGTCCTTCATAGGGATTGTCATAGGGGGTACTAGAATTCCTATCAAGGGTTGTTAGTATAACGGGGACACCCTAAACCCTAAGCCCTGAACATCCCAACCCAACAGCTGCTTTCAATTGACAGGATGTCCAAAGAGTCGACGGATCGGCCGAGCGCATCTTGGTGATGAGAAGACTCGCCTGTTTTTTTGTTGAGTTTAGGGTTAGGGCGTTTCAGAACCAAACAAGATCGCAGATTGAGCCCTGCTAGCTGGAGACGTGCTGGAAACCCTGTGATGGCCCTCTGATGCACAGCAAGGCTATGGCGTGCTTCCATGAGTTGACGAAGTTCGAGAAGGCTACGGAGGGCAGTTGGGACCAGCCATATGAGGCCTCAAAGCATTGAAAACGCAAGGCTAGTTGTGAAGGAGAGGTCGTGAGACTTTCTCATGCACTTCAAGCACGAAGCTAAGCCAGCTAAGCTAGACACGACCAAATCGGCCAAAATCTTGTGGCTCATCAGAGTTCCTGTGGCCTTCAGCATGTCCAACATGATGAGTCCCGTGGAGGAGTCTCGTGCGATCCGGATCGCCCGCGCAGCGTTGGTACGCTACGGCGCCTGGTCAGTGCTTGTGAAGCTTAAGTCCTTTGGGACATTGAGGTGAGTAACGCGGGTGGGTCACGTACATGCAGCAGCCGTTCGAGGCTGCCCCGTTCATGAAAGCACGTGTCGGAAGACTTCTTCTTCTTCTTCTTCTTAGACTTCTTCTTCTTCTTCTTCTTCTTCTTCTTCTTCTTCTTCTGTGGGTTCAGTTCGGCATCATCTCGGCGGCATGCATACTGTATCCTGGTTGGTACATGCTTTCCCTTCCTCGCAAAAACTTCAAGTTGTGCTCATGGGGGCGGGATATGTGCGAGGCCACCCGGCAGTCCTAGACTTGGAGGTTCATGGGTAGTTTAAGTAGGGTTATAAGTCGGGTAACTATACTTCTAACCCTACTTAGGGTACTTCAGAACCCTACTTTGCAACTATGAAACTCCAGCTAAACCCCCTCCGTCAAGTTTCATGTGACGCAGTAGCCGAGCCACTGGAGCCTTGACATGCAGGAAACGGAAACCCTAAACCCTAAACCAAGAAGCGCAAAGGCATAAAACCCCAATGATGTGCAGCTGTCTACTTGGTCTGCTTGGAGGTTCATGGGTACTTCTAAGTAGGGTCATCCCTAAACCCTAAACCCTAATTGGGGTAACTGTTCTAAGTACCCATGAACCCTCCAAAGTCGCCGTTTTCCCTGAGGCTATGTGGAGCCACCCGGAAGCTTGTTTCAGCAAAGAGATCGGGCAATGGTGATGAGAGCTCTTGCTGCCAATTGTCTTTCCCTGGGGCGTGAGCTTCTAGGGGGCTTAGGGTTCAGGGTTTAGGGTAGTATTACTTCGTCCTTGTATCGACTGAGTACTACCGTTGAGGGAGGTGTTCTTGAAATCCTCGTCGGAAGGAGATAACAGCTTGGCTGAGTTCTCCGATGACAACGGCAATGGCAATGGCAATGGCAGCACCTTTCAAGCACCAGTCTCCTCGTAAGCCTCCTTGTTCATATGTAGCCTCGCTTTAGACCTGTTTTACCGTCCAAGTCTGGAATCGGCAGGCCTGAAGTTAAATTGTAGAGGACCAGAGAAAGCGTTACCCTGAGGGCCTGTGTTAAGCAGATGCGGCAAACCTTGAATGCAAAGCGCAGTCGACACCCAAACTGAACAGATGACCCGCCTATATGTGAAGCCCCGGATTGCTGAGGTGGAGACGTCTCGTGCTCTGCCTCACGCGCTCCATCGGTTAACATCACGTCTCCTCAAGCGACCTTGAGGGCAACACCGGCGCCGACGATAAATTCTGTAAAGCCTGGGCCGCAGACCGCAGACAACATGAGCAGCTTCATTCATCTTCAGTCCAAGCCATTGCTTTTTCATTAAGTGTAAGACTTCAAGAAGAAAGAATCTTGGCACTGGTTAGCTTAAAGAGTGACAGACAGTGGCTCAAGAAACTATGACTCCCACGCCCAGACCTTTCATACAGCCTTCAGGGTCATATTGTGTTGCACTTCAGGCTGCTCGATGCAGAAGGCTGCACCCTTGTTGCATTGCCTGCAGGTCCAGAAACTCCATCATGAGCGGAGTCGGCTCCATGCTCAGCTCAGCAAGAAGGCAAGAGGACACGCTTAAAGGGGTCAGGTTCCAGGACGCAAGAAGTCGGCATGTTGCCACGGGTTGCCAAGGTCCTACAGACAGAGCTACTGTGTAGGAAAAACATCTGCCCTACTCATGCAGCAGTAGTTCCCACAGGCACCGAGACTGTTAGGACGATTATGGCTTGAGCCCAGACTGGCTGTAAATCCGGCCTCTGAGCGAGGCGGGTGCTGTCGCTGCGCGTGCCGAAGGCAAGCGAGCCTGCAGAAAGTTGGCACTGCATGTGCGGCATGTTCGGCATGTCCGGCAGTGCATGTCCTACGTGTCGCCGTGTCGCTCATATTTTCCTACTATTTCTTGGCGGGCAAAGGGCTAACATTGGCTGAAGCTACCGGCAACACTCTCAAATCCACACCTGCAGAAAAGCCAACACTAGAGACAAGCGCGCAATCCCAGGTCGGCCCCACTGTTTCCAAGGCCGCTGGACATGATTTAGAAGTGTAGTTGGTCCATCGTCTGACCTTTTGTCAGATACTGTCAGCACCTGGGGGCCTATGTGCTTGCTGGCTTTTGCGGATGCCTGCGTTCAGGGCTATGGCGGCTAGGGGCGGCGGTAGGGGGGCCAAAGGCTCCGTGGAGGCCAGCATACTTAGCAAAGCCGCCTGCGCAAGGTTTTGCGAAACGTGGCTCACTTGTCGGAAGCGTCACCGTCCACAGCTGTGACACTTGGCCCATCTTGACTACAACTTGTTGGTTTCTCATTCCTGCTCCGAAACACCAGCAGCGTCGTGAACGTTTGTGTCTTTGGCACATCTCGCAGTTTCAGCTGCATCTTGCGATGGACCCAAGGATACCAGCGCCTCACACAAACGATGCAAAGCAAGCGAGCTCATCTAAAGAAGCTGCGCCGCAAATTCCTTCCTTGATTGCCCAGACGGATAAGTTGTGATCGGATTTCAGCGCACTGCCTTTCAGATCTTTCAGAGGTTAGAGGTTGCTTCTGCACCCCATTCCAACCAAGCCTTTGACAAAGCAACCTGAGGACGCGCCTCCGGCGAAGAAGGCACCCAGATATGAGAGGGGTTTAGGGTTTCGGGTTTAGGGTTTAGGGTTTAGGGGGGTAGTGCAAGGGCTTTGTGCGCCATGTCCAGTCCAGTCATGCTCGGTGAACACAACCCCAGAGAGCAAAGGAGGGTGGCAACCAGAGCAGTATGCTGCACAAACCCTCAAAAAGCTATGGAGGTGTACGATACTAAGGGACCCCTGATGTAGACCCCAACTATAGCAGGGTCCCCTTGTATAAGGACCCCAATAAGGTACCCCTAATATCGTGAACCCCCACATGACGAGGCAGCACTTCCCGTCTCAGCTGTTGTTGACAGGATTCGGCGCAGAATGCGGCTGAGGACGACGGCCGAAGAGTGCCGCAGACCTTAGCTGACCTGAAGATATCTGAGGGTAGCTGGTATAGATTTAAACTCCTTCACCTGGCCATGGGTACTGCATACACGTGAGATTGGGCACAAGGTCACGAGACATGCTTCCACGATGCCATGCATAGCAAGTGCAAGGCTGATGAGCCCCAGCTCCCCCCCCGTCCCATGCTAAGCATCCTCATGCAAGGGAGATTGGAGGGTAGCAGCCGGCAACTCAAGCAAGATGCCATGCAGGAGATGATTCCTGGACGAGTGTCATCGCACTACTCTGATCTGGCCAATGACGCTCGCGGAGCGTGGCTTTGCAAAAGCGAACCCTTGACCCGACCCTAAGTTAGGCCGAGCTCACAGATGATGTGCTTGCTTCCACGCGATGCCACTGCTTCAGACCCCCCCCCCCCTCGGACGGCGAAACTGTATCGACGGTTAGAGATCGTCTGATGCTACTCGTAGTTTTAGACGGCAACACCCACGCTGACAGCGCCAACATCAAGGCTTGAAAGCAGCATGACTGCAGCATCTCCTCGTTAACTCAGGGCGCAGGCACCATACGAGCTTGCAGAGTAGACCGCCCAACGAACACCACATGGCCAGATGGTACACCACCTCTCACTGAAAGCTCCATCAACAAAAGACTTCGTCAGCAAATGCAGAGTCCCACCGAGTTTTCGTGTCACATCCCCGGGATATGTGCTTCGTGTTGTTTTACACATGATCAAGTCAAGAACTGTTTAAGCAACTCGTGTGTTTCATGGCCCTCTTCAACCATAAAGGTTGGCCATGAAGGTTTAAAAGGAGTTGTCACGAACACAACTTGGGACATTCGGTGCCCAGATGCCAAGTCTCGAGCCATTTTGGGGGAGTCGAAGTTCACCTCAATCCCACATGGGTGCTTGTCAAACTTCGGGTCCCCTTCTGGATCCCTATGATAATACGGCACCTAATCTCTGGTGTACCCCAAAAGGGATCATAATTTCGACCACCACCCATATTTCTCAAGGCACGTTGGTCGGATCGCTGCTTGCAAGGTCCAAGGATGCAAAAGGCCAGCACGGACCCCCGGATCCCAGTGCTTTGGCGGCAAGTGAAAGTATAAGAATCCAAGAATCTCGTCATATAATCATATAATCATACTACAATACATTAAGATTTTTCAGAGTTAATATAGTGAATCGTATATTATGTGTTCAACTTTCAGTTTGCAGACTGTTCAGTACGCATTTTCCAACATGAACAGGCGTGACAGGGCACATCGTCCAGTCTTATCCGTGAAAGCGGCAAGGGCGCACTCTAATCTTGAGACCTCAAGTGATCTTTGTGGCCGCACTGTGGCCCACTGCTCGTCACTGTTCGTTTCCCTGGCCAAGCTGGCCGGAATCCTTGGGAACTGGCTGAAGGGATCCGCCTGTCATGAGGTGTTGCGTCGACCACTCTGGGTGGCTCGACTCTTGCGCCGCAGCAGCACTGGCATTGCCAAGGCTATAGGACTACAGGGCAAAGAAACTGAAATTTCCGGCATGATGTAGCCATCCTTCTGTACCTGCTCCCGTCTTCTCTAGCTGCGAATGAAGTGCCTCGCTAGTGCAGGTATACTCTAGTGTGTCGCTTCAACCCTCAGAGTGAAGAGGGTCCTTCGGCCTTTTTCAAGTGAGAGGCCAGAGAACAATTAGCCAGAAAATCTCTCGAAGCGCCCAGGGTGTCGCATCCGAGCCGGTGGGCAGCGCTGGCAACCAGAAGTCAAGTAGCCTGGAGCCGAATTAAGACATTTCAGACACTGAGACTCTATAAGATGCTCGTATGCGGGTTCAGGCATTTCAGGCTCAACAAAAGCGTCGTTTTGGACATTTTGCAAGTGCTTGCTATTGCTTTCCAGGGTTTCCGAGACATGGTTCAGATGGTTCCTTCGAAGGAAAACAAGGCTACAGGATGACCCCAAACACGGTACTGGAGACGGAGTGCCTGTGAACCGGTGAGAGTATCAGAGTATCATGTTGCTGCTTGGCTCTTGCACCGGCTCAACCTGTCTCGAGCCTGTAGCTGCACTAAGATTTGTACCACAAGTTCCAGACCATGGACGTGCCATGACTAGGGAGAGAGTTACGTCACTGAAGATTGAATCCAAACTGCAGAGAGGAGCACCCAAAGCAGCGCAGGGGTACCAGCAAATCATTCATGGAGGAGCCTCATCACACCCCAAGACCTTGATGCCCACCTTGTGACATTGAAAACGAAACAAGCTCATGCTCCAGCTTGCTCCAGGCACGCTTGATTCTGGACATCCGTCCCATTCTAGTGCCTTGGGCTAGAAATTGTTCCCAAGACCATCAGCCCAAACTCTAGAGCTATCGAACGAAAAACAGAAACCTATCAAGAGCAGCATCATTGAAAGTTATTGTTGCCAGTGCTTCCAAGACTCCCAGATGAACAAAGCTTTGCTTGAATTTTGCGGCTTGGTCTTGAAGAGCAAGCTGAAGAACGATTGTTGCCCCACTTCCGGCAAGTGCCACGCCCCGCCCCCCCCCGTTTTCATTTCTGAGGGTGCATCTGAAGCCTGCGCGGCCTGCTAGATGATCACCGAGGGGCGTATGTGAGCACACCCTGATTCTAAGCTAAGGGTTCTGGATCACTCCTTGCTGGATCAGGCAGCGAATTCTTAGGCACTTCTGCATGTCACTTTGCATCAGCACCAGTATCGCGCATCGACGCTACTGTGGGCGTGAAGGATGTAGCCGAGGAACAAGTCGGAGCCCTCATCAACAGGACCGCAGCTCCCACGGATCACCTTTACAGAAGAATTCTGAATCACGAAGGGAATACGGCCTCATTGTTCCTCGTAGGGTGGTTTCCGATGCGCAAGGGAGCTCGGTGTCGCACAAGATGACGCCATGGACATACATCTTCACCAGGTGGCCACTCACAAATGGGTCTCCTCATGCCATTGCCAACGAAGCCCAGACCAGAAGCTTCGCAGGAACGTTGATGAGAATGATACGGGGCGATGATCAGCACAAGCTTCTCAACCCGGACAGGGCTTGAGCGCGTTGACCAATCTCATCAAGCAACAGAATCCCGCACAGGACCCTGATGATTGCCTTAGCATGACATAAAAGCCGGCACACTGGGACGTAGATTGTCTCGGCTGCCATCTCTGAGCAGAAAATCTCTCCCGATCAAGCGTGAGGTCGAGCGCACGGGCTGAAGGTCAGAGGCGACGCAATACTTGGAGGTTCATGGGTAGTTATAAGTAGGGTTATAAGTATGGTACCTATACTTATAACCCTATGTAAGGCACTTATAATCCTGATAACTACCCATGAACCTCCAAGTATGCCTTCTGCCATGGTGTATTTGCAGCTTCTCGAGCTGCTTCTGGCGGTTCTGCCTTTGTTGGGAACATTGCGGATGCAAGTTGTGGTCACACTTTTTTGCAGCTTGCTCTGTCAAGCGCTGGTTGAGCGTTCATGCTGCGGAGGTGTTTGCCCCGCGTGATGTTGCACAGCGCCAAACGCGTGAAACTGAAGAGTTGCTGGCAAGGTGGCAGCCCAGTCGTGCAGCCATGCAGAGGACACGGATTCAACAGAACCTCCACGGATGATGTCCACGTAAGGTTTCTTTCAGCTCCTTGGGCTTGCTTCTGACCGGGGTGGTGGGGGTCTGTGTGTATGGGTGGTGGGGGGGGGGGGGGGGGGGGGGGGGGGGGCGGGGTGACTTGCCTTCTCCCGAATGGCGTTGGCGAACCGGGGTGCATTCTATTGATTGCGCAAGCTGCAAGATGTTTTGGGGTGGAATTTTGGGAGCATAAAATTCCAACAGTGTTGACACCGCAAGATGGGTATTCTTTGAGAAGCAAGCATTTCTGGATTCTTTGGTTCCGTAAATTATAACCGCAATTAATTCTTCAAGTAACTGAGCTTCCGGAAATGGTGGCACCACAAGAGTTCCCAGCACAACCAAAAATGCCGAGAGTTCTCACACCCTGAATCTTAAATGCGTAGCTTCGCTTTGCTGAGGCACCCTGGAGCACCAGAAGCTAAAACATGGAATCGCATCGACACTGGGCTTGCTCAGACTTTGGGGATGGGAATTGAGCTGGACCTACACATTGCTAGTGCTGGCCGGTTTCGAAGTTCCATGTTCCCACCCCCAAGTCCCAAGTTCTGGAAGCATCAGACGCCGCCCGAAGAGTCTGAAGCATGCCTCTGCATCGACAAAACACTGCATGCACGGTGACATCATCTCACAGCATCTCCAGGAGACGAAGACACGAAAGTTTCTCCAGAGGGCCCCAAATTTGAAAATCCGCCGTGTCAGGGCATCAAAGGCTCCGCACGTCTTCTCGTTAGACGACTCCTCGGAAGGCCAGCTGAGGGGTTTATCAAGCTTCACGGTTTGAAAGCGGCGGAATCATGTACACTGGCAGTGCCTCAAAGGCATGTCATCCACCCATCCTTCCTTGAGATTGGGGCTACTCGCCAGGTCCAGTGTCGTCAAGAATCTTGCCGAAACTTGACGATCCCCACTTCGCTGTGCACGAGGAGCATGTGGATCATGGTTGAACACGCGGTGTGGACGCCTTGCGTGCCTGCTGCTTCAGGAGCCAGATGATCTGGAGGCAGAGGAGGCTGCGCAGTGACAAAGCAGAGTCTTCCACATGGTTTTTTGCCATACATGCTGAGGCATATATGCTGTTGGCCCCCATGTGCCCAAACAGGAGTACCCGAAGGAGCCCGATGCTTATGAGCAGGACCTGGCTCACGCTGCAAACTCCCGCCCCACTCCGCCCGCCGCCCCTGGGGTTTTGCAGCGTCCTCGACCCGGAAACCTGCCCTCACTCCATGCACATCATATACAAGAATCCTCAGACCAGTATTAGAGGTTCCCAATTATCGCACGATTCCACCGGCAAAGGAGGCCCCTCAAAGAATTTAGGGGGCTGTCGGCGTTTGCGAGTAGCGAAGTCTTTGCAAGCTTTGCAGATTATGCATCAAATTGACCAAGGGCTTCCGACTCAGCAGATGCAGCCAGCTACGAGTGTGTTTGGTAAGGAAGTTTCGACGGATGCCGATTCTCAGTCCACAGCAGGTCTTCCCAGTGCCCTTGCCGTTCCCTTTTCCCGCAAGGACGAAGACGAGCTACGAGAAGATCCAGCAGGTGATGACGACAGGCGCGGAAGCGTCAATAACATCTTGGCATATCTTGGCATGAATGGGGGGAGCTGTGTAGGATGCATCTCCTGAGTAAGAGCGGGTTGCGTTTGCTAGGGTTCGTTATTGCGTTGAACTCATTTTTCCTTCTGCTGCGGGCTTGCAATCCAAGATGAGCTGTCGTTCGTGATGGCTTTATCGCCAAATCAGCGGCAGCCAATGGTGCCTAAAGCATGAAACTAATTCACCTCCCTGTAAATACTATTACTATTGGTACCTTAAGTCCTTGCCCATCATTTAACCCACTGTGCTCTCCAGATAGAAGATATAGAGTGAAGAGAGAGAACACAGTCAGTTACAAATGAAATTGCGTGAATTGAATGAGAGATCGAACGAATGAACTGTGTTAAGTATTAACTTTTGGTCAGGAAACCAGTTCGTTTCGGCAGTTTTACTATTTCATCGTGCTTTTCACAGCCGGATACAATAATGACAGGAATATCGTGCGCGCATGCAATTATTTTATTCCGTTCATTGGCACGCACACACAGTTTATCTTATTAGTAATGGAGTTTGCGGCCAGCTTTCTACTGTTTTATTAGGGCCGTAAAATTAGTATATTATAAAGGGGTTCCCTAGGCCCTACAGCAAAAGCTGTCGCCAAGTTTCATCAAGCAACAAACGCAAGCTTGGCCATCGGCTCGCTCCATTTGCATCGACTGCATGTGTGCTGTTGATGGTGGCGCTGTCATTGGTCTCACTGGAAGAAAATAGTCGGTACCCTGATCAACCACATTCGTACAAACGCTTAGGGTAGCCCCTAACTCCCCAATCTTTGGGACCCGCTCCACCCTCCTGCCCAGGCCGCAGGAAGAGGTCCTTCCCCAGAACCTTTGATGCATGCGGGGTCGCTGTCACTGTTTCTCTCAAACACTCCAGGGAAGTTGTCAGTTAGGCAGGGGCTCGGAAGGTTTGGTCAGTCGAACATTGGCGACGAGACCTTCATGAAGACCTGGGCCCAGTAAGGACCAAGAGTGCCAAACACTCACGGACGGTAGGGGTCAAGGAATGCACAGAGCGAACAACAAAACGAAAGCAACCAAAGACCAAATGCGTAAACAGAAATGACGACATACGCAATGGACTAACCACTGAACTAGCTAAGCACGATAGATCAAGAAGTCATGAAAAAGAAGGAAGGGAAGACACACAGAGGGACACCGACACATGCAGGCAGTGCTGACATGAAAACCATAGATGTAAAGCCACAAGGGATACTCGGCGGAACTCTTTGAAGGCTCCAGAGACAGGGGGTGGGCATTCCCGGAGGCTTCTGTCGGGTGGGCACTCAGGGATACTCGGCTTGACTCTCTGTGGGCTTCTCTGGAGGTTGGCACTCCGGGATACTCAGCGGGACTCTTTGCGGGAATCTCTGGAGGTTGGCACGCCGGGATACTCGGAGGGACTTGTTATTTAGCGGGCGTTCTGCGGGCGTTAAAGAAACAAGCCTAGCTGAATGAAGCACGGAAGCCCATATCAAGCCATGCTTAGCTTGCAGGAAGGTTAAGCTGTGTTGCCTTGCTGTTCCTTAGCAAGGCTGTTGATGCTGGACCCAGCTCCCTTCATGCGACTCAGGATCTTACTCATCTCGGCTGTTGCACCAAGCGGCTTGGAAGCACATACAGGGGGTTCGGCCTACTCCGGCTATAGAGTCTGTAGACGGCAGATGCTCGGCCAGGCTTCCAACAAACACAGTCTCAAGCAACAACTCGAGCAAGAAAGCGCAATGCGCGCGGGTGCGCGAGAGTTGATGCAGTGTCTAGCTTAGTGCCAGGCGGTCCATGCACAGGTGTGGAAAGGCAGATTTCACTGGCGACTTGCAAAGCCCAGGCAGCCAGCCGCCTTTGCAGCCAACGCCGCCACCGGGTGAGCGCCCAAAGGGTTTACCCAAACATCGTCAGCGCGGATTAGCAGCTCGGCTTCGGATCTTGGCGGTCCCGGCGAACTACAGGCATATTTCACACACGTTACGTTCATGATGCGCGCATACTTACGTGCACGATGTACAGCTGTCTGTGATGAGGGTTTGTAAATG
>CAJNDS010000474.1:0-52500 GCA_905221605.1 Symbiodinium natans | reverse complement strand
TGGTGGACTTGTGGTGGTGCTTATGGTTGTGCTTGTGCGCTGCTTGTGGTTGTTGGTAGTGGTGGCGAAAGATGTGGCTTTCCGTGCGAAAACGCAAAGTGGCAATTTGCGCGAAGGCGTCAACGGCCTCACGGGCGCCGCGGGCTTTTCAAGTCGAGCGGGGAAACGCCTTCAGCTGTTACAACATGTCAAGGCCCGGAAGAAGGAAAGAATAAGTGCACAACTCCGACCAGATGGTCTAGCCCTCGCCGGGCTCAAAGAGGACACCACCGATACATGCCAGGACCAAGGACAGAAGTAAACGCAAGTCCGAACCTGGCCGGGGTGAACACCTTGTTGGCAATCAAGATTTCATTTCGCCATCGTTTTTTTTCGCGATCAGAGAAATACTGTTTTAATGGAAGGGACGGGCTCGAGCTGCAAAACCATGCAGCTCCATCCACTTCCCCTGGTTGCATGGTTCGCTTGGGTGGTTCTACTGATTCTTATCGGAACTTATACAATTTCATTGGGTGACTGTTCGCTAAGTGGGTGCCAGGGCGATGCTGACCTCATTGACCGAAGCTGCAATCGCTCGACTAAGCCAGAGCGATGATGTCTAGATTCAGCTGCATTTGGGACAGATCTGTGCTCAAGTTGGGCGTAAACGGGCTTCTCGCAAGGGCAGCACTGCGCATTTCGGGGGTTTTTAGCGACAAGGTACCTCGCAGGCAGTACTGCAATGAGGGGGGCTTGAAATCCCAACATACTGTGGTCGTTTTCGAAGCTCGTAATAAAGCCTTGACAAGGCACCAGGTCCCCAGCACATCATGTTTGCATCAGCCTGCTAGGTCATGCATGGAAAGATCATCAGGCAGCAAATGGTTCCTCACCACTGCAGCTGGATTTGCAGTCGACTTCTGTCATCCCAAGTGGCATGGCAACAAACGGTTGGAGCGGGCGGGGATGTGCGTTCAAGGTGTCCAAGAACTTGACAGGCTTAAAGCTCGAGTCACTCGTCATGCATGTTGGCGAATGGCCTGCGCATCGTCTGGCTCCCGTTGTTGCAAGTTTCACCTGACACGAGCGGATGGGCTCCGCTCCATCGCAGTTGGATGTGCATGTGACACGCAGCATGCTGCAACAGCAGCCTGCCTTTTGATCGGAGACGTGTTTGTTGGTGAGGACCGGGTGTCCTGATCCTGATCCATTCTCCAAAGCTGTACTTTTAAAATGCAGCGAAATAGACCGTGCTCCAGGCGATGTGTGCCTCGCGTCCGTGTTTCTGCTCAGAAACGCAATGTACGCCCCAAGAACACTGAAACCCACAAATTGAAGGTCGAGGAAGAGCTCCCGTTGTTGGGGGCCACACTAGAAGCTTGAGAGAGCGGGGGGGGGGGGGGGGGGGGAGCTTTTGCTGTGAATGTTCATGGCTTCCTTTATCAGGCTGAAGTTATCACTTGAGAAGCAATTGCTGATTCTTTCCAAGTGCGCCTCTGTTCTACCCATGGCCTTTTTGTGAAAGTGGGTCGCACATTGCAGGTCGTTTTGCGGGTGGGAAAATGGGCCCTCCAAAGCACCTTTAAACTGTACACTTTATTTATGAGTCCTTCCCTTTTTTACATCCAGGCCTGATCCTAAACACCCTAAACCCAAAAGGCAAAACAAAATACCTTAAACCTGGAAGTCAGTCCCTCTTAACCCTAAACTTGGGACATTCCCGCTTATACGGACAGTCCTTGGTAGGGCTGCTAGTACTCCTCAGAAAATTAAGGGGGAGCAACCGAATCCTAACCCCTAACCCTAAACCCTAAACCCTGACCCTGAACCCTGAACCCTGAACCCTGAACCCTAAACCCTAACCCTAAACCCATAAATGGCGTTATGACGTTTCTTCGTCAGATCCGCGGATGCCCTCCGAAGCTGCCCAGTTGCATCAAGGCAGGCCTCGGCAAGCCAGGGTTTAGGGTTTGGGGTTTAGGGTTTAGGGTTTAAGGTTTAGGGTCAGAATAAGACATCACCTGAACAACCTCGGTCACAGGCAAGCTACCACAGGAGCTCTGAAGCAAAAAGGGTCACAATAAGACCGCTGCACTTTGGGGACTCTTCTGCCAGAAGCATACAACCCCTAAAAGGGATTATATTGGGGGGGGTACGATCATCCCTATTAGGGACTGTTAGCATCATAATGGGGAACATCCCAACCTAAACCCCAGGCCCCCAAAGCTGCATGTCCGAGACGGCTTCGATATTCGTGTTCATCAGGGTTTAGGGTTTAGAGTGATTAGGTGCTGTTATGCTTGGGGTACGGATTTGGCTAGAGCAAGGGGATTGTCATGACCGCTGCTCTTAGAGACCTGCCTGTGACTGCGCAGACACTCCCCGGCAGAAGGCCACATCGCCACGGCACCCTCAAGATACCATAGGCAAAGAAGTCGTAGACCTCGCTATGAGTCAGGGCTGTGTCCGTGTCCTTTGCTGCTATCCTGAGCCAATCTTTACAGCCTTAAGGGGGCAATGCAAGGCCAAAGGCTTGCAAGATCATAGACCGAAGAATGTCCCGGGTGGTGACTGGGTCGGCCTGGCAATTGTGATGACATACAGTTTTCGGGCCATACCTAAGTAGCCCCCTAAATAGTCCCCGAAGACCCTCTGATGGCCCTTAGAAGGGTTCTTTTTTGTTTGGGCCCTTGATACCGGTAGCAGCGCGTTTGCAAGACTTACTGGGCTTGCAGGGTTTGGCCATCACAGCTGCCAGTGCATCGAGCCTCACTCAGTAGCACGTGCGCTTCAAACGCACTTGGACGACAGCCACTTTGACGAGGCATTTGGCGACGGACGGTCCATGTGACTCATCTGACACAAACCCTAAACCCTAAACCCTAAACCCTAAACCCTATACCCTAAACCCTAAACCCTAAACCCTAACGCTCGACAACATCCCAGACTTGGGCTTCCTGATTCCTGATCCCACCAACCCTTGGGGAACGATTTTGTGTGATGAGTTTGCCGATGTAGGGGCCCATGCGAACTGCAATTCAAATGTCGACCTCTGCAGGGAGTGGCCTGGAGTAGTTTGCTCTGTTACGGTTCTTAGACAGGCGGCCGGGACAGCGCAGGCTGAAGATCTTCCAAAACCCCTTAATGGAGGAATATACCCTAATCTATACTAAGGATCATGATTATGAATTAGTACATTCCTGAATTAAGGGTTTTTGGAAGATCTGGGTATTCGTGACTTGCCGAGCCAATGTAGATACCCCCTGGCAGCTTAGAGCTAAGAGGGAGCCTTCCCCATCAATCGTCGCACGCCTTTTGCCTCGCAATGCAATTGCTCGCTCACCAAATCGAACAAAGAAAAAGGAGCCGGGGCTTCAGGAGCGAGGGTTGTGCGGACACCTACAGCCTAGTCCTGTGGGTTTCAGCATGGCCACATGATGCCTACTGGAGGCACGTCCCGTGCCCCCTACTTCGCAGCAGCCAGCCTTGTGACCGAAGCCCTCCAACGGTGATCCCCAACCAGTGATTCGTGGAGACAGGTTGTGAAGTTTCTGTGCCAGGCACGGGCGGTGTGTTCGCCAAGTTGTCGTGCAAGCGACCGGGTGTCATTGCAAGAGCTTACGTGCACAAATGCTCATCTCCTTGCCTGAACCCCCCGATCCCCTTGAGCTTTGATCCGTCAATGACCCTAAACCCTAAACCCATCATGTAGGTAACTTCAGGCATGCGTGGCATCAAGCACAGGCCAGGGCCGACATGGAGGAGTCTTTGGAGGGTGGTGCCACGGTGCTCATTGTTGCCGCGTACAAGGCCACGAAATGCCACAAATTTCAAGGTTCACTTTCATTCTAGACCCCCCAGGTATCCGCTAAGATGCCCGAAAGGTAAACTTAGGCTCCTATTAAGAAGTGGGGATACTCGGGATGCTTGAGGCGGCTGAAGCTGTTTCGAGGTCACGTCGACCTGATAACCCTAAACCCTAAACCCTAAACCCTAAACCCTAAATGCCAGTGCCTTCTTGCGGTCCAGGGCGATGTCGAGGTGGTCCAGCTTCTTTGCGAGCTCAAGGCCTATCTTCGGAGGGTTGTTGTTTTTTTTGGATATGGAGTTTAGGGTTTCGGAACATAGGGGCGGGGGGTTCCTACAACAAGGGCTATGATTAGTTTGGGTAGATTAGGGGGCTTTGGAAACCCCATATGGCAAGATCACTAGAGTTTCGATGGTGTTCGGAAGCTGTGTTCAACCGAAAGTCCCAAAGCCCGAGCCCCCAGATGCGCCAGGCAGACGTGAACCGTCCTCAGTCAGATCACGCTTCTCCACTCTTCGTGGTTGCAGAAAAGTCCCACCTGGAAGGTGCGCCATCTCAGGCTAAGTCTTAATTGTGTTGTGCCTTCCCTCGTGCCTTTCCGGGGGCGAAGGGTTGGGGACAACATCATGATCAAGGAAAGCAATGGCGCATGTGCAACCCTAAACACTGAACAGGCCCCCTACCGTATTTGCTGGTGACCTCGTAATCCCCGATGGCCTTGAAGGTGACCGAGTGCTTCGAGCTTTGCTCGATGCCGGCGCTGAAAAGGACGGCCGGTACTTTCAGAGATCATGATACCAGTGAAAGTGACTCCGACTTCCTACTTCTGCAACAGGACCAGGCAACGCAGCGGGGCACTCAGAGCTGGGTGGGGGACTTCTGTGATATCTGGGTCACAGTCCGTTAATTCCCTTTCAATACACAAGGACTGCAGATGCATGTCAAATAGAGGGTGCAGCAAGCACCGAAGCCCATAGATTCCAACCGCAACAAGCCGTAGAGATCTGAAGATCTCGAGCAGATTGTCAAGTCCTGAAGCTGGCAAAGGCTGAGCCTGCTCAGGGCATGGCCATCGAGCGATGTGTCACAGAATGCGTGTGCACGGGGGGCAGAAAGCCAAGATCTCAGCTGTAGGAGCGGTCGTACCCCACTTCTTGCTGCAGTTCGGGGAGGGCGCGTCTCCTTGGTGCGCACGCTTTGCGAGCCCCTGGGCATCTATAGCCGTCTATTGAAATCGTTCGATGGACGAAGTTTTCTGACACTCGGATCCCAAAGCACAGCACGAGCTGTTTGCTGACCATGCCTCAGGTATCGAGCCGACTTGAACAAGGCAACACCTCATGAATATTTGTGGTGCTCAGCTGATCTCAGCTGCCAAGCTCGGCCATGAATCGGGTTCGATGTGCTCTTCCATGCTCTTCCTGAGTTCTTCTCCGGCTGTTACAGACACCGATAGAAGAGATATCTGCTTGAAGGGCGAGGCTGCACTAAGTACCCTGAAACGATCTGAAAAGTCTTCAGAGACTCGAAGCGCAGATGTTTGAGCTGTTCTCTCTATCAAATCCCAAAACCCCGCAGGCAGCAGATAGCGGCTGGTCACCGCCTCTCGGTGCAAAGAGGGCTGGTGATGATGATGATGATGACGACGATGATGATGACGACGATGATGATGATGATGGTAGATGGATAGATAGCTATATAGATAGACAGATAGATAAACACAGATTAATTGAAGGAAGCTCGGACCACCAAGTCCTTCCAGGCTTCTGCTGGCAGTGCAGAGAGGACTTCTGGAGGCTGGTTTAAGCTGTTGCAAGGCACAATGGTGGAGCGTAGTTTATGCTTTGGGATCATAGCTACAAAGGAGGCGTACGGCACGCTTAGTTGACCTAGATTCTTGCAAAGACATGGCCTTGCCTTCTTGTCTGGCAGCAGACAAATTCCCGCCCGCAGAGAAGTCATGGGGTGAAGCATGAGCAGCGTTGTGCTTGAAGCAAGGATGTGAAGTACAGCAACCTGGGCATGAGGGCATGTGCACTTCAGCCCCTCAAGAACGCCAAGGGTCCATGTACCTATATCATACTTGGGGCCTAAAAGGGGTTCCTACTATATAGCAGCTTCCGGGTTCAAGTATATACTATATAGGTACATGGACCCTGAAGGGAATAGAATTTGTCACAAAAGACGCCTTCGGGCAAAAGGCAAAAACTGGCCTTCGGATGTCCCAGCTGCAGAGGTGGTGGACTGCTTGTGCGACGCGAAGGCTTGCGTCGATGTCGTCATGAAGGACCACTACTTAGGATGGGTTTTAAGGGTAGTTCTCCAGATGATGGTCCCTTTTCTTGGGTGCCCTGAATATTCGGGGCTTTTTTCACTAGCAACCCCAAACAAATTTCGGTAAGTGACCATTTGGACTGTTCTGGAGTTGAGTGAGAGTGTCATTGGAGCAATCCGACATTGCCATGCGATAAGATGCAGCTCGATACTGCAAGAAAGCGCTCCCTCCTTTCAGTCCGCGGCAGCTGGTCGCGAAAGTCGCTTCAGTGAGTTCCAATCACGCGGAGCCATTTCGATACAAGTACACCCAAAGCAGATCAAAGCATCACTAAGGCACCATTCTCTCAGGCGACGAAATCCCTTTACTCCATAAAGGCAGCTAAAGATGCGTTCCGAGATAACCCGAGGATGGATCCACAGCCCTTCACTTGGGTTCGCGTTGCGGCTTCAGCAAGCCACTGGCCCGGAGAATCGGGTTGTCAGGTTGCAAGTTGGTGTCCATTCCCAATTCTCTCGCCTGGGGTACCCAGCACAGCACCGCAGCACGAGAGGTGCATACCGGACATCAAAGTACAGCTGGGAAAAGTGCAGCATGTGCTCTTGTACTTCGGGCTGCGGCTAAGGATTGTGGCACGGCTTCTGGAGGCCGGGCCTTTCACTTCAAGCTTCTGGTGGTTCAGGGCTCATCCTTCTCGAAGCTCGGCCCCATCCCACTGCCTACCCCTTGTTGTCACCTGCAAAGTAGTCCGGGGCCCCTAGTACCAGAAGCCTTCTAGGCCCCAAAGAGCATGCTCAGATCAAGCAGGGGTGTGGCTTCTTCATGCTTCATCGCCAGAACACAAAGACCCCAACTTAAAAGCCCATCATACTGCAACACCGAAGCCGGCAGCGAAACCAACAGCCCCAAAGCTTCCAGGCTCGCGCGGAGATGGACCGTCAGCGCCTGGATGGTTGCACGCCACTCCATGCTGCCGCCTACGGCGCGCTGCCCCTGTGAGTGTGGGTGTACTTGGTGTACTTTAGGTACATCTTTGTAACATGGTTTCGATAGGGCGTCCCAGGCCAGCTCAGGTGCAGGTAGGCACAGATCAGTTCGTGCGAAGTAGTTGCTGCTCATAGCTTAAATGACGATCGAAGTGTTGCGGCAAAGACTTGAATCTTCGCCCTGCAAGCGTCCAAAACTTAAACAGGCGACCATTTGGACGCCTTGCACCTCCTTTGCACGGCTCGCGCTTCGCTGACCCTGTGCGATGCCAGCGGCGCGCAGGGGTGAATGAAGGAATGTGTTGTAGCGGTGTGAGTACAAAGTGCAAAATACCATCACTCAGTGACACTCCCCAACATAAGGCTCGGTCCACAGCATGCCCGAGTTGGTATGACAAAGACTACCCCGACGGATTCAGAGTGGCGCTGTCCGTATCTTGAGCTCAGAGTCACGTACAGAATTCAGGTGCTTCTATGATAACGTGCATCGTTTCTGGAATTGCCTCACCATGTAGAGTAGCTGTTTTGTTCTTGTGTGTGTAGGGTGCACCTTTGACGTGCGAGATGAATTGACGTGAATGCAAAAGGCAGCTACAGCTTCCCTGACCTTGGAGGCCACACTGCCTGGGAGGTGGCCCAGATGCTCGACCACGATCTTGCAGCTTCATTTCTCTTGGACGCAACCAGGCAGAGCATCTTGCGCTGAGCACAAAATGGCAACATACCTGGTATGATGCATGTGGTCCAGAATTCGTAGTTTCTCGGAAGTGTCTGAAAAGTTCGACTGCGCAAATACCCGTGTTTTGCGTCACTAGGCGGGAGCCTGAACTTCGCCGAGAAAAAGTGCAGATTTCCAGCTACACGTCCGCGAAATGGAGTAGGTCACACGTCAAAGTTCAACCCAATTTTCGGCTAGGCCTAACCCACAAAGGTCCGATGCCTTGCACATCCAGGAGCTAACAACAGCTAAACACGTGCAACAAATGTGCAGCGGTTGCCAGGTGCTGCGCAGAGGGACTTTTTCAAGTGAAGCCCAACGTCAGCAGCTAAGCCAGGAGCCATGGCCGCGAACCTGAGCGCGCCGCAAAACGCAGTCCACACCTCAGCAGCTGGCAGAAAGACATTCACAAATTTGATAGTAGGTTAATTTCGAGTAATGACAGCGACTTCCGCATGCTTTCACTCCAAGTAACTTGCAACGTTCGCGAATTCGAGACCTGTTCCCTTTTGTTCTAGCATGTGAGCATCATCCTCCTGAAGCCAAGCTCGGTTAGCTGGGTCATGACACCGTCAGGGAGGAAGGCGTGTGAATAGAACCTTCGAGGTCATATGCTCGGCACCGACGTGGAGTTTGCGATGATGCTTGGACTGGCTTTGATACCTCTCGCACCTTGGACGCAGCCCTCGCGGAGGAAGGGTCAGGGCTTCAGGATCTCGTTTTTCAAGCATACCCGGCGAGACAGTTGCTCGCAGAGCTGTCATCAAGGGTTGTACTGCGGTGCGCTGGCTTGGCTTGGGGCGCCAAGCAAGCCATCACGTGCTCCATGTTCGATTTGAGGGGCGAACCCGAAAGTTGAAAGCTGCCTTGGGAAATCTGACCGAAATTGCAGCAGCTATGATTGCTGCCGACAAGGTTCTGAGTGTCCTTTTCATACTTGTCACTGCCGCTTTATCGTGCCTTGGCTGCAACAAGTTGCCAGTTGACTTGGATGAAAACGGCAGGCATCTCGGCCTCATTGTCAGATCCTGAACAAGTCGCCACCGGCATCACCAAACTGCTACAGGTTGAGGGCCTGACACGTGTAACAGTTCTGCGACATTTTATCCGACATGCAACAGCTTCATTGTGCGGAATTGAAGAAGCTGCCAGAAAGTTGTGGGGGATCATGCAAGAGTGTGGAAGCTCCAAAATGCATGTTATTCACTCGTACTCCAATCTGGAAGATTGCTGGAGCATGCGCAGGTGGACCTTAATAGAGAACTTTGGGAGCGAACATAAATCATGAGGGCCTCATTGTATTCTTTAGAAGCTACACGTTGTATACTATCTAGCAGAATAGAGGCCCAACGTTGGCCCTCACACATGTGAGCTCAGCTCGTCGGCACCACTCCAAAGCTTCCCAGCATCCTGCTGCTACCCGAGGCAAAAGCAGATAACGGCAGGAAAGTTGCATGAGCTATTCCAGATGTTAGTGCTGCAAGGGGCATGACGTGGTCCCAGAGTCCGTCTCGGCATTTGGTGTAGCGTTTCGAAAGTACCATCGGCGCCACTGAACATTGACAAGCTCGACCATTTTCAAGTTCAAAAGCAGCCTTCAGGGCTCAGAAGCTGAATTGCCAAGCCTTTAGGGCTGACGGACTCGGGACACACAGGCTTGCTAATGCTTGCCAGGTTGTCTCACACGTCGGATGGGGAGCATGGGAGACACGGGGCTGCCAGAAATGGTGAGATTAAGTCACATGCTGCTCGCACAGGAGCCTCGTGTCCAAAAGATGCCCGGCCCCCGCTCCAAATCTTCGCACAATAGAATGGGGCTGCTCTTGCCTGCTTCAGGCAACATTTCAGTTGTGTTCAGTACCCACGAATCCACGCCGACGATAGAGGGATCGACCCAGCCAAAAAGGCTAAGACCCGTTCTCAGCTTCATGCCAAAATCGTGGGAACATGCCCAGGGCGCGTGGCGACGCACGTGTGAAGAGCGCCACGGCCACCCCCACAGCAGACAGGATATGCACTGAATGGTCCGTGAAAATTAAGAGGTAAAAGGAGGGATCCATAATCGTGTTGTCCTATAAAACCCCGACATATACCTTATACAGTTCTTATATACTTAAGCCGAAATAACCCCTGAACTAACCCGAAGGGTCCCTTGTAAGGTCTCTCCTGTAGTCCCTTGAAAATATTACATGGAGGGAAGTAAGGCAGAACCAAATAGACAGCGGCTGAAAGGATTTGCAATCATGTTCGAGTATATTGACGTCTTCGAGAAACTGGTTGAGTATCACGTCGCAATTTGGGGCACAAGCCGACCCACTTGCGCAGCTCTTCTGGCTTTGTCCCGCATTCAGAACGGTTCATGTCGGGAGAGACCATGCCTGCGTGGATGGCTCAGGTCGTCCCACCATAACCACGCGCTCGGCGATAAACAGTTCAAGCCATGACACGCATGTAGACACTGTAGACGGTTCTCCGCTTCCCAGCTTCTCGGCAGTGTTGCATCTCATGCTTTCTGGAAGCTTGCGATGGCAGACGTGGGCGGCCAAGGCCTGGTTTGGCATTGTTTGGCATTGTTTGGCATTGTTTGGCATTGGCGAGATAGGATTTCGGTACCACCCACAGGTGTTGCGCCGGCGGTGGTCTCCAAGAGACGATGCTTGGAATTTCTAATTGAAGTTTTTGCATGAGCATGTGCAGCCCGCCTTTCCTGATGAAGCCACGGCGGGAGGAGTATGTGCACATGGTATCAGCAAACTGACTGGTATTTGAGGCTTCCTGCTGGCTATGATTCTGGCAAGGCACGCGCTGCACACCGTACACTACTGGGGACCTCTCGTAGCCCTCAGCTGTACAGCCCTCAGACCCTGTAGTGACCCTGTACACTGCTAACTTTTGGATGCCGTTGCAGGAGCTGCACCCGTGATGCAGCATCGCGTCGCGTCACGATTTGCTGAAGCGAAGCCTGCTTCAGTTGTCTTCCTGTCTTGCTCTCTGTGTCCGTGTCTGTGTGTGTGTGTGTGTGTCTCTGTCTCCGTTTCTGTCTCTTTGTGTGCGTGTCTGTCTTTGTGTGCGTCTGTGCATGTCTGTCTCTCTCTCTCTCTCTCTCTGTATGTGTGTGCGTGGGTGGGGGTGTGGGTGCGGGTGTGGGTGTGCGCGTGCGCGTGTGCGAGCGTCTGTGTCTGTGTCTGTGCGTCTCTTTCTGTCTCTCTCTTTTGTCCTTTCTTCTCTTGGCTGTTGCCGCAGGTCCCTGAATGCTGCGGGCATTGGTCTGCTGATCAGCGCTGCTGGGTACAGTTCTCTAGTTTGGGTTCTCCCAAAGTCTGTGCGTCAGCTGCTTGTAGTGAACTACCTCCCTGATGGTAACACTATAGAGGTCCTATGGCTTTGCTACAAGGTGTTCGGGTGCAGACGGGTCTAGAATCGACAAAGCCTTAGGACGCACAAGTTCACTCCGCAGGTGGTTAAAAGGTCATGTTGCAACATCTACCAGAATTACCCTGTAAACCTTAAACCTTAAAACTTCCAGACATGCAAAAACCTGCCCCGGAAGCAAGGCTTCGATCAACCTACTCTACTTGCTCACGCGGAAGCAGCTGCAGAGAGAGGTCGCAAAGGTCCGCTGCGGTCCACTGCGGCCACTGAGGTCTCAGCGCAGCGCCCTTCAGATCTGAGCAGCTTCTGCAAGTTTGCAGGGCGAGTCAAAGGTGGAGGGCACAGAGAACAATGGCCATGAAGGCAAGCTTCGAAGGGGCCCGGCAGAATTAGTCAGGAAGGGACACTAGAGAGCCGGAGGATACTACATGTCTCTGAGTTCAGAGCCTGAGACCCTCATCTTGTGTAGCAGGCTTGGAAAAGCTGGTGCATCAACGTGTTCAGCGGATCTCCACGGAGCCTCTTCCTGCACGTGAGGTCAGTCCTCACAGTCCTAGCATTCCAAAACGGCTTATCGGGCCTCTGATTGGGAACTGTCCGCCTCCTCCGAGGACATCGCCACCTTTTCCACTCTCTTGGACTTTTTCCTGGCCCCACTGGTCGGCCGCTTCATGGACGGCACCCTCAAGCAGCCGGAACTTAACGTTCAATCTCACTTCATGCTAATATTTTTGAAGGACGCCTTTGGACGAATGCCAACAATGCTGCTCGCTGTGGGCAGCTCTGCTGTGACTCAGCTGAAGAAGTCTGGGACAGTCGGCATCTTATGCAGGTGTGATTCTCCGCGTACAACATGGCCCTTAAGACCTTGCTTGATTGTTAGGGGGGGAGGGGGGGGGGGCGGAGGACTAGCACGGACAGCTTCGCACCAACAGCAATGGGCCTTTCTTCATGGTGCTGGCTGTGGCATAAGTTCGATATGCAGGAGACAGAAGAATGTTTGCAGTGTTCGCCACGCCTCGCAGCCTTTAAGTTATCCCACACAGAGATGGAGCTCCAAGCTTTCAGGTCATGCGCCTGTCGGTGGCTGCGCTGCCCTCACTCAGGCCGGGCAAGCCGACGCCGCTGCATGATGCCTTGCTTGGAGGTTCATGGGGAGTTAGAAGTAGGGTAGACTATGGTTCTAACCTTCCTTAGGGTAGTTATAAACCTACTTATAAGTGCCCATATGAACTTCCAAGGGTCATATGTAGGGTAACTATGGTTATAACCTGAGGGTACTTATCACCCGACTTGTAAGTGCCCGTGAACCTCCAAGTGCGGATACGGCTTCTGAAGGCTCTACATCTTCTACCGGGTCATCGTTGCCATCACTGCAAATGCTTGGTTTGGTGCGAGCGCCGCCAGCATCAGCGATGTCTGGGCCTAAGCAAGACGATGTTTGAAGCAGCTGCTGTAGAACACAGGGATGGTCCGGAGAATAATTGGGGACTTAGCATTGAAGGCTTGCAGCGACAGGGGATAACGCGTGATGATATTCATTAGGGATTTGCTGCCTTGGGTGTGTGCTATTTGTCCAGTTCCTCAGGACTGAGGCAAAAAGGCCACGCACGCAATGCTGCTAGATGAGGTTGGGGAGAGCTACGGCCCCTCTCCCCCTTCGCCCTGCTCATTCAACAATCCCTCGCATGCCTTGTTTGTTGCCTTGACCTTGCTCATTGCGTTGCTGTGTCTCCCACGGTCCCCAGGTCTTCGGTCGGGGCAGCGTGGCCTTCGCAGAAGCGACAAGCCGAGTTCAGCGCCACCAAGCTCAACCTGAAGCCACATTTGTGGGTTTAGGGTTTAGGGTTTAGGGTTTAGGGTTTAGGGTTAGAACAATAAAAATGTGCACAGGCGAGGGAAAATGCGTTGTGTGGCAAAGTTGAGACTCCGAGCAACCGTGGGTGATGTAAGAAGCGGGGCCCCATGCTCCAACACACAATTTGGGCTCCGACATGCAAAGGCAAGCTTTCGAGATGCAAACTTTCTAGGTTGCGTCGACCTGAATAGTAGAACAAGAAAATGGTAAAAGAGTAGGTTTTGGAGATGCAAATTGCGGATTTCGCGTAAAGATGGTAAAATAGTACAACACTAACATAGTAAAATAGTGAACAGTAAAATCGTTTCAGGTGGGTTTTCGAGATGCTAGTTCCAGCCGGCACAGGTGGGTTTCCGAGATGCAAACTGCTGATTTCGCGTCAACACAGTAAATAGCAAAATCTTGGTCCAACCGGGCACAGGTGGGTTTTCGAGACACAAAATGCTGATTTCGCGTAAACATAGAAAATCGTAAAATAGTAACATAGTAAAATAGTCAACAGTACAAAGTAACATCGTAAAATAGTGAAGTAGTAAAGTTGTTCCAGCCGGCACAGGTGGGTTTAAGAGATGCAAACTGCTGACTTCACGTAAACAAATAGGAAAATGGTGAAAAATTAAGGTTGAAAAATTGTAACATGGTAAAATAGCAAAACAGTAAAATGAAAAAATTGTAAATAGTAAAATTGTTCCAACCGGCACAGGTGGGTTTCGAGATGCAAACTGCTGATTTCGCGTAAGAATAGTACAAATAGAAACAATGCTGGAAATCGCGAACTAGAAAATAGCAAAATAGCAATATAGTGAAACGGTTCCAACCGGCACAGGTGGGTTTTCGAGATGCAAACTGCCGATTTCGCGTAAGAATAGTTTAATCGTAAAATAGCAAGAATAGCAAAATAGTAAACTAGTAACATTGTTCCAACCAACGCAGGTGGGTTTTCGAGATGCAAACTGCTGATTTGAGGAAGTCGTGTAAAGAGAAGCGGAGGAATTCCTCACATTTCGCATAAACATAGTTTGAAAAAAAAGTAGAATCCTGCTCCGACATGCAAGGTTGGGTCTTGGGTCTTCGAGATGCAAACTGCTTGGTGCCATGCATCTGGGGCGCCGGCTTTGCATCTCGAAAACCCAAGCTTGCATGTCCAAGGCCCATCCCCCCTTTCGATCCCTCTTGGCTTCGCCAAAGTGAAGCTTATGAAAGAAAAAACCAGCACTGCATTGAGCCCCGGTGCCCTTGTGCTTTCTATACGTACTTGGTCATTGGATGGACAGGAGATGTGACAGCCAAGGGGCACGTGTCCTTCAAGGGTTCTAGCTCTTGAAAGTATCTACACTCAGCCAAGCCTTATTTCCTTTGTGGAGACGCTGCTTGCTGAGGGGGCCAGGGCATTTGAATTGAAACCTTGCAGGAAATCTTTCACTAGCAGACTTAAGAGCTCAAGGCAACAAAGTGCTGAGCTTCTGCTTAAAGGCCTTTTGCGGCATGAGCTGCGTTTATTTTAGGCGTTTCTTTTTAAAGCAGTTGGCTGCAGTAAATTTCGGATCTGCAGATGGCCACGCAAATTGCCATCGTAATGAATACAATGAGTTCGTGGTGCAACCAGCATGAACAATGGAGTTGCTGTGCTCAAGCTAGCCCGAGGCTTTGCTTTGCTGGCCATGCTGGCCGGCACCTACACTGGGCGCTTTGTCAAGGAGGGTATTGCAAGTGGCAAGCCTCCTGGGGTTCAGCTAAACTACGGGGCATTGTGGACCCTTTTTTGGCTAAAGAGGCCCAAAAGCATGCGTAAGAGATGGACATGGTTGATCATTGCTTCCAGATACGACACTACAATTCATAAGTTGCATAAGTGCTGAAGTATGCCAACCATGCGCCACCATGCAGGCTGACAAGAAAAACGTTACGATCGATGGCTTTGGACCCAAAGCATGCCAATCAGTTGCAGAACCCTTCGAACCGTGGTGCGAGGAAGCCAAGAAGCAAATCCCAATATCAAGAATCCATGGCACTGCATTTCACTTGGAATACGTGTCAGCTTCCGTACCGACAGGCCGTGCCTAGGAAACAAAGCATCTTCTGAAGCAGATTTTGTGCATCTTTCCGCCTTCCTCGCATTGTTACCGAACTTTTGCCCCTGCTGTTCAGCCTTCAACGATCTTGGACACGGCTGGGCACACTGTGCATATCTGCGCCCATTGTCAATAGCATGCCCACGCTGCGAATTCTAACTTGCAGGTGTAGCCCCACCCCCCGCCTCTGCTAAATCCTAAACCCTAAACCTTAAACCCTAAACCCTAAACCCCCCAAAGAAAGGCAGTGAAAAGGAACTGCAGGAGCCACAGCGCGCTTTCGCAGCCGTGGGCTTCATGCACCGCGGCGGCAAGAGGGAGCGTTCAGTCTCTTCAGCTCCCAAGGCCCAAGAGACTTGAAATTGTTATCATTATAATTGTTCTTTCTGGATTATTACTAAGATTAATTATTCTTACTATTATGATTGAAAATTATTGTTATTGTCACTGTTATTTTTACTGTTATTATTGTTATTCGCTATAATCATGATTGTTTTTCGACTGCAGCTGCGGCTCGGAGACTGATACCAAACCCGCAAGGCAGCTACTGGCAGCAGGGTGCGTGGGCCTTTGCGTCACAGCCCCTCAGCTCGAAGAAGCAGCGGCGGAGTGTAGGCGCAAGTGGCAGAGGGGTCAAGCTGGGCAGTTTTGGAGCCTGATACTTCTGCATATCTCCTGAATGGCTTTGAACAGCGAACAGCAGTATAGAGTAAAGTATACAGAGCCTGTGGGCAAGCGCCGGGGGCTGCAATGCACAGCACTGCAGTCGTGCGAACAGTTGGAAACGCTACAATTTTCGGCCTGTGGGGCCCCCGGACAGTCACAAAGGCTGCCATTGAGTGTATGTGGCACTGCGACAAAGCTTTTTGTTTCTTGTTAGTGCTCCCGGTGCATTACTGTTGCTTTTATGGAGTCAGTTTTTTGGGATGCTGCACCCCAAAAGGCACTGGACAGAATTTTGCACGCGAAGCATGTCTGCTTCAGGAAACCCTGCCTTCCAGTTCCAAGGGGGCAATGGATTGGTCTTTGCTGCTTGGCCAAGTGTCGGCGGTTGGGCCAGAGAAATCAAGCACCGATTGCGTTGCCTAGAACGCTGGAAAGGCTAGGCAAAGGGCAGAGAATCCGAGGAACACGGTGAGCCCCCTCACTTCCCTGTCTTTCTTCCGGAAGAGCAGAGCCCTCACAGCGCTGGCGGTGTTGTCCACCGTGATGGAGTGATTCGGTTGCCCAATGATGCCAAAGTGCGTTTCACCATTGATACCGGAGTCATTACAGGGTACCTTTAGGCTTCTTGAGTCGTGGGGTTTGCCATGATGTTTTTTTGGTAATCTCCTGCATTTCTCGGCTCGGAAGTGCCATGCATGGTCCTTGGGATTCTGGTGCACCTGCCCTTCAGCTCCGACTTTCCCACCCGAAACCTGACAACCAGGCTGCCTTCACACGTCAACATCGATGCCGTGTATCGCCGCCAGAAGTTCGGCGCGGGATGGAGCAACGAGCAGGACTCATCTCAGATGGCCTTGAGCTCAAAGTGTCGTGTGCACGCAGGACCACAGTAGCCAAGCCACCTTTGTGACCCTTTCAGGGTACAACTTTACTGCTTGATCTGCTAGACCTAGTTTGCAACAGAAGACGATAGGTCGAGAAGAGAGAAAGGTTGCCCCATCTCAGAAGCCGCTCTGTGTTTTTGCTTCCCCAGCTCAAGGTGGCTCAGCAGATTTCGGGCGTCCTCAGCACCTTCTTCCGCACCCGGCTGATCGCAAAGCTCGGTCAGCAAGGGGCTTGCCGAGTTGACGCCTGGTGCACGGAGTCTTGGCACTATCTTTGATGCCCCCACACCTGCACCACAAGGCAACAGAGAATCCACACATGTCAAGACCCTCCTGAACAGCCCCATTCCCCAGAAGAGATATGGCCCCAACTGAACGTGCTGAGCACAAGGTCCTCATGAATCTGAACAATGCCCTGGCCTGGCATCCAAGACTTCTGTACTTGAACCCGCTCTTGAGCGTGTCGTACGGCTGCAAGGAGGGTCACGAGCAAAGCACGCTCTTGGACTCTTGGGGGCATGGGCTCTTGGTTCTCCTTTCAAAGACAAGGCCGTGCGGCGACAGTTGCAGCCTTTGAAGCCAGACCACTTATGCTCGATGTATGATGCGTTCTTCTAGGCACGTCACACTGATCGGTAGACATGATGTGAAGGAGCTAGATGCAAGACTCGAAATTGCTTGGGTTTTGCATTCTATAGTGAGATCTTCATTCCGAAGTAATCTGCGCGATGGTCCAGGTTTCAGTGCGCTGGACTCTCGCAGCTGGGCGCAACGAGAAAGCGGCCTCTTGTGTGGTCTTGGGTCGCCAGAGCAGGGTATCAAGAGCCGCCAAAGCCCAAAAGCAATCCTACACACGGCATGTGCAACAAAGTATTCCCAAACTTAATTCTGCCCAAAGTGCCGCTCAGCAAAATCCCTCATGCCCCGGACAGAGCCAAGTCTCCACCAAGTTGCTCTAGAGGAGAGGCACAGACGCACCTAGGCTAGACCAGGAGCTGCAAAAAGCAGCAGCAGCTGCAAATCTTGGCGTGCCTTGGTAGGGTTTAGGGTTTAGGGTTTAGGGTTTAGGGTTTAGGGTTTAGGGTTTAGGGTTTAGGGTTTTAACGTGGAAAGAGCCACTTGGAAGGAGCAGTTTCACAAGGGAGGCTAGGGCCCCGTGAGAATTTTGCCCAAAGCACTCGTTCACTGCTGATGATTACATGCGGGTTTGCCTGCAGTACCGCGCCCAGGGCTTGACCGACGTTCTCCTGAATTTCAATAATTGTTGATCCACATGGTTCGCAACAGAAACTGAAGCCAAGGGACCAAAACAGCCCTGAAGGGAGTGGTTTAACAGCAAGCAAAAAATGAAGAGCATCCGAACATCACAAGACGGAAAGCTCTGAAGAACAAGCTCCTCCTTGCAGCGAAACTCCTCCAATCTGAAGGTCTAATTTGGTAGGCTTGCAGGGTGGAGACAAAGTGAGTATCCCGTTTGGAAAGCACCAGCGACTCAGGTGGGCCTTTTGGGGGACGCTCGGCGTTTCACATTGCCCTTGGCACTGGCTGTCCGGTCAGGTAGAGGTGAAACCTGATTCAGGGAGCACGTCACTTCCGATCACCTTGTCCAAGTTGTTCTGGCAAGTCGGGAGATCCTACTCAGCATCCTCCCATCGTAATTATTGAGATTGCCTTGCTTATATTGGCCCTATTCAGACTCTGGCTCCAAGAATTTGAGGCAGCCAATGCCAACCGCGGCTTCCTGCCATCGTTGGCAGCTTGTTTGGACTCAAGTGGGACGAATGGCTACACGCACTCAAGCACGCCTTTGATCAGTACTTGCTTTCAAGGAAGCTTGAGGAGAGTCACCCTGTTTGAGCTCACTCCACAGACTAACCGGCGAGTTTTGGTTCCTCAGGATTGCTCATAGGGCAACTCGTGCACCCAAAAAACGACCTTACCTCCGAGAGCAGGTGGGGGTTCTTTTTGGGTATATTTTGTGTTTTTTTGGGAGTTTTTTTTTGGTTTTCTAAACCCTAAACCCTAAACCCTAAATCCTAACCCTAAACCCTAAACCCTAAAACCCTAAAACCCTAAAACCCCAAAACCCCAAAATCCCTAAACCCTAAAACCCTAAAACCCTAAAACCCTAAACCCTATACCCTAAACCCTAACCCCTAACCCTAAACCTTAAACCCTAAACCCTAAACCCTATACCCAAAAACATACCCTAAACCCCAAAACATACCCTAAACACACAAACATACCCAAAAAAAACAAAAAAAAATACCCAAAAAAAACCTGGCTCCTCCGAGAGCCACAGCATACAGCACAGCCAATCGTTGAAGCCTGGGTGCTTCATCTGCCACCTTACAAACTACTGTTTGCTTAAGAACCCCAAAAAATTAAAAAAAAAAAAAAAAAAAAAATAAAAATAAATAAATAAAAAATAAAAAAATAAATAAAATAAAATAAAATAATCCCTATATTAACCTTAATAAGGAAGAATATTTTTTGTGTTCTTAAGCAACTAGTAGCAAAGCGCTTAGGTCATGCCACGCATCTACACTGCCATGTACAGCTTCTTGGCCGCAGGTCGCCTCGAGATGGTTCTATTCAGACTTGAGCAGGTTACTCATTAAGGTTGCTAGTTCAGGTTGCGCATATTGTTACTAGTTGTGCGTACTAATTAAGGTTGCTAAGGTTACTGATGCGCTACTGAGGCCTCTGGGGCCGAACGTGCCCATCTGCAGCATATGCTGTGGCTGGAGTCTCGCCGCTGGAACTGAAGAACATAGATGCTTTGCATGTAGACTGAGCAAGCGCGTACCATGCAACCTTGCAAGCATAGGACGGGTCAGCTACGACTGTTTGGGCGGATAGTCCGCATGCAGCTTGTTGCATGAAATCTAAGCCTGGCGGGGCAAGCTAAGCACCATGAATCTGGACACTAGCGGGGCATGAGCGACATCCATGCAAAGCAAGTGTGACGATGTTTTGGCAAGACTTTCGGACTGATCTCCCAAACACGGTAGAAAACATTAGGAAACAGACCCGATCCTACGTCCGCAGCCCTTGCCAATCCCTCTCTCTACAGGGCTGCACTCGCCGCCGAGCTCGTGGTTCCCTGGAGCTTCGCCCGCTTGGCACCCCCGCGTTGAGACGAAAAGTCGCAGAAGTGTCTCTCAGGGTGGTGTGGGACCTTTGGCTCTAATCCTTTTGCCTGGTTTCAGGGACAATTGGTGTTACGCGAGGAGGATATGCAGACTGCCTACTGTTTCCTTGAGCCTAAAACATACACTCGTGCATGTTTGGACGTCGACCCGATAGCTTCTGGACAGTTCGATTCCCATGAGAGCCCTGGCACCAAGCACAACCATAGCCTTGCTCCACAGACATGAACGACTCAGCACCTGGACCATAAGCCATCCGAAGATCACCCCAGGGCTTTGCCCAACAACACGTACCTGAACTACCTAAACAGTTCTCGGGTGCTCGTGGCTGCCTGTGTGTGCGGCGATGGTGGTGGCACCTGGTGTGCTGCATGCCAACTCCTGCCACGGCTGATGCTTGTTCTCTTACGTTATTTAAACATGAGCGCAGACACGTACTGAACACCAACTTTGTTGATTTCTGCCACATCTTTCCACGCTTATCACAGCTCCAGCCAGTGTGTCCGAGTGCGACACCTGACCCGAAAGTTCATGTGGGAGTTTACGAAACCCAATAAGGTACCCCTAATTTCGGAAACCTCCATGTTGAGAAGACAAGCAAGGAGGCACTCAACTTATTGCATCCTGGTTGGCCTACATTCTGCCACGGCCATGCTGGATGAAACATTCATCGAGCTTGAGCCAGAGGACAGCAGAAGCAGTGCTTGGCTGCGGCACCTGAATGGGCTTGTGTTGTGCGAAAGAAGGCCAGATTCACGTGCTTTGTGTTGAGAAGGTCATTGCTGAATTCTGAGTTTAAGTTCGAGTCCCTGTACCGAAAGAGGGTCCTTGGTCCCAAAACAACTGCCCGCACTCAAGGAGCCAGCAGAACTCTTTGACATACGTTTGACAGTGGTGCTGCTGTCCGGCCATGCCCAAGCAGCTCGGGCATCACAGCATTCCCAAAGCTTGCTGACATTCTAGATAGACCCGGCGTGGCATTCTAGATAGACCCGGCCCACAGATTTTGTACTGTTGGCGGAGTTTTGTTCGGATGGCAAGTTGAGGACAGAGCATGCATGCAATCGCCAGACTTGCAGATCCTCGAGTAGTCCTATTGCTTGCGACACAGGGAGGGTAGGCATCGCCAGGTCAAGCTTGATAAAAATGTCCATTTTCCCAGCACAGGAGCTGTGCTGCAGAAAGATGGACGGGGCTTCTGCAAGCATTATGGGTGTGCATGCATGCCGGGGGGAGGGGGGGTTGCGCGGGCTGCACCGCAGCCTGCATAGTTGTCGTCCGAACTTCAACAAGTGCCGAAAGCCTGAAGAATCGTACCAATCATGTTAAGAAGTCCCGTTGAACAGATTACTAAACTTGTCAGTTTCGTGCTTCCTGAGTACAAGCAAGAATCTGCCTCAGCCGTTGCAGGACACCGTGTCGGAGGTCCGTCGCAAAGTTTCACAAGCGCTTGGCCTGACGAAGGGCAAGGCTGGTGCATCCAAAAACAGAGGTCCCCGTAATAGGCTCAAAGGAATACTAGAGTCCTTAGTGTGGGACCGTTTGACCATTTTGACCCAAACAAAGGGCCGCCGCATGAAAGCACCGCAAGATTGGCCTCCACCCTACACATCTAGACATTCTGGCAGCATCGTCTGCATGGCTCAACCAGCGGAGGCGTGCAGGCTGCTTGATCCCCAGGGCATGTGCCTCCCAGACGACCGGTTAGCCGAGGAGCTGCTGTCGAACATTTGTAGGCCACTTCCGGAACCTTGGGGTCGAGCTTTGAAAAATTTTTAGACAAGCCGAGCTGATGTGATTCAGGTCGAGATGTCTTACAGAGGCTTCGTTGGTTTAAAGTGCGGCTCGCAGGAGTTGTACGACAAGACGCTTACAGTCATCCTTGTGCCTCGATCAGCAAACACTGCATGGAGAAGAGCGTGAAGACATTTTGCCCCAGATCTCTCGCATGAAAATGTAGATATAGAAATATAGTATACCTAACAATTATAATGGTACTAATAATAATCATCATCATCATAACTTTGAATAAACACAATAATATAGAGAATAGAATAATATGAATAGGCTACCGAAGTAATACCGACAATAAAATAGCACACCAACATAAAAAAAAATGGATCATCTAATAACCTAACTATGGCTAAAAGAATAACAAAAGCAATATTTTCTAATATAGTAGCAGAAAGGACATGGGATTTATCATGCCCAGGTCCACGGCCTGCGGTGCGTGTGCATGTAGGCGCCATCCGAATCCCGCTTTTGGATGCCGAGGTGCGCTTGGCCAGGTTTCGCGCGAATCCCCCTGACGACTTTGGCTCATTGTGTGTGGATGGCTTTGGGGACATGTCACCCAACAGCATGAGAAGTTGAAATGTGGGATGTTCCCCTTATACTAGCAGTCCCTCATAGGGATTATAGTACCCCCTATTAGAAGCCCTATTAAAGGCTGCTAGTATCAGGGTGAGCATCCCAAGTTGAAGTGCATGAGGACACGCAAGTGTTGGCCCAGAAACCAGCAGCCTCTGCCAGCAGCCCAGAGCTCAGGTCGGCGCGCTACATGGAAGTCACAGAAGGCGGGCAGATGGCCACGAACAGGGAGCCAAAGTTGCATCCACGCTTTAGGCACTTTAGGCTGCGCTTGCATGCTGCTTGAGTCTTCCTTTCACTGACGTAACCCACTGTGTGTGCCCTGGATTCCTGAGCTCTTGTCCACTGCGCTACATCTCAGGATCAGCAGGATGGGAGAGCTGAGTTGGAGGACCTGCGGTTCCACTCCATGTCCAAAAGAGGTCGTTGGAAATGCAAAACCAGACAGGATGCGCTTGCAGACAGCGACCTGCCCGTACAGTTGCTGGTCTCAATGCCTGCAAGTTCTGGATATGCCCACTTCATTTACGCACCTGGGCTGCACTCGGATGAAGCTCTCACTTTCGTGAGCTGCCGTGTTCAAGCTGAGCCCAAGCTGAACCGTGGATGCTTCACAAATGCTTATTATGCATTATGCAATATTATACCATGTACATGGGCCCCTTTTTGTAGGCATAATATGTAACCTATAGGCTTATACGCCGGCCTCGGCACATCCAAGCCCTTCCAAGCTCAGGTCCGTCGCGGCTCCAATGTAGCGACGGTTGAGGCCAACCAAGAGGATGATTATTCAGTATCTTGGCTTAGGGTTTAGGGGATAGGGTTTAGGGTTTAGGGTTGAAAAGCAAGGTACCACAATTAAGCTCTCAGCCTATCTGGCCGTTTAAGGTTTGAAGCCCCTGACGCTCATCAGGTCACCTTAGACGGCGAAAACATGATCGTGGAGGCGGAGACTATTCAGCACCGCAGACGGCTGTAATCGCGTGCCGAAGCCACCGCAGTTGATTTCAAATCTTTTCCTGCAATTCCGCTTGCGAAGATAACCCTAGACCCTAAACCCTGGGCGAGCCTGTCAGGTCAGGGGAGACCGGGACCGGAAGACGTGTGTGAAGTTGCCAAGCGGCGTGCCGAGGTCGAAATATCCTGCCTTCGCAGTTTAGCTACCGTTGGACCGGAAAGTGCACAGGTGCGTTTGACAGTACTGAGCAAAGAGGGCTGTGTGGAGTTCAAGTCACACGAAAGGCTTCCAGCTTTCCAGATATCTTGTCGCCTGCTTGTGCCCTGTGTCACACCAAAGCACGCAACCCAGGAGTGTCCGCTGCGAGTGGGCGTTTACGTCTACAAGGCAGGCGAGGTTGCCCTGAAGGATACCTCCAGCCCTGAGATGGGTGTTTCTGAATCTGGGCCCCCTTCTTTGGACCACGTTACCTGGCCATGTGCCTCGTATCATTTAAGCGACGCGACGTCGGGATGAGGCTTGGGATCTGGGCGCTGCCCTTCAGAAGCGCAGCCAGAGATAGCTTTGTGAGATAGCTTGCTTGCTTCATGTCTGAAGATCTCCGCTCTTGTCCTGCAACAGCCAAGTGAGCCAAAAGATTTGAGGGAAGTGGAAGGTGGCAGTGCCGCAAGTGTGCTGGACAGTCACTGCACCGTTTCGAGCAGTCTCCTTCCCTTCTCGTAGAGCCGATCCGACTGGGAGCGCTCTCCAGTACTTAGCTGTGCGCTGGGCTTGCGGGCAGAAACACTGCCGCCGCAAGACACCTGGCCCGACTTCACTTTGAACTAGACGCAGCCTCATCCGAGACACGGCTCGTTTTCGCGAAGACCACGTGTCGATGCTGTGAAAACTGAGCAGTTGGCCGAACTGGGCTGAGTTGACCACCGGAGTCTTAAGTTCAGTTCAGGCTTTTGGATTCATAAGCCGTCACGGCCCATGGCATGGCAGCCACGAAACACATCGAAACATGTCGAAACACATGCCGCCGTACAATCATGTTTCTACAACTCTACAACTTGCTGCTCGTGTAGGATGTGTGCTGTGATTTTCTGGGGGGAGGGGGGAGGGCGGGGGGGAGCTCAATGACTAGTAACATGCTTGTAGAGACCTTTAAGGTGCAGGAACGCATGCACTAAAGGGCACCGCGGTCCAATGTGATGGCCACTATGACTGACACGTGTGACCTGCAGACTGCCCGTGAAACTTGGGCAGCATTGGGCAGCAGAGAAGGAGCGTGGACTTTTTAAGATAGGGCAATCCGGCACCTGGACTTTCCGTGTCTTGTACATGAAAACGGCTCATGTCGTGCCTTTGCCCCTGTACTTCGGCACCCCCGCCCAAAGTCGGAGCACTGAGGAGAAGGCACGGGACCTCCATGGCTCCGCACGTGAGCCCATCGATCAAATCTGGGACGGGCTTCTCTTTCGTTTGAGTTAGGGCGAGAGCTTGTCCGATGCCTCTTGAGTCCGCAGTGGTTCTGGGTGACTTGCTCACACACACACACATTCTCGTTTTTTTCGGTTCCTTTGGCAAGCAGAGTTGAAGCGTCCACCAGTGAAAAGCTGAAGGTGGCTGCGGAAGATGCCAGAGGCTGTGCGGTCAGATCGCCAGGTCGCCCGCGCTTGAGCTCTCAACCGTCCTAGCTAGAGAACCTCGTCGTGGACGAACATGAACGTAACTAGTAAACCCTGTAGGCTGTCGTGACGACATGCCTTAGCCACGGGTTGTTGGATTTTTCAAGCTGAACCCACACAGGCATGGTCAATCTTTCATAAGCCATCTCGCCTTGCGGCTAGTTCATGAACTCATAACTGCTTGACTTTTCTGCGGCATGCCAATTGTTCTCTTCCAGCTTGTGGAGCTACGGGCAATCCACCAGATCGCCATCAGGTTGTACTCACCATTGTCCAGAAGGCAAGCCGAAATCTTGAGCGTGAGAGTCTGCGCTGGATCTCCATTGCATACGACGGCCAGGGTAGACACTTTAAATCCGGACTGTTTACCAGGATGGCCTTGCACTGGAGTGGGCATCACGAGATCTACAATCGGACAAGGATGTCCACTGCTGCCTTGACAGATCTTGTGTTTCATGCTGTTAAGAAAGAGATCCAGGGACAGTCATCAACACAAGGAGTGTAATATGGAACTTTCAGCTTACAACGGAGGGACATTCCTAACCACGCACCGTTTGTTTCCTCACCACGCGCAGGGCTTCCCTCAACCATGCGCACGGGCTTCTCCTAACCATGCGTGAAAAAACGTTCCTAACCATGTTCCAATTCCTTGCCCAACCGCGAACATTGGTTCTCCTAACCACGCAAGTGGTGGCCTATACATTGGTCTCGTGGCTTGACTTCGTGTTATGTTTGTCCTTGGTCCGAGTGTCTACCCCCCCCCTCCCCCCCGTCCCACAGTCCGCGGTCTGCTGCGGTGGCCCTCGTCGAACCCTCCCATAAAGCGCGGTTAAAGCCACAGTGGTGTGTGCGTGGCTTGGAAAAATTGATGGGGTTAAGATGTGAAGGTTTTGCGGGGGGGGGGGGGGGGTTAAGAACCATGCTCGCTTACAACGCATTCCAAGGTGCTTGTGCTCAGAAGGTCAAACCAACACATCAGCTTCAACGACCATAAGTTGCCAGGGTTCTGTATTACCTTCCATCTTCTTCCAGCGACGCCAAGGTTTAGGGGTTAGGGCTTAGGGTAAAACAGCTCCTCTTCTACAGTGCCTATGTTCCGGCCAGGAAATCACAGCCCGGAGGCAGACAGGGTAAAGCAGAGAAAAGATACTGTGACGGAAGATAGGCGAGAGTTACTGACATTGGAAATGTCACGCACATTGGAGAAGCCCCCACTCGATGCGCAACAGCAGACGCAACAGCGCCTTGTGAAAGCACTACATGCGTATCACTCCGTAAACCAATAGTGACAATTGTGGCTGCATGCAACAGGCATAGCATGAAGGACAAGCACCAGCAGGGCTGTCCTAACCACGGCCGATTTCCCAACAGGTTCACCGAGGTTAGTCCAAGCAAGGCCGCATGTTTGTACATTCAACGCTGGGTGTGGAGGTTCGGTAGATGCAAAAACGTGCGATGGCGAGGAAGTGGTGCTAGCCGCTGTGAAGACCCTCAGACAGCATTGCCGCAGCACAGGTCGTGGGTGTCAGGGTTGCTGTGGAGTACCGCTAAACCATCGATTGGGCCTGACTTGCGGTACTTGATCATGCTTCGGGTGAGTTCGAAAATCACCATGAACATGATCCCAAAAGAACCTCAGGCACGCTCGTGCATTATCCAGCCGAGGAAAGGTGCCTTCGCCTTGCAGTTCGCAAGCCCAGCGTTGCGTGGCGACCGCATGTTCGTGCTGGCAGCTGTGCAGTGCAACGGTCCCCGGGCAAAAGATACCAGTTTTGGTATGCAGAAGGCTGATGCTTCTGACGTCCGCTGGGACGTGTGCATGTTGGGCAGCAGGGCGTACTTAAACAACAACACAAGCGTGAAGAACAAACACAACCAAGAACGACCAGGATCATGCACACTTTCTGCACAAATTTAGAGCAACATCGCTGCGATCAATCGTATCGAGTGTCATGACCATCTATCCGCTAGACTCACAAAGTGCCGGAGGATTGGACCAAAGTGCCAGCCAGCTAGGCTAGTACCATGCGGTTTTCGGCTATTGCACTCTGATGTTTCCTGCGTGCTTTGCATTCTGAGCCTGTGACCCATAAGCCCTCTAAGGGCCTTGACTGATATCATTATCGATCTCGTCGGGGGTGGATTGGTCGGGTCGAGTGCAGCTGTGCCGCGTGATAGCGGGCTAGTCCTGGAGTCTTTAAGGCATGCAAGCTGTATGGCGGCATGGGAGTGGATTTCAGGTTATGCCTTGGCCTGCGCTGAGAAGTTCCAAGGGGATCGCGAGATCGTGCAAACAGCAGTGCGGGAGGAAGGGCTCAGCTGAGCTTCGGATGTCGACATGCACAACTCATCCGGTGAAGGGACATGTAGAGGGTTTTTCTCAGCCTCGTGGTTTACCTGAGTACAAGGGGCTGTGAGTAATTCGTTGTCAAGCGTCAAGCATCCAATCTGTCCAGAAAAGCGAAACAAGTAGATCATGGAGTGCAGGACGGCAGCGCCTTGGAGTACTCTTCAGATGCGCTGAAACGTACTTCGGCCGCCAGGGGTTTGTACGAAAGTGCTCTTTCAGTGCTGAATCTGAACCAGTTCACTCTTAGCTCTTCTGCTTATAGAAACAACCCCTGTTCAAATGTTAGAATCTAGAGTCAGCTTCTCCAACTCAGACAGCGTTTGGCGGGAGTCTCCCCTAAGGCGACCGCGACATTGCCTTGATGGCAGCTCGGTGGAGCGATGCGGCGCTGGAGTTTGTTGCTGAACCTCTCTGGAACGACCGGAACTTTGCGCGTGCCGTGCTGGAGAAGAACGATGCCGCTTGGGAGTATGCTGCTTGGCATCCCTGGCCTAGAGCCAGATCAGTGGAGACACTGGCTGGTTTAGGGCTTTAGGGTTTAGTGTCAACTTGCCCGGTTGGCCTCATGATTGCAAAAGGGTTTAAGTTTAAGGTTTGTACCGCTCTAAGAGCGTGTGAAGCGAGATCCCAGCAGCAATGGGCCCGGATGCAAGAAGGGTTTAGGCTTTCGGGTCATTTGTCAGTGTACAAGGCATGGAAGACATGACGAAGACTTGAGCCACATCTACAAAACTGAAAGGCATCCGAGAAGCTACAGAGCGACCGACGCTTTCTGCTGGAAGTCCTGCAGACAAATCCAGGCGTCTGCATGTATGGAACCCTAAACCCTAAGCCCATGAAAGACTCCCGGGCATGAACAAACATTTCAAAGAACCCTCGAAGGCGTTCTCCGCCGTCTTCAACCAGGTCAGGCGGACGCCGAGCTACTTGGCCTGGAGGTCGCAGAGGACTCGGAGTTTAGTCTTCCGGGTTTTCGTGGGTTCTCGGGTTTTCAGGCTGTCGAGTTTCTCCTCGGTACAAACGAAAGGACGAAAGGCTTCAGGGTGGATCCGTATGAAAAGATGAGGAGAAGGCTCGGGATCAAGACGCCGCGCCTTCATGCAACTTGTGGAGGCCTTGCAAGCTTTAAGGCTTTAAGTGGAAGAAGTGTTCTTGCAATGTCGTTGTGGTTTTCTTGTTCAGAGGATTCCATAAGAGACCCTGCTCCATGTCAGGACCCCAAGAAAACGAATCCGACAATCTTAGGCACCCGGCCCTGCCAAGGCTGATCCTGAAAGTGATCAAAACCACGCCTGGAATCTTCGAGCATCTTCCGGCAGAACTGCGCGATGACAGAGAGTTGCTGCTGCCCCTCGACTTCGGTTAATGCCCCCAGACATTCCGATGATGCCCTAAACCGTTAAAGCCTTGGTCCGAGGCGGGCGCTCGCAGCCAACAGCCAGGCATAGGGGAGTTAGTGAGAAAAAGAGTTGGTGAACAGTTTGTTTACTGGTTTCAAGCAAGGGGCCATGAAACCCATGTGGCCTTGTGATGCCTTGTGCAGGTTTTGGGGTACGTCCCAGAATCTGCGTTCACGGACAAAAGCTTCTTACTTCGAGCAGTGGAGATAGAGCCAAAGGTGCTCACCCACTCTTCGCACGAAGCACCCAGGGCATGAAAGCCTCTTCTTAATTTTTCTTACAATCATGTGTAGGGGGTTGGCACATGAACTGATAGCATGGTCTAGGAATCTGCGACTCCTACAAGTGTCAGGTTCGTGGAAGCAAGGACATCATCACTCAAGCCGCGCAGCGGAATCCAGCAGCATTGCAGCATGCCTCAGAAGACCTCCGGAAGACTGAGCGATTCGTTCTCGGCCTCATTAAACAGGAGGCGGCGTGCCTCCAATTTTGCAGCGATGAGCTGCGAGGTCATGAAGGCTTCAACCTGGAGGCGATCTCCCGGAACATCGAAGCTCGCTACTACGTCCTCACGGAGCTGTGGCAAGACGAGGAGTTTGTCCTGGAGGCCATGGCCATCGACGTGTCCGTATTGGAACTTGTGCCTGCAAGCGTCCTTTTCGATGGAGCCGTTGCATCGAAAGCGGTGGAGAGCCGAGGGGCCGCATTGAAACTCGGGAGGCCCTTGGGATATTTTTATATACTTCCACTATTTTCCACTCATTGGGTTTAAGAGGATCCTTTCCAGGAACATGTTTGAGAGGGTTTTAAGGGCCGTCGTAGGAAATATTTGGACGAGGGCTTCCGCGACGACAAAAGCTTGGTGTTAACTGCCGTGGAGGATGATCCGTCCGCCCTTCGCTATGCCTCTGCGCGCCTCCAGGCCGACGCTGAGCTCTTCCGAGCCACACTCAAAGTGAATGGCCTGGCCCTGGAACATGCTCATGACAGCCTGCAAGATGATGCGGCGCTGGTCCTTGAAGCCACCAGGGCGGGGCCAAACCTCGCAGCAATTCCAGATACATGCCCCTTCCGCTTCGCTTCACAACGCCTCCGACAGGACAAAGACTTTGTCCTTCAAGCAGCTGCTGCAGTCGGAGCAGTGGTTCTGGCACACACACCTCTTTGCAGCGACAGGCAATTTGTGTCGCGTTTGGCCCAAAGGCTGCCTGAGGCTATCCAGTATGCTGATGAGGCCTTGCTTGATGATCTCCCGTTCCTGCTCTCTGTTATTCGGCAAGCAGCCGCCGTTTTGAATTTTGTACCCGCTGAGTTGCGTGCCAGCGCCTCTTTCGTGCTGGCTTCGGTAAGAGGCAACGGGGCAGCCTTGGACTATGCGCCCAGGCGCTTCCAAACTGATCCCGAATTCCTGCGGGTGGCTGACACTGCGTTTCCAAGCAGGCAGCCTTGCGATCAAGACTCGCTACAGCAGCAGGGTGTTCCATTGCAACGGCTCGGTGGACTTGGCACGTTGTCTGCGGTGCGTGCTGGCAATCGCATTGCACAGGAATGGGATCGGCTCAATCACCTCGGCCCTCGAGGCTTGAGGGACGAGTGCGAAATCCTTGGACTGCCCGGGGATGCCTGCATGGAGTGGTATGGGGCCTCGTTCTTGCTGGCGCGCCTCAAGAAGATCTGTCTATGGAGAGAACTGCAACTGCGCGAGCTGCAGGCAGAGAGTGATGCCAAGGGACTCGGCAAAGGTCAGCGCCCAGTAGGACGAGCCGACTCGCACACACATCCGCAAGGCCCTGATCCTTTTGTGACCCTACACGTAGGAGCATCTGTATCAGTGCCTTGGCCGAAGGGATGGGTGTGTTTCTGTTTTCTGTAGGGCCTCTCATCCCGGTCATGCATACCAGGGCATCAATCTTGAGACTCTGCCCTGCAAAACCCGTGCTTCAAGCCTATGTCAAGAGGTCACAAGAAAGACCAGGTACTTCAGGATTTCTACAGCGTTAGCAACTTGAAGCTGAAGTCTGGGCTTCAGGGCACGGTGGTCAGCATCGACAAAGGTGTCACGGAACAAGAGGATGTTTTCGCTGCAGGTAAGTATTATACTGTAGAATGGCGGAGAGGCAGTGAAACCCCGATCCAGTGCCAGGTGGGGATGCAAGGATTGATTTCAGTGTTGAGACTTTCGCCGGCGGCTTGAACGCCACGCAGTGGGTATACAAGAAGGCACAGCCGCATCTCTGGCATCATTTGACATATTGCTCACACACTCTGTGCTTGCTAGAAGGCCAGTGAACTGATGGGTAGCCAATAGCTCTCATGCAGAGGACTTCGACAAGCTGCGCGTCGAGAAGGACGACGAGCTCTTAAATAACATTCTGAACGAATTGATCGTGGACCAGTTCGCCGGCCTGTACGACCCTTCTTTGCGCTTGCAGTTGGTTCAGTGATTTTCATTGGGGAGAACGTGAAAAGGACATTGAATTGATGAAAGGAGGTTTCGCCATGAGAAGTGGTTCGTCGGTTCGTCAAAGGCATAGAAAAGCAGCCGACGTGCGGCTAACATGTTGAAAGTCGCTTTCGGCAAAGAACTGGGTTGAATTTATCTTCCTCGTGTTGAGGTGCCACCACACAAGCAGTTCAGCAGGGCCTAGGAACGGAATAAGGGGGGCTGAAGGTGGCGAGTTTGCATATTTCAACAGATGCTGCCAGCTCCTTAAACTCAAACCCTAAGCCCTAAACCCTAAGCCCTCAGTGTGTACCTCGCCTGGCTTGTCCGAGTGTGAGCGATTAATCCCTCAACAACGAGGAGCGCTCCGGGGTTCCTGTCCGAGACCTTGGCTCCTTTGCGGCGGCGAACGCGGTGACCGAGCGATGGGACGCAGATCGGCTACAAAATTTAGGGCTTAGGGTTTAGGGTTTAGGGTTTATAGGGTTTAGGGTTTAGGGTTTAGTTCCGATGCCGCTGGTCAAGTTGATTAGCCCTTGGTGCAGGATTCAATACGAATTTCAGACCATGCTCCCGAGGTGCTTGCCAAGATGAGTACTGCAGAGCTTGAAAGGGAATTTGCGAGGTTCCTCGGCTAAATTGGGCCTTTCCGAACATGGGGGGTACCCTTTTGGAGGGGGGGTCCCCTTTGAGGGGATTCCTACTCTATTCGGGGTAGATAAGGGGGCACCCCTATGTTTAGAAATATCCCCAATAGGGCAGAGCAAAGGCCTCGCTCCCTCATATTTTCCGTTTGCTTCGACTGCTGGGACATGGTACAGTACCTACTCATGTGCCAAACCCATGGCCAACCATGTCTCTACACTGGGCTTGGGGGTTCAGATGCGTTGCCCCAAACCTCGATCAGAGTCTCCCTACTACTTCGAAGCGTGACGGCCTCAACCCTTGGAAAGAACCTTGAGAAGGCTGGTGGGCATCGAGCCAGGTGCCAAAGGTGATCTCGAAGCTGGGCTTCAAAAGCCATGTTTGCCACAAGAGTGGAAGATGATTGAAGTCTAGGATTTCGAGAGGCCAAGCTTCAAAGATACGCGAGTTGTGCGACAGTGGAGAGCACAGGCCCAGCAGTGCCTCTCGCTCTGCTCGATGCGATATGCAAGAAACATATAAAGATGGCTGATGCCCTTCAGGTATTCCAGCTTAAGGTTGTAGGCCCGAGCTAGCAGCTAGGTCATTCCAGGCGGCGGGCTGAAGCTTTGAAACGCACCCCCAGCTTAAGAGCCGCTGGAGGGCACAGCCAACAACAAGCATTCCAGCGGGTGACAATCCGAGGAAGCCCAACTTCGATCTGCAGCTGTCTGGGAGGAACTGCCACTGGCAGTGCCTAGAGATGCAATGAGAAGCAGACTACATTCGAGGAAATGAGAGAAGCAGGATGAAGCAGTCACTCTCTGGCTCAGTGCCGCACACAAAACCGCCTGTCCCCCTGCACCTCACAGGCCCTCTTCCGGGAGTGCGCCAGGCGCAAGCTTGCAGCACCTCTGGAGGCGACTTCTCCGGTGGCTGGGCAGCATAACGGTCATAACGAAGCCATCTCCAGTCCACGTCTCCGAGCTCGGAGCTGAAAACGTCTGGGGGCTGGGAGGTTGGGCATCGTTTGTGTGAGAGTATGTGGGAATGCCACCGGCACCCTAAACATCACTAATTACCGTAGTTACAGTACCTGTTTTGGGTTTAGGTAGCGTTTGGGGTGCAGGCCGGGGGGGGGGGGGGGGGCAGTAAAGCACGCTTTTTTTTCTGAGCTTTATCCAGGATATGCAGCGCGCAGAGCTCTGGGACCGCCTGCTGGGCACACTCTGCAAGGTGGGTAGGGGGCCCCTAAAATAAACCCCGAAATACTAGGATCCCCTGATGATAAGGACCTACATAAGGTACCCATAATCTCGGATACCCCCAGGTGCCACGGCAGAATGCAGCAGCATAGGAAGCATAGCGGTGCCCCCGTGTACTTCAAGGGATGAAGGCTCGTACCCCTGAGGTTGTGCCCCGAAGAGGTTCCCCTTAATGTACTCCTAACATGGCCCTTATACTACCGTAAGGATCCATAAACAGGTTCCTCAAAACCCAAGGTTGCAACCTCAAAAGTTCAAGGTACGACCCCTCGATTACTGCACCATCTTGGGTTCTGGATCCCATTCTAACGGAGCCAACCTACATGAAAGAAAGGCGACCCTTCTTTGATTTGGTTTCTGGGCTACTCATTTATGCTGGTTTCTGATGGTTGCTGCGACCCCTGCAACCAAGCCAGAGAAACATGTTCCCTAGCATCGGAAAGCCCACCGGCCGCCAAAGTCACCGACGGCCCTGACGTTGAGCATCTATCTGGGTCCCGGCAATGGGCATCGGAAAGGCAAGAAACACATTGCGGCCGCGTTCCGCGACTGCAGGCCGAGTACGCCCGAGTGCGCCCCAGTACGCCCGAGTACGCCCGAGTACGCCCGAGTACGCCCGAGTACGCCCGAGTACGTCCGAGTACGCCCGAGTACGCCGGAGTACGCCCGAGTACGCCCGAGTACGCCCGAGTACGCCCGAGTACGCCCGAGTACGCCCGAGTACGTCCGAGTACGCCCGAGTGCGCCCGAGTACGCCCGAGTACGCCCGAGTACGCCCGAGTACGTCCGAGTATGCCCGAGTACGCCCGAGTACGCCTGAGTCATGCCCGGTCATACCCGGTCATACCCGGTCATACCCGGTCATACCCGGTCATACCCGGTCATACCCGGGCATACCCGGTCATACCCGGGCATACCCGGTCATACCCGGTCATACCCGGTCATACCCGGTCATACCCGGGCATACCCGGTCATACCCGGTCATACCCGGTCATACCCGGTCATACCCGGTCATACCCGGTCATACCCGGGCATACCCGGTCATACCCGGTCATACCCGGTCATACCGTCCCGTGGTTTTCCGCAGTCGCGGTTTCCCGTCACAGTGAAGAAACACCCACAGGTTCTGGTCGGCCCATCACTGGGTAATGTTAGCAGCGAAAAGCATGCAGTTTGTTCCTGCAATACCCAACAGCAGCCCTGTTCAGCCAGGGCTCGCAGCATGAGACGGCTTGTGAAACGCAGTAACAAAAAGCACACCGTCGGACTTGAAGAACTGGTCTTTGGGAAACTGAGAAACGAAGGGGCGGGGAGTGCATCAGTAGACATCAGCAGGGGCATGGAGCTCAAGACCGATTACAAGCTCACAACGCAATTGCATCAACATGCCTGTATACAAAGTCTTGAAACCTGGCACATCACCCAAACGACTGCTTGCATCCGCATCACGGCATCATCATGGGCATGTCGAAACTGCCACCACATGATGCTGCAGTAGCGAAGAGAACCCTGACGGTGGGCGTCATACAGTTCAACCTCAGCGGCTCTTTCATACTACAGTACCATGGACAAGTGTCAACCATGATCAGTCATCCAAGCAGGACCTGTACTTGGCCATCGGCCTGGACCTGAAGCTTTTGGTTACCACAAAGCGTGCGGCTGCATTGTACCGGAGGCGCAACCGCGTTATTACGTGTTAAATGATGTTGAGGACAGTTTTGGGGTTCGGAACTCAAAGAGGCTTTTGCAACGCTAGTTTCGGGATCCTGCACATTGCGGTAGCTCCACAGTTGCCGGTGGGGGAAGCTTCCATGTTGTTTGCGCACGTATCAAATGTTGGTCGAGGTGGGGCGAGATCGACGCGCTGCCTGCCCCTGCCTTGCAGCAGGAGTATGCAACCTTTGATTTGCCCAAAGTGGCAGAGATGCTTGGACTCTATAGCCGCCTGGGGATTTTTTTTATTTTCGTTGATATAAAACCCAAGAGGATATCAAACAGATTATTTTCTTAAGGTTCTAAGGAGAGTATAGGACTGATGTGTGGGCATCATGCCGAGGTGCCCAGCAAGAGGTCCAGAGGTCAGGGAACGTTTGTCTGGCCACGCTGAAACAACATAGCAACAAGACGGATGCCATGTCTTTCATTTTCATTCCTGAATGTGCCAACCGAGGAAAGAGCAAAGAACTCGAGTAAAGAAAGTTGCATACTGGGATGCGCTTCCGTTTGGTGCCCTGCGGGAGGAGCCCAAGACACTGGCTGAAGCGCTTAATGGCTTGAGGGATCTTAAAAGGCTTGGAACGGCAGGGTATGTTACCATGCCTAGTACCAAATCCAGCAGCCGCATGCGGTCACAGGAGTGTTGGAACATGGGAATGCGATCCGCGTACTTCAACTCTGCAGACTTCCATGGTCGGCGTGAGAGACTGATTCGCGAGGCCCCAACAGTGCAGGGTTTAGTGGAAAGGAAGAAGTAAGGGATCACGGCACCGGATTCCTTGAAATTCCAGTCGGGAAAACGCGCGTAAAACATGGTCTACGCACACACGCTTCCTAAACCACCATGCTCCCATCTTCGAGAGTAGACGCCCAAGATACTGATTGGGCGAACCGCCTATCTTTACAAACCTATGCGCACCACGGTTGAGCGGCTTCTGTGCTCATTGCATTTGCTCTTATGAACCAAGCAAATTGATAACTTTACTTGAACCTGTGCTATGTATCTGCCTGAGAGCTTTATGCAAAATTTCTTGAACAAAGTGAAACGAACAAACTGAACCACGAAAGACTGTCAAAACAAGCATGAATTTCAGGACTCTAGAGGAGCACTCGTCTTTCATGTCGCGAACCTACAGGTGAATCACATGAAGTTTGCGTGAGCTGGCATAAACAAGATGTCTACCGCTGCCTTGAGTTAGGGGTTGGCGCATGCAATTGGGAAGCTCTTCCCTCGACCGACCCTGAAGGTATGATCCGGAGCTTAAATCGCCTTGAATGCCCTGTGACAGGCTATTTGGTTTCAGTGGGCCCCCAAGACGGGCGGCCAGACGAAGATGCCTAGCGATGCGGGCGGATGGCGGCCACCTCCCAAAGAGCCCAAGGACACCCTGCCCTGAACCCAATAAACCCAGAACCCTAAACCCTGAACCCTGATCCCTAAACCCTAAACCCTAAACCCTAAACTAAAACGAGGGAACCAACATCCGGCGAATTGCGGAGGCTTTTGCAGGTCAGCACACCCGATGGGCCTCCAAGCTTCTGCTGCAGGACCCGCAGGGACGACCCAACTGTCCTTTCGACTACATGCCACCACCACCGGTGCAGCCGACGGCGTCTGGCATAAAATTGGCATTCAATTTCTCACGGTTAAGACATGATTTGGCTTCAATTGTAGAATCAATCGCTCCCTTGCCTCTGCTTCGGAAGCGCCGCAATCATGCGAGTATCCCGGAGGCATGCAACATGAAGCTGTTGCGAGGTTCCTATCCATGTGCGCCAACAGCTCCAGACTCTACTGTTGCCATCCAACGCTAGCTTGAGAGACGTCAAGGCCAGGTGACGCTTGATACGAGTGGTTTGGACATTCGTCTTGTCTTCTGTAATTAAAGATGGTCAAGTTGTTCAGATCACAATGCCAGCATACCTAGATTTCGATGACAGTCCAAACATCAAAGCCACTGTGACGTCACGAACCAGGGAAGGGCAGACAGGCTTGCACTGTGCCCCAGGCTGCGTACAAGAAGCTTGCTCTCAAATATCATCCAGACAAGATCCTTGGCCAGTTTCAGGTGTTCCAATGTGTTCAGCCTTCAGCTCATGTTCATGCGCTTTGGGATGTTGAGCTGGTGTCCGGCGGGCATGTCCTCAGCGCCCTAGTCACACGACAGCTGGCTTCGCGATCGTTCTCGCTAAGGCCTTTTAACAGTATGAGAATTTAATAGTTATTGGCTGAAGAGGGGGGATGGGGGGGAGAACCTCCCTTGATTACTCATGGTTTCCCTTCAAAACCCACAGTAAACCCCGGAAGAATTTGTTCAGGGTTTGTTACTGTTGCAACGAACGGAAGACTCTGGCATATATATATATATATGCATATATTCTTATAGTGTTTTCTGTATTTGTATATGTGTATTCGTTTATATATGTATCTAACACATATATGTATATGTATAAGTATACATATATATATATATATATATTTACATCTATGAGTAGGTACAACCCTTCTTCACCCTCGTTCCGACTTGCTGCAAAGGAACAGCAAGGACGTGGAGGATTTGGTGACACAGCGGTTCATGGAAATACGCGCAGCTTACGATGAGTTACTGACCTATTTCGATGAGCCCGGCTGAGAGGGAAAAGCGTCCTGGGTACTCTCGAAGTGGGCTTGGGAAAGGCAGCAACTGTACAGCACGCAAAGCGTAGGAAGCCTTATTTTGAAGGACTTGGAAGCCAGCTCGCTCGTCTTTCAGCTGGTAGAAGATGTCATCTGGACCTATCCTCGCCTCCGCCTTCCTCTAAGCGCACTAGCCGGGAGGGTGTTTAACCTTTCCGTTTGTGCCGACGCACGGCCCACCTTTGATGCATGCGGCCCGACTGGTGACCAGCAACATCTTTGGGATGTGCTAACGATTGCTAGAAGGACGTGAGCTCAAGGATTGTTCATGTCATGCATTCTCGCGAGCTAACAACTGCTCAAGAGCAACCTCCGCATAGCCAGACGTGGGACCCGGGACACGGCATGGTGTGTCCATGGATGCATGGCGATGGCAGTTGCACCGGCTCCTTCGTGCCGGCCGCCTACGCTCGTTCTACATAAGCAAGAGGGTCACCATGAAACCAGGACAAAACAGCAATCAAACCCAATCGGAAAGTGTGTTGTAGGAATTGTTGTGTTTGCTCCAGCGTCGCTCTCCGTCGGGCTGAAAGAAAAGGCATTGTTGGGTTCATCCTTTTGTCGGTAGAGCTCAGCCAGACATAAGCGGGCCTTTGGGGTCCGACGATGAGGCCTGAGAGAGAACACCTGCCGGACTTGCACAGCCAAAGTATGCATGAAAAGCGGGCTCGGCACAGCTTTGAAAACACTCAGGTTTCAAAATCCCGCATCTCGGCCTTGGGAAAGGCACGCGCTAGTTCCGGGAGTTTGGGGGATGATTTTTGAGCAGGCTGCATACAGTAGCAAGAGAAGCCTGGGCTCAGCATGTAGGAAGCAGACAATAACGTTAACTTAGTAGCATCGACATCGGCCGCGGTTCTACTGTAGGGAAGCAGGCTTCGTCAAAGCTGACAAGCGTTCAGGGGCTTGCAGGATCAAACGCCCGAATTCGAAACCTCGCGACAGGCGCAGAGGTGGCATGCCGCTTTGCATGTTTTGGAGCAGCTCAAGGCCTCCCAGTCTCGGTAAGCAATCGAATTTTGTGGAGACCTGGTGAGGTGGTGGTTGAGGAAGGACATGGAACCATTGCCAATGTGAGCCCTTGGCCTTCAGATAATCATTCAACACTCTAATGCAGGGCCGCACCAACCCTGGCGTCATCGGCGCCGCACTTGGCGCCATGCAGCGGGGGAGGGCATGGAGTCCTGGCCGCAGATACTCAGTAGCTTCCAAGGTATCAACAGACACACACTGTGCAGAATGTGACTTGATGTCGGGCAGGCTGGTGATTGCTCTTGTGCATGCTCGTGGCTTTCCCTGTTGTTGTACATGGTAAGGACTCTCTGTGCGCACAGCAAGAATCAGTGTCCGACATCATCCCCAGGTATCCACTTCTTGAGCATTCTTAGAGCAAAGCTGCTTTCAACAGACCTTTGTTGGCGTTGTTAGATGGTCGCGGGTTGTAGAGTAGTGGGATGGCGTCTGCACTCTTGGACTTCCACTTGGGCCTCAACTTGGGTCTACGTAAACATAGCCTGTAATGATGATGATGATGATGATGATGATAGGCATGTAAGCAGCACCTTGGTTGTTTCTGCTACCTTGCTTCTGCCCGCCCAGGCGCCACGCTCTGTCACTATGCCTGGATGCCCACAGGCTGGGATGCTGGTGCTTCACTCTTAGCACTTGCATTGTTACTCTTTGCGTGGCAAATTGGGCATGTTTATGCACTTTTCAGAAGCAGGCGCTATGCCCTTCATATCGAACGCGGCCAGATTTTTTCTAGAGCCTCGGGCTTTCTGAAGGGTCGAGCACTCTAGGTGCCGAGTTGCGGATGCTGCCGCCTTTGGATCGTTGGCCATGACTCTGGCACCTGGGCTGAAGGTGTTCATGCCTAGCCGTGCGGCCAAACTCGCTGTTTGGCTCGCCACATGGAACTTAGAATCACAGGCTGCTGAGGTGACACGCAGCCAGTGCTGCAAGCTTTCAGTTAGCCTTCTTGTACCTAGCAACCTTCATACACAGCATGAGAGCGGATGCAGGGATCGGCTGCGCACTGCCGTCGCTGAATGAACGTCGGCGCGCTCTTGCACGCCTTGTTGAGCTGCATATGCCAAAGAAGGCACAATGCCACGACTGCAGAGAGACATCATTTGAACTCCAGGAACAGAGCAGCCACTGGAGCCACTCAACCCAGCTCTTGGCCACCATCGCGTCACAGCACTTGGTTCGAGATCTTTGGATGCAAGCTCAACTTGACAGCTCTTTTTTTCGACTGCAACCCATGCTACAGTCTGTATGATGCGGTGTGCTCTAGCGTTTTTTTCGCAGGTTCGTTGAAGTAGATCTCAAGCGGTTTGGGCTTATGCTGCAAGACGTGGGGCTTCTTGCCATCTTGCGATGGTGACGTCAAATCAGACTGATGATCCTGTCTTGGCTGCGCCCTAAGGTTCTTAGCCTTCAAAGCACTCGGGCTCCGATTTGTCCAAAAACTAACGCCTTCACTAGCTGCAAAGCTTGATCGAGCGCGGCGAATCTTTCAACAAGACTGGTCAAAGACCAAACCAGTCCGAGTTCCAAGCCACAATTTCGTGAACATCGGCCTACGAAAGAGCAACGGCCACACTTGGGCATCGATATGAGCCCCGTCGCAGGCCACCAATGCTGCCATGGCGGCCTGCATAGGTGGACGCTGGCTGCGAGCGAGGTGCGCGAGAGCGAATACAAGATTTGGGTCTCAAGTGTGATTATTGGGGAGGTTGAGTCTAGGGGTTTAGACACAAGTCAGGGCCAAAATGACCTCACAAGTTAATGTTCTTGTGTAATTATGTCATTCTCTGCGTGTCTGAAAGCATCGGGCTGCGGGGCAGAGCGAGGCCTCTCGGACATTGGGCTTTCCGACCGAATTTTTAGGGGGACCTTATTGGGGTCCTTATTCGAAGGGAATCCTACTATTCGGGGATTTTTAGGAGTCCCTCATTTTCGTGAACCCCCACATGGACATGCACCTGGCCATGCCCAGCCTGCCTGTCATGGTAACACAAGTTTCCGAACATAGGGGCGCCCGTTTTGGGGCGTCCCCTTGAGGGGATTCTGTTCTATTTGGGGTATAAAAGGGGTACCCCTATTTGGGGAGATACCCAACTTCAGCCCCAGCACCTCAAGCTACTGTCGTGGCCATGCATGGATCAGGTCCTTGCTCTCTGCCTTGGAGTCGCGGGAAGCTGCGCCGGACTGGGTCGATGCGGGCATCATGCATGCCTTTTGCAGGTTCGGGTTGCATATGGTCCCCTATGAGTTCTAGATTCCCCCAAACACTACACCGGCAGTTCGAGTGGGAATCCCTGACATGCACTCAGCAACCTATACTTGATGCCCGCCCATTAGCTGGAAAGTTTTCCGACAAAGGGAGATCTTAACAGCGACTCGAACAAAAAAACTCTATGGAAATGGGCCCATCCGACGTGATTTTGCACCTGGCGACATTGCGAAATCTCAATTCAAAGTCCCCCCTCCTTTCGCTCCTTCGACCCCTTCGACGTGTCAGTCTCTGAGAGTCTTCTCCCGCCTTTCATGATGTTCACGAAATCCATCAATCTTCCGGCCTCGCAAAGAACGACAGTGCATGTTTCGAGCCCTTGCTGGAGCTCAGAGGTGTCACCTATAGGACCTACACTGGACCTACACCTTCCGCTCATGGCCTCGCACTTTGTCTTGAGGATCTGAATCCAACTTGGACAGGACATCGTCACGTACAACACCCTGATCAGCTGTTGCACTGGCTCCCAGCGACTCGCCTGAACATTGGGGCATTGCAGTTCAGAATGCGCAAGAGCATTCTTGAAGACCTAAACCCTAAACCCTAAAACTCTAAACAGCCACAGCCACTTGGTCTTAGAGTCATCGGCTCAGGTGGCCATGGGCCCTTTGGTATCTCCATGTGCTGACGATGCAGAGCAGCTTGCAGCCAACAGAGGCGCCCAACTCCTCTGAACCGTAGAATGCCGTGCTTGCTGACTTGTGTTGCGTCTGGCTTGGGAAGCATTTTTGGGGACGTTCTGGATCGTTCGGGGGGCTTTTTGACAACCCTTGGCCCCTGACCGCCAGAAGTACCCAGAACAGAACCAAGCTACTAGGGTCTCTTGTCAGAGGTCACTTTTGCTGGTGCAGTCCACGCAAGTGCCACAGGCCTGACCGGGGTCCAAAATGCGTTTGGCTGATGTGGATGGCTGGGGTGCTGCTAAATGGGTGTGGCTGAGGTCACACTCTGTTGCCTTTGATATGCAATCATTTGGGCTGCAGAGCGAGGACAAGCGCACAGCTGAGAGCCAGCAAGAGCACAGCATGATCGGTGCATCCTATTACTTGCAACCAGGTACTCAATGGTGCCTGGCACTGTCACTTTTGGGGGGACTTGCGAAACGCTCTTTGCAGCGTGGCGCCGAGAAAGCAGGAGCTAGGCCCAGCAAAGCTCAGTCACTGTCCTACAGCCATACTTGGAGGTTCATGGGCAGCTATAAGTAGGGTCAATAAGTCAGTATCCTAAATAGGTTCACAAGTATAGTTACCATACTCATGACCTTACTGATAGCTACCCACGAGCCTCCAAGTATATGGCCATGACACCCGTGGCATCCCTTTCTTGAAAGGTTCTCGTGCAAATTCCCAGGCATGGTTTCCCAAAATGCACGTTGGGGCAATGAAGTATCCGAGGCCAACGACCGCGATCTTCGGCGCGTGCCAATCCTAGAAACTTCGCACGCAGACACTGGCGCTAGGGATTCGCATCCGCGTGGCCACCGGCCGCGCTTGATGTTGGCCGTTCTAGTGAGAGGGATGCCTGGACTCCTAGTCGACTTGACCACCGAGCCTATCCTGCATTCGAGAAACAGACCTCATGGTCTTGAGGTGCATCGACGCATGCGCCAAGGCGTCCTGCTCTCAGCAGAGCATCAAAGAGCCTGCGTCAGCCAACTAGCTGTAGCCCTTGCCCGGATACCCGTGCATGCCCCATACATTCCCGGAAGGATGCTGGAATACATACTTCGAACCGAAAACCCTCTTTGACACCATGCAGCAGTTCTCGCCCTCGCACTTTCGTGGTTGAAGGTCTGCAAACCCCATACGGTGACAACATACCAAGCCCTTGTAAATCCCCGTCTTGGCCCGTGATTCTCCATAAGCCCACAGGACCTTGCATGCGTCGCTTCATGGCAAAACCTTATTTGAGCAGAACATAGAGGAGCCCAACCGACCTCTCAGGCGGCAATGGCGACGTGGGGCACGACTTCTTCGGACAATGCCTTTGTACAGGCAGCCGGCGATTACGTAGTGCTTAAGTTTCGTCCCCTTTGGCTGGTTGCCTGACTGCACGGGAGGGAACGTCCTGAGCTTGCGAATGAGAGGCTGACTTTTTGCGTCGGTCTAGTGGCGGCGCGCGAGCTTGCATTAAGATTATTATAAGCGTGTGTGAATAGACGAGTGAATGGAGTGAACGAAGAACGAAGCCTCAGGAACCAGCCGAAGCGTGTGGATTTGCGGTTAGCCCCAGAATGATAGGGTCTCAAGGGCGGATTCATGGGCAGAACATGGCAGAACAGCAGATAATAGGGGAAAACAGGGTCTCAAGGTGTGACAGGGAGAGAATGAGTCTTGGAGATGGAGATAGCACCCTGAGAATGAGGTAAATTTTGCTCTCTTGTTCATTCTCTTCTCTCTTCACGCTTACAATTTTATTATAATGGTAAGTGAAGCGCACGCATTATAATAATGTTGTACGCAGTGAATGAAGAGAATGAAAGAACGAATTAAAAGCCCCAAAAGATAGGCAAAATAGGGGCTTTTATTCGTTCACACAATTTACTTCGTTCTCTTCACTCCTAAGCCCTTATATTTTATATTATTATTACGGCGCGCATTCTTTGCCCGTAATAATACTATAAAATAGGGCTTTTAATGAGTGAGAACGAAGCCCACAAAACCAACCAGGATGTGACGTTCTTCATGATGAATCTCTAGACCAAGTGCGTGAACTGTGCGAGAAAGGGGTGATTCAGAGAGCGGTTAACCTGGCATGCGAAAGCCGTGTCATGAAGGTATAACGCATGAACTGGCGGCTAGCGAGTAGCTAACGATATGGCAACTAGGGTCGGTGACAGGATGGTGAAATAGCCTGATGCTTGACTATCAGACGAAGGAGCCGATAAAGAAAATTCACGTCAACTGAGTGAAAGTGCCCGTCCCCGTTGCTTTAGCTTGCTTCGCGCGCAAGATACGAGGCATGGCAAGGGTACCTACCTTCGGCTACAGCACCGAAAATCCGCGCAACTCAGAAATCAGGATTCCAAAATCGACTCCGGGCTTTCAATCCCTGCAGACGCCTTTGGATTCACAACAAATTTTGCTGCGACACATGCTACACTCCGCGCAGCCTGGAACCCAACGCCCTCACCACGAACGCTGTGCTGATCGCCCTGGCCACGGGTGGCCGCTGGCAGGAAGCGCGGCTCCCAGCTGCCTTTGCTTAGGGCCTAGGGTTTAGGGTGTAGAGTTTAAGTTGGCATGAGTGGGACCAGCTGCCTGTCTAATATGACCTGCAGCCGCGACAGTGACCTCCAGAAGCCTTGCCTTCCATGAGTGGGAGTGAGCGAGCTAGTCTGAGAGTCGAAAGGACCTTGAAAGAAAAGCCAACTACCCTAGCCCAAGGTTGGGCAGGGGCTCGGACCTTTTTGGGAAAGTTGGGGTTGCGCTGCATTCAGCCAGTGGCTTGTTCGACTGTGATTCTGGGCCATAGGGGACCTTGCTTGGCATGTCAGCTGTGAGGTGAGACCGAAACCCTTCAACCCTAGTTGCCGAAGGGGGCTGAGACAACAACCCCTTGTCTTACACATCGGCATCGTGCACTTATCAGAGAATTCTACGGTCAACATAACGGCTGGTCTGCGCATGCAGTTCAAGCGTCTCAGACCTGCAGCATGATTAAAGTGAGCATCAATATTGGCTGTCGTACTTGTGCGCCTGAGTACCGTGACTTGCTTCTAAGGCCTTGCACCTGTTTGATGAGAGCAGGGTGGTGCTGGACCTGTGGGGCGACGAGTTGAGCATGTCGTGAAGTGTCGACGGTGCTGCTTTGGTTTCGGATGTTGTACCTGTCTCTCCGATCCCTCCATGTCCAGTTCAGCATTCTATTCGCATTCGGAGCTCCTGGCATGATCTCTACAAGACCCCGGATGATGGAAGTCATGTGAACCATTGGGCGCGTACTTACCAGTTTGCGGCTGGCTCATGCTGCCGCTGCTCATGTCAGGATGGCGGAGCCGCTCCCTTTGCGGTCGCTGCCTATGGTCCGCGGGGCTGCCTGACAATCCTGTGTAGCACTCCAAAGCTCCGTCTGAACGAGAAGTTGAGATTCCACAGGGGCTGCCTTCGCCGCATTGGCTGCTGGTGCCCTGTGGAGGCGCGACAACCGTTGTTCTTCCTCTCATTCTTCATCTCCCATGCTCGCGCTTTTCCGTGACCTGCGACAGACAATCCAGCGTGCCCCCGGGCGAGCTATGTCCTTGAGCTTTTGCGGACAGAAGTGCAAAACTCCGCCAGCATATCCAAAGGTTTATAATTCCAATAGCAGCCGCTGCATACTGTTGTCGTTCCACAGTGTCCACGGTCAGGCCTGCCTTGAATCTCCTCGAGTCGTCAACCTAGCATGCTTGATATTGTGAGATAGTGCAAATTGTTCGTTGACAGCATAGCATATCAATGGAAGGCGCCTCACATACAGTATTCCTGTGAGTTGAAGATCAGCGATGCCGCTATGCTGTATGATGTATGTTAGACATGGGTCGCGCTTATGTGCTTTCGACTCCCAAACCCCACATGCCAGGATGCCTCACCGAAGTCTTGCACGCTCGGTGCAGGTGCCCCCGAGGGCATTTCAAGGTATTGGGGACCGCGGTTGGGATGTTGGTGCGATTGTCAGGCAGAACGTGAGGGTGTTGGAACAAACCTCGCAAGATGCTGAACTCTGGATGGTCCACAACAGTCACAACACGCGGACTGAGACGCACCTGCCACTTCCTGAACCCACGAGCTGCTCCACCCTCATCCTAGATGGCGATTGCAAACCAGTGGGAACCCCAGCCGAGCCTGATGATCAGAGGTTTGGCATTCAGCGCAGACTGCAGCACAGCCGCAAACAATGGGTTTCTAGTCGGCCTAGGCCTTGCAAGACTGGGGAGTTGTGGCTCTAAGCGTCTTGAGGTTCCAATGCAGTGATCCATCATACCTTGCGCTGGGATCCTGCCATACTGTTTCTAAAGACTTTGGACACCTACTCTCCCAGAACATGCTGCATGGTAGCACAGAGAACGTCCAAGAAAGCCTGACGAAAACTTGTATGTGCTTGGATGCGTGGAGGTGTGCGGCACGGGTGAGTGGAGGAATCATCTCGAATCCACTCCAACTCTGTGTTGACGCAAGAGTCCTGACATTGCTCATATATGCACAGAACGTTTGTCAACCGGGAATGGCTTGTCTGAGTCGCGCCAGTGTCCTTCAACCAGTGAGACCCTGTGACCCCACGTAACCCTACTTCTCCCTTTGCTAAGCCCGTGGAAAATTTTGAAACTAAGAATCAAGGCCTGCTCCTACAGCGGCCACTGGCAGCAGGCCTTTCAGGGGCTCGAATGCATAGGTACAGTGCTTGGATTCGACCATCTGACATCTGCCAAGTGTCCTGGAGGGTCGGCTCCAGCATTGGTCTCGGATGTTGGGGACTGGGGAAAGAACCTGAGCAGGTGCTTCAGCTCTTGTGTGACGCATCGCCGGAGGCCCTTAGGCTGCAGTTGTTGGAGCTCATGGGCGGCTTTCCGACGCTCCGTCTGGCACAGCATGGCATCCGCTGTCGTTCCAAGGTGCCTCTGGACCTCACGAACTACTTGACAGCTTTGGCTGCAGCGGAGAGAGGCCTCCCGGCCCCCCGGTTGCCCCTCGTTTGGTTTTTGCTGTGCTACGTCGCTGCTACGTTCCTCCTCAAGCCTTGTGCTTGCCGGGCTCCCGGAGGTGGCTGTGCCCATCGCCTTTTGCCGCTGCTGCTGCCGCTGGCACGCCAGGACCCAGAAGGGAAGAAGAGTCCACGCAGTGACCATCCTCCGCAGCCGAAAAGTCACTGAACCGCCCCTCCCCTTGCTAGAGGCTTCAGGACACCGAGCCTAAGCTTCATGCTTCCGAGGTCCCCGAATCCCAAAACACATGGGCATTTCCTCCAGCTTAGACCAGGCTTTTCAGCCCATATCAGATGCAAAAAAGAGCTTGCATGAAGCTTCTAAGAGGTAGACGTAGCAGAAGTACGAGAAGCATCTGCAACCGAGGCCGCGCCTATGCTCTTCTTCTCGGACGAGCAGGTTCGCTCAGCCAAGCTTGGAGTATTGTGCGAGCAGTTCTTGCAGTGGCCCAAGTAAGCCCAGATTTGGGATGTTCCCCCTTATACTAGCAGTCCTTAATGGGGATCATATAGTACCCGCCTGCCAGGGGAGCAGCCCAGGGATGAGGAGCTGCCCGGCTTGAGTTCGGGTGTGGGTGGGCCTTTGCTCGCTATTGGATATCTTTTTTTTCCTGGTGTGCTTTTTTGTTTGACCTCTCCCCCTTCCGTTTTTCTGCATGTTCGTGCCGTACGTCTTGTGTGATCTGAATACGGTTTGACTGTAAAGAGGGGCTGCTAACCCTCAAAACAGAATGAGGCCAAGAAGCCCTGCAGATGGTTTCTTGCGCACTCCCTGTACCCGTTCACTGTACATGGGATGTGGGCAAACACAAACACAATCACAAACACACGCACACGCACACGCACGCACTCACACACACACTTTAGACTCGACTTCTGTCGAACTGCAAGCTCCAAATTCTTCTAAAGGTCTGGCAAGCTTCTGGATCTGCAATGGAAATCTGTACTTATTTTGAAATGGCCAAGGATGCAGCAACAGCTTTGAGGGTAGTTTTGGGATGGCCTGCAGGTACACAGTTCAGCGTCCTGAACTGTTTCCCACTCCAAGGCATAGCTTCGTTGCACTTGGTTTGCCAAGGAGTGCCCAATGCCCCTGCGAACTTCACTGCAGAAAGTTAAGTGCAAAACAGATGCCCTTTGGTACAGGGCTTGACACACACACCCCTCCTTGCGTTGGAGGGGAGTTTTCGGGTTTTTGTTAGGGGCATAAGAAAGTCGACTGAGAGGGAAACCTCAACCTGGGGACAGTAGAGCCTCGGAATTACGTGGACTGCTTACAACGCTCGCACTCAAGACGCTGACGAGGAAACCTCAACTTGGGGACACTAGAGCCTCGGAATTACGGGACTGCCTACACTGAGCAAGCGAAAGAGCAGTCCACTGCCCATTGAGTCGTCTGAGATTTCCTTAGTGCGGCTGCCGGGATCGTCTTTCCGACCTTCATCGGCCTCAGCTGGTTCCCGTCTTCCGGATCATGTGAGAACTATGTGAGAATTCCTTCGTGTGAATGCCGGAATCATCATTCCGGCCTTGAGAGTCCTTAGTTGGTTCCTTGGTCCATCATTGGCTCCACCAGTTGTGGATATAGCAAGCACAACCCCTGCTGTATAAAGAACAGAGCCGACAAGGGGGAAACTTGAACCTGGGGACACTAGAGCCTCGGAATTACAGGGACTGCCTACTTCGTCCGAAGCGAAACAAGAACCAGACCGCAGGTACTGCATTGCACTCTTTGGGCGGACTCCTGGAGGATCCATGATCAGCGTCAAGCAATTTGCACTCTGTGGGTGGAGCCCTGGGGGATCCATGATAAAGTCAAGCAATCGTGGAGCTGATTATGTAAAGTCACGTGAACTGTCTGCAAGCAAACAGAACGAATGAGAAGCTGAATCAATTGTAGAGTCATTCGTAACAAACTTCTTTCAGGCCCTGACATCAAGCAAGACAATTCATGCGTTAGTTGAAAGACTCCTCCCGTCGCTTGAGAGTCAAGGAAGTCAAAAGCTTCGGCTAAGTCAATCGTGAAGTCAGACTTGTGAGAGCATCCTCCCACGTAGTTGGCGCCCAGAGGGATTGCCGAACTGACACACACTTTAGACTCGACTTCTGTCGAACTGCAAGCTCCAAATTCTTCTAAAGGTCTGACAAGCTTCTGGATCTGCAATGGAAATCTGTACTTATTTTGAAATGGCCAAGGATGCAGCAACAGCTTTGAGGGTAGTTTTGGGATGGCCTGCAGGTACACAGTTCAGCGTCCTGAACTGTTTCCCACTCCAAGGCATAGCTTCGTTGCACTGGGTTTGCCAAGGAGTGCCCAATGCCCCTGCGAACTTCACTGCAGAAAGTTAAGTGCAAAACAGATGCCCTTTGGTACAGGGCTTGACACACGCACACACTCACTCACTCACTCACTCACTCACTCACTCACTCACTCACTCGCGCCCCCGCACACACCCCCCTTGAGAAGGCAAAGAAGAGGAGTGGCTGAGGCACGTAACAAAGAGTGCACCACCACCACATTATTTTTGCAAAGCCTGCGGGGATGCATACATCTGTCTTCTGACACTTCGAAAGCTGCATCAAGGAGATGCTCAATAAATTGAAGCTGCGATAAATTGAAGCTGCGGCTTCTCAATGTAATGTGTACAAGTGTTACTTTTCCGTCCACTTCCGTCGACGGCTGTCCTGATTGTGCGGGCAGCCTGTGGCCGAGGACTTCAGGCAGGCAGCTTTCATAATCCCGACACATGTGTCTACATCAGCCACCAGATTCGTGGCGCTGTTTCATCGTGGCCTCTCCCCCTTTCACAGGGTGCTGTCTCACCTTGAGCGAACCCTAAATCCTTTAGCGACTGGATCCGAGGTTTCTGTTGCCGTCTCTTGGGACCCTGCGCCGCTTGGCACCAGCTCGTCCCCAGAAGCCCCCAAAAGAAGTTACAGTTGCAGGGGGACGTTTTGTTGAAGCAAGACGCTTGTAGGAGAATTGCCCGGGTCAAATAGTCACATAGATGTTCGATTGGGAGATATCGGGAGTCAAAGGTTCACAGCCTCAGGAGGCTCAAGGCTGGGAGGAAAGGCCACATGTCATACGACATCACCGACTCAACATTGTAATCAAGAAACAGCAAAGTTCTCCGGATTTGAACAAGCAGGCGCAGACTGCAAAGATCATGATAAGCCGGCAAAAGGAAGTGCGCAAGAAAATCAGAACCAAATGTTGCCTCTAGAACCGTCACATGATGACTCAGGAGCTCACTTGCAGCAACCTGACCTCCCCCGGAGGAGCGGCTCTGTTTGTGGACGCCAGGGGGGGCTCGAGTCACAAAACCCATCAAAACCCTGTCTCGTGTACAAATGGCCCGGCTTTGGGGGACTAATGTATTTATTTATCCGCCTCCGCGGCCCCTTGGCCGGGAGTGCAGCTTCGCGGTTGCTGGCGGTTTTGGTTCTTGAAGGCTTAAGTCTCCAATCGGCAGCGGCAGCGTTGACGCATCTTACTTTCTTCTTGATGAGACACAATCCCGAGCACGCATGCTACATGGTGGAGCAACACATGGCCTGGATATTCAGGGTGTCCTGACATTTCCAAGGCTTGACCTTACCAGCACAGCCACCCCCTAGGCCGAGGCCGGCTAGACTTGAGCCTCGTGTTTAGGGTTCAGGGTGCAGTTCTTTTGTTGTTGGGGGCGCGCTTAGCTTGAGGACATGGACCGGAACATGCTTTTGAGCGCTCACCTTTCTGAGTCACAAACTTGTTCGTTCATAGCGTGGTTCCCAGGAACTGCTTGGAGCGGCATCATCAATGTCACATGCGAAGGGTGACTTTGCGAGACTTCATGGGCTGTTCCTGCTTGTCGATGCTTTCACCAGGTTCTCAGGGCAGTTCTCGGCAGAGCATCCCACAGCCTTCAAAGCCTGGGATGGGAGATTTGTTGAGACTTATAGTTCAGCGCTGCATAGCTGCACCTGCTGCTCCGGCGCCTTGAGGTTCAGAAGAGCCTTAGCTTGTTCAAGGAAGGTTCAGGCCAGCGGCCTTGGTCCTTTTCTGCGAATACCACATGCAAGAAGCATCTGGAAGTGCTCTGCTCTGAGTTGAAGCAGTCTACTCGTACCCACACTAGTACCACTACCATGAGCGTGTGACCACTGAACATGCCGACTCCTTCCTTTTGCTCTTGTAGGAACAACTGCGGCCACCAACGACCTTGTTGACAATATTGGGGATCTGTGCACGCTGGGCTCTTATTTTGCAGTGGTCAGGGCAATTTGCTATCGGGCAGGCTCTGCTCAAAGCCGAAGTTCACTTCGTTCCGGTTTTTCAAGGCAAGGGGGGTGGTCCTCTCCGCGAGGCTAGGGATCTCCGGAGAGTCCCGAGGCTTTAGGATGCCAAGAAGAAGGGGTGGGTCGGGTGCCTAGGGGGATCCGAGGTGGGGCATGGGCATGCTGACGTGTGAAAAGAAGCAAACTCATGATGTTCAGCACGTGCAGATTTGGTCCCAGCGCCCTCAAGCTCAAGCAATAAGCACTTTCTACCAGCTGCTGTTAAGACGTGTCGGTACGCTGGATTGCGGCCATCTTCTCGAAAGCTGAGGTCGGACATGCTTCTACGGCTCTGGCTTTGCAATCGCCATGGAAGAGCATGTCGAAAAGAGGTTTTGAGCGAAGGCATGGCCATACTTTCTGGCTGTCTGATACCACCACAGGCCGCATGTCGTTTTGTCATACGATCAGAACAAGGACCGGGCGGCATTTATTGCAATCGTGCAACAGCACTTCTGCAAAACTGGGCCCTTCGGCAGCAGATGCTTTGGTATTTGTCGCTTAAAAATGTTGGAGAGGTTGTTCTCAACAAAGCGTATTTAAGATTGAGACGGTTTCTAATGGATTATGGATTCATGGGAATCTTTGTCTTAATGGCTGGGCCTTTCTCTCCAATTAGATTTTCGAATTCATTTATGTATTAAGCTTGGGGCATTTCGGTAAAAACTCATGAAAATTGAATAGATCTCCCACGTCGTCTTGCGGGGCGTCGAGCAATCCTGTCGGGCTGCGGCTATAGGTTGCTTGTTTTGAATTCATTGTGGCGTTGACTTCGCTGCAATCCCAATTTTGGGCCAAACATTGGGAAGAGAATGGCATGGCATAGCTTGACACCGCGGTTTCAATTTCCTGTTGAAATCTAGTGCTGGAGATGGGGGTTTCGTTAAGGGCCATTGCTGTATTATTGACCTTTTAGTTTTGCCTGATGAATGGAAGCATTGGGTTGTATGCCGCTCTAATTTGAAGCCAGCTGCGGGCCAAGTTAAAACAATGGATCTTGCAAGAGCTATCTCTTGGTCAATACATTCGATTAAATTGATTATAAATTCGATTTCTTGTACTTCTATATACGTGGCTGAAGCGGAATATGAGAAATTGGAGTTCAAGAATGCACCCCTCATTCTTGAAGAGGCATCATTATAGAGGGAGGTCATTTTATAGATATTTCAAGGTGTTCTTATTGGGAATGTATCGTTTTTTCGATTATTAATTGGGCCGACTCTGAATATTGATATTCAAGTATTGAAGATTAATTTATGATATTATATTTTTTTGTTCTTATTTGCTCTTACTTTCGTTCTATCTAAAAATTATGGGGATTTCATTAAGGACCACATTAATTTTGCTTGATGAATGGAAGTATCGGATTGTATATCATTCTAATTTGAAGCTAGTTACGGGCCAAATTAAAAAAAATGAATTAATTCGGCATTCGGTCGAAAAGAAAAATCTCATTCATTGATTTCTATTCTCGCTATTCATGATCAATATTCATAAAATTCGCATCCTAGATCTCCATATTCCCCCAATGAAAATACCCGCCACCATCCCGAATTACGCAAGGGGAAAAGGAATTTGGAACGTTGCAGAAGATTTTTATCTTGATATTTGAAGGAATAAGATTAATTTATCGTTTCATTCGAGGGATATAATTCATGTTCTGAGAGTATAAAATTTTCCATGGATACTCGTAGAAAGTATAAACCATCTAAAATAACATATTTTTAATTCTAAGAATGATATCTTCAATGAATTGTCTGAGTCGTGGTCTAACCAATTTCATCGGTTAAATAATTTTCGGGATGGAATGATTTTTCTCTCTCTACTTGAAATATTCTTCTTTCATGGGTTCGTATTTGATTTATCTAGATTTTATAGGAATTTTCAATATTACGTTAAATATATGGTGTCATATAATTCATGGGTTTTTGAATCATTATTATAGGAATTAATTGGG
>CAJNDS010000473.1:120000-130701 GCA_905221605.1 Symbiodinium natans | reverse complement strand
CAACATCGGTCGTTCTAGATCGTGACCTTGCAATGCTCGTTCGCAGCGGGGTGGGCTAAGTTCGCTTTAGGGATAACCTGAAGATCAGTAGCAAAGGCCCGCCCCCCCCGCCCCCCCGGCCCCCAAACAATTCGCGCGGCGAACGTACATTGCGGAACGCAAACTCTCGTTTTACGATTTACGCTAACCGTCTACACAGGCTGGTTATTGAGGGGCCTTCCCACCAAGCAAAGGGCAGCTTTGCTTTCGTGACACCTTTGGGCGATACTGTGCTGAACGCGCCCGGTCACTCTTGCGCCTCCTTTTCGGGTCTTGCGTTACATGCTCATGTGCATTGCAGGCTATTGGGTTGGCCTCTCCCGCATTGTCAACATCCAGAGATGCAGATCAGACAAACAGCTGCACCTGAATCAAACATGTAAGAGGTGACGTGTCCAGTGCTTACAAAGCTCCTCCATCTTTTCGGGAGTGTGATTGCAGAAAGCAATCAGGCAACCTGCAGAGATTCAGCGCCAAAGGTTCTGCATGGTTCGGTTGCGTCCCAATGCCGGCCAAGGGGCTGTATGAGTTAAACCATTCTCCCCGCAACTGCTGAAGCAAAGTGCCGCCCTCCCACCATCTGGAATATGCTTGCTGTGACCTGTGGCCATGTCACATGTCTCGCCTACATTCCACCGACGTAGCAATTGAGCAGCTTTCGCCAATGTCTGTGCAGGGAAACTTCTGAGCCGGCAGCCGGAAAACTATCAGGAATCCAAGCACGAAAGTGAAGCCGTCAAACACGTTTTGCTCTGACGCTCCATCGCCGATCACTTCAAGAATTGCGGGATCTAGGCCTCAAAACATAAGGGGCTCATACGTGAACCAGTAAAGTGTCCGCATTGAGACCGAGCCACGTAGCAGCCAATGCAGCAGCAGCGCAAACGCAGCACATATCCCAGCTGGAGCCTGGCAGAACCAACCCAAAACCTAATTCCCCAAACAGTCTACTGTTGGGGTTCTAAATTCATTTAAGGATGGCCGACGTTCTGAGGACTGTTGCCGGGTTCCGGGGCTCCTTGTCTCCCTTTGTCTCCCTTTGTCTACCTTTGTCTCCCTTTGTCTCCCTTTGTCTCCCTTTGTCTCCCTTTGTCTCCCTTTGTCTCCCTTTGTCTCCCTTTATCTCCCTTTATCTCCCTTTGTCTCCCTTTGTCTCCCTTTGTCTCCCTTTGTCTCCCTTTGTCTCCTGTTGTCTCCTGTTGTCTCCCTTTGTCTCCCTTTGTCTCCCTTTGTCTCCCTTTGTCTCCCTTTGTCTCCCTTTGTCTCCCTTTGTCTCCCTTTGTCTCCCTTCATGCGGGTGGCTTTGCCGGGTTGCTGTGCTCCTCGCCTCCCTTTGTCTCCCTTAGTCTCCCGGCGTCTCTCCCGGCGTCTCCACTGTTTCTTTGACGTTCTTTTGACTGTTTGGGGTCTTCGGTGGTGTAATCCTCTATGTCATTTTATGTCCATCTTTTCCAGAATCTGAAATCTTCAAGGCAACCTCTAACGTTTCATTCTATAATGTATGACCGCTGCATATTGCTGCTCAACAGTGCCAAGAAGCAAATGCACGAGGGAACACAGAGCCGCGGAGCCGGAATGCAAATCCAACGCCCCACGAACCAGGCTGGTACCTCAATGCGCCGTCGAGACAAGTCGGAAATTGATAACCAGCTTCAAAAACGACATTAGCACACAGAAACAGCGAAAATCAGCGAAATCTGCGCTCCCGTTTCAAGCAAGACACGTAATCATGGACAGTCTCACGTCAATGCCTGGGCTATTGGATGCACTGCTGCCAGGGACGTTTGATGGCTTCTGGTTAGCTCCAGGCACACCAGAAAATTGTCTCGCACTGGGAGGGGCTGCTGCGCTTGAGCAGACTGTGGCCACCAAGGCAGCCGAGGCATCGGTTTGCGCTGATCACTTGCGCGTGTGCTGGGCTGCACCATGGCAGCTACATGAGGTTTCAGTCAACCATGCACGGCCGAGCTTCGTTTTCGTCGGACATTAACTTACCTCTTCAGCTAGACTCGTACACGCCAGGCTTCCAACAAGAAGGAAGCAGCGAGATCTTTGCGAAACGTTGATGAATTTTAGCTCCGCAGCTGCACTTCTTTGTGCTGCAGCACAGCATCGTGCGAAGAATTCCGCTCAAAGCGATGCTTGAATGTTTTTATGTACCTACCCCATGACACAATATTGAGGTGATGCGTTTGTGTCCTGACCAAATGTTCAAGCACCAGTGAGTTGAAAAGAACATTGGCTTGCCAAGCAATTCCTGGACGGAGGTGGTTGGGGAACCCACTGCTTGCATAATTCCTTCCTCCATCACAGATTGATCTTTGTGCGCGGCAATTGCCAGCTCTCATACAAGGGAAAGAATGGCGAGGAAGTCTCAGCCTCGACAGCTACTGAAACACAGATGCCCCGGCTCCGACTCGCATAGTGGATGTGCTGGGCAAAGCTTGCGCATGCAACAAACAGTCTCAAGCGCCGGACCAGCTGCTGGGCAACACGAGGGAATTGTATCGCCTTGGAGGAGCGTCTTTGTTTTCTAAAGTTGATGAGAAGCCTGTTCTCGTGGCTGCGGTTCGTCAACTTGCTCCAATATCGACGCATCTCAGTACTTGACCGGAGCTGCAGCTGCTGCAAGTCCTGCGGCGTCAGGATATGTCATTTACAGTCTCGGTACAAACACCTAGAATCCTAGAACTGGACGTCCTGATGCGCCAACGACAGGAGATGGCAATGCAAAGCTCCTGATCAACTCCGGCAGCTTTCGCCAAGCTCTGCGCAGATCACAGGTTGCATTGAGATGCTGGCCCGCCGAAAGAAGCAGACAGCGGAAGGCCGGCGCAAAAGGAACCCTGCGCGCAAGGCCATGGTTGGCGTCAACACTGCCGAAACTCCGTGTCTTTGCACAGGGTGGGCTGATCATCTCGACAGTCATTCGCATCCTGCTTGGACATGGGATTGGTCGCAAGGCTTCTGGCCTGCAAGCACAAGACGGGATGCCAGGATTCCTTGACACTTGACCGCCCCTCCTGCATCAGCAAGTTGGGCTCAGCTAGCAGAGTTTTGCGGGCCGAGGATGGCAGAGAAGCTGACGCCTTGAACATGACTGTGGCTGACTGTGGCTCGTCGACGTGCGATGTGCTGTCGGTACGTGTTCGGAGCCAGGCATAGCCAGGCCCCAGGGCCACTGAAGTTCTTGCGCGTCTCCACGCCTGTGGCAATGTCTCTTGGCAATCCAAGAAAAATTCAAAATTGCTCCCGGGTTCCTGCAGATCTTGGCTGGTAGTCCGACCAGGCAGCTCGCCGAAGGGCGAGGGCGGCTTTCCTCCCAAACTCAAGGCAGTCGGGAAACATGTTGCTTGCAGACAAATGGAAACCTTGCTCTGGCGAAGACTGGGTGACGGAAGACGGGCTTTGGCTTGCTGGTGATGGCCAATCTGTCACTCCTGGAAAAAAAAACTGCTCATCTCTGTTGGCAGCTTTAACGGCCCGGCACAAACTGATTTTTTTTGCACACCTGCAAATGAAAAGGAGCTGGGTGTGTGCGTCGAGGTGGTCGAGGATGGTGTCCATGTCGCGATACCTTGAAGCAGATCAGGCAATGGCCTCGGAACAACACGAGCAACCACGAACAGCCAAAAACCCAGCTGCCCGACAAGCCGCTTGCTGAAGATTCCGAGCATTTTCAACAGGCTGGGGCGCGTGCCCGAAGAGCGGTTGCTGACTGGAAGCCTGACCCATCTTGTGTGCAGACTCACGCAGCCAAACCTATCAGAAACGCTTACCCATCACTCGTGTCCAGTGGCGTCCAGCAAATTTCCCAGTTCGGCAATCAACCAGACGTTTTGCCCTGTCACCATGTCCTGCCATACTTGCTCTGGCGTCAAAAACGGTGCTGTAAGGCAACCATGTCCAGGGCACCTCACACCTGTAGGTCCTCATCGACGCTGCCTGCCGAACTCTGCCACCAAGCTTCATGCTAGTGCCAAACTGGGGGGAAGAGGTGGCCAACGAAAGCTGGCAAGACCACGTACCTAGACCGAGACCTAGACTCCGAGCCCTCTCTTCATGTGTGCCTTCCACTTGCAGACGGCCAAATCCAAACCCTCACCTACTCTCACAGATCTACACCATCGCCACAACCTCCCCCAACACTACACAAGTCAAAAAAAGCAGCACGCATAGAAGGATGCTTGGGCAACACGATGGCCCCCCTCGCAGCTTGCCACTCCCTAGCAGACCTAAGTTTCCTGTGAACCCATGTTTGAACTCACGGGCTCGTGCGCCCACACCCTCCTCCTCTTGGTGTTTGCGATGATTCTGTGGCCCTCCTTCGTGCAGTTGCTTGCTCCTTTGCTCACTGCCGCCAAACATTGGGAATGTGTCCATTAACCCTCGCACTGCCGCCCGAAACCCTAAAAGCCCCGATCGTGGCCTGAGTCATACCTAAGATTTCTTCGGAGCACCGATGAGTCCAGGTAGTCCAGGCAACCCTTCTTCAACGTGACAAACTTCAGGGGACGAAACGGGTCCGTGAGGTGGGACACTGGGTCGACTCTGGTCCCTTTTGATTTGGCGTCACATGCGATGGGCGGGGCCGTTTCAGTCCAAACTTGTGCAAACCAAGCCCCTGGCTGTTGAGAAAGCCATGGCGGCAGGATGGCAGCGGCTGGAGAATTTGAGAGGCACCCACTTCTTGGTTGTAGCTCTATCGCCCTGTGGGCATTCGCCACTCGGGCGGTTTGATACTTGAAGATCTTAACTTCCTGCTTCTTTGGGCAAGGGTGGAGAAGAAACGGTCAGCACTGACAGGTATGAGATGGTACCAAGGCCCCACGCCCGATAGTCTCCAAAGTTCTTGTCCAAGGGGTGTGTCTTTCTGTCAAGCCCTGACCCTCTTGTTTGCTGGTCCCCTTGTCTGGGCTCTGGCCCGTGAATTGTGAACGGATTCAGCCATATCCTTCCGAACACAAAACCATACATCCTGCCCCATACAAGGTGCTTACTGCATCGCTGCCTGCCACTCATGGCTGAAGGCAGCCTGAAGTTCCTGTCATCATGGAGTGTCAAACATCCGTGGCAGCTGTCATTGAAGATCAATGCCTGGGATAAGGGATGTTGGCTCTGAAGTGAATTGCAGAACTCCTCCCTGTCCTTGCCATGGGTGTACTCAAGCAACGCAAGCAGCTCACTTTCGACGGCAAGCGTTGCAAATGTTTGCTGTTTTCACCTTGCAGCTGAGCACAAAGCGCAGGAAACACAGAAAGGGCTCAGAAAGTCGGCCAGGTGCAGGCGCCCGTGCCGATCGATGAGAACATTGTCTGCCTCAAAACTCGCACGCGAAACGCACGCTTTAGCGCATTAGCTGCGCAAACTGCGTATGCCTGCACGACTTGTGTGCACGAGCAGATGAAGGCCTGCCTTGAAGTCGCCATGACGACGCCCGTGGATAGCTTGGAAGTGCCTGCGTTGGTACAACACGCATCTTCGAATCCTATTGGCAGATGCGGCCATGTACACACTCCGATCCTCGCCTCCCGAGCAATGCTACTTGACGCACCAGGCTCCGCAAAGCTTTTGTGTGTTCGCACCTCACCTTCACATGACCACATGACCCCCGAGTCCACGCGTTGACGTCCACTCATGTCCATTCATGCTCGTGGCATGTCGTGCCTCAGCATCGGCACGGTGTGCCGAGCATGCAGATGCCTGCTGGCGCACGCCTAGCGGGATTCACAACCCTGCAAGCCAAACTGACCACATGTTCTGCATCTGAGACTGTAGCCACATGGATGTGTACGCTCGTAGCTTTTCCAAACATCCGCGACCGACTGGCAGGTTGGGAGGTACTCGAACACGAGTACCTTTCTGCAGCCGGATCTGCGCAGCATGTGCAGAACATGGAAGTGATGGGAACGAGAACGAAACGTAGTTCTGAAGACAAAGCAAGGATCTCTCATGAAGTAGAAGCACAAGTGAAAGCAGTCTCGGCCTCGCATATGAATGCCGAGGAAGCGTGGTCTTGACAGATGAAGAAAGCCTCCGGAAAAATGACTTGTGGATCCTGCCATGTGACAGTGTGAAGCTGTCAAGCCGTCTGGTGCAGCAGTGTTTGCTAGTGGTGTTGGCTGACAGTCCTTGCAGAGGCTTGGGCTCGATCGGCGTAGCCTCTCTGCTTCCAAGGCTTCACTGAACTGGCCCCCTGCACCACCATGTGGCCTGACAGGTTCACAAGATGGCGAATTGCAAGCTTGCACTTGCACCACCCTGGCCTGATGCACTTCATCAGCTTTCCACCCAGCTCCAGCATAAAGACCTGTGAAGCAAAAAAAGTGTTGCCGATGCTGCTTTGTGGTTGGCGCTCTTGAACCAGCCATGTGGGGGAGATACGTGGTTGAACCCGCTGCATCGCAAACGCCGGATGCCCTCGGCAGAACTCCTTCCGAACAAAGTCTTGATGCCGTCCTTGGATGGATGTGGGCGCGGGCCGCGCTGGGGCACAATTCATGACACCTTTGTGCATGAGCTGCTGGCTGATCCGAAGGTTCGCGTCACTGCTGCCGGCAGGTCATGCTCTGCCGCGTCTACTACCTGGCTTGACCGTCCACAAAAAACACAGCTGTGAACCCGAGCGCATGCTGAAGCCCCACGCCTCTTCCAAATCACCCACCAATTGCAAAACCAATGCAGCACTGACGTCAAGTTCAGCTGCTGCCTGCAAACATCAGAAAATAGCACAGTGCAAAAACAGCAGGAAGCGGTCGAACAAGGACGCGTTCTGCAAGAGCTTGTCAGGTGGTGGTCAACAAAGCGAGCAGCGCAAATCCGCCGAGGCCTCGGGCCGAAGGTGTATAGGTTGTGAGAACAGGCACCCCCCTCCAAATCCTCCCCCCACACCCAAAACCCCCTTTTTTTGCCTCAAATGGGTACCCCCCCCCTAGGAAACCGGGGTCTGTAAGCGGACGGTTCGCCAGGACCAGAGGCAGTTCAAGCCCGTCCCAGCAGGGCCCCCCCCCTTTTCCCTCGTGTCTCCTTTGTTTCCTGCTGTGGCTGCGAAAAACCAACAGCACGAAACCCCAAACCGTGAACCTTCCCTAAGCCCTCAACCCTTAACTAACCCTCAACCCTAAACCCCAAACCATAAACCATAAACCCGGAACCCTAAACCCTAAACCCTAAACCCAACCCGGATTGCTTGGGGTCCAGCAACTTGGGCGCTGCGGAATCACCATGCTCACGCGGATGCGCTGGGCCGGGCCGAGGCGGGTCGCGTAGCGTTAAGATTAAGCAGGACTGTGTACGATTGCCTCGGCAGCTTGGCAGCATTGGCAGTCAATCTGCGGTGCCACAAGGCCTGATGTGAAAACATGACCTCCCTCCACAAAAACAGAATGTGAGAGAGAGAGAGATATATATATATATATACACATATAATATCACATAATATGTATATCGTCACGCGCTCCGCAAGGGGTTGGGTGTATTTGGGGTATACGGTTGTTGGGATTTATGGTCCGGTTTTGAAGTTTAAGCTTTAAAATTTTTATTAGGGTTTAGGCTTTAGGGCTTTAGGGTCATGATCTTTTTACTTCCCCCCTCCTGCGGTGTGGCTGTGGGGTGGTTTAGGGGTTAAGGTTTAGGGCTTCTGGTTTCAGACTCTGGCGTTTTAGTTTTTCAGGTCTTTAGGGTTTCTTGGCTTAGGGTTTCAATCAGGGCTTGGGGATTTTAGGGCTTTCAGGCCTTAAGGGGGTTTTTAATTTAAGGTTTAGGGCTTAGGGTTTTACGTGGAGTTTAGGCTTCGGGCTTGCGGGCGTTGGGTCTCTAAGCCCTGAACCCTAACCCTGAAACCCTGCCCAAGAGCCTTAACCCCCCCCCCCCCCCCCCCACCGGGGGACCCCCCCCATTTGGGGGAGGGGCGGGGGGGTGGGGCGGAGACGCCTGACGCCTGACTTTCTTCATTTCTTCATTTCTTCATTTCTTCATTTCTTCATTTCATTTCATTTCATGTCATTTCATTTCCTTTCCTTTCCTTTCCTTTCCTTTCATTTCATTTCATTCCTTTCAATTCCTTTCAATTCCATTCAATTCCATTCAATTCCATTCAATTCCACTCAATTCCATTCAATTCCATTCAATTCCATTCAATTCCATTCCATTCCATGCCCTTCAATTGCATTCCATTCCATGCCAGTCCATGTCATTCCATGCCATTCCATGCCATTCCATGCCATTCCATGCCATTCGATTCCATTCCATTCCATTCCATTCCATTCCAGCCCTTCATTTTCTATTTACTACATATTTTCATATGTATTTAATTAATTCATTAATGACTTATCATGAAAGTAGGTGGAGGTCACAAAAAAACAAGAATGCCGAATGCCACATGGCAGCGCGTTGCATGACTGAGTTTCACGCCAAATTCTGCAAATTTGTCTTCTGTGTTGCCTCTCTCCATGTCTGACATGGGGCCAACATCTGCGATGCCGCCAGGCCTGCTCAAATATGAGGAGTGCAAACCATTCGGCATAATTTGGTTGGGGCCTGCCAACGGTGGAATGCGCCGTCACCTGCTCTGGGCCATGCCGATATTCAGATGCGACCGGGTGCAACCAAATTCACACATTTCGCAGAGCCTCGAACTTGTCGGCCGATCCAGGCCATTGGTGGTACCTCGGCATCCGCTACCGAGTAGTTGGATAGACTGTGCTTAAAAGGTGCCGGGGCGCTGCGGCGAAGTTTGTGACGTGCGCATCCTCTCAACTTCAGGGTGCGGCCTCAAGTCAGCAGGCAAGTCCAGCTAGTGCAGCACACTGAGGAACATTTGCCGCGTGCTCAAGCAAGACCCAGACCACGTTGGAACCTCATCACATCAGGACGAATGGCTGCCACACTGTTGCCACACGTCAGCTCTAAACCCTAAACCCAGCAGAAATTGAGGCTGTGGCAAAGCTGTCCCACGATGGACAGCGCAATTCATCCTGCCCGGGATGGCTTGGCCATCGCATGTCCTTGTGGAAACATCACATGTCGTGTCTCAGCGCATTTTGAACCCAGACTGGGCAACTCACCTTGAACAACTGAGGTTGCCGCCACTCTCGCCACAGCTACCCCTCCCTTTTGCAACATATTGGGCTTGCTGAAGCCAGGCCGGGCACCAGGAAATGCATGGAAGTTGGAGACACATCTTCACTGGCAGTTGCTGTGCCAATCATGAAGCAACAAAGTCCAAACACAATGGGTTCGCTTGACAACTGTCCCGCCACGGCCTGTATCGACTGAAGCCACCCTACTACGAAGTCGCTAGGGCGCAAACACACAATAAAGATGTGGCCCACAAGCAACCGGTAGGATCTGAAGACCTCACGATCTAGCACTACAATTGTAAGCCAAATCTTGCAATCCGGCGGTGAGACCCTACGCCCTACGATGCCCTACGCACTACGCTTGAAGCCTGTGCTCTTGCAGGCTTCGCTGCGGAAATCATAGACGCCTTAGGTGGCTGGGGGAAGGCCCGCAGAAACTACTAAATACTTAGCAAAAACAAACGCGCAGCCTGCATGCAGCCGTTGCGCAGCCGTGCGGTCTTGTCATTGCGGATCGTGACGGTTGTCAACGCCACAATTGCAGCCGGCAGCAAAATGCACAAGCAACACGTGGCTTTTGCAGATACCCATCCTGCAATTCGACATCCCCTGAGCTGTTGGAAGCTGCGGAAACCATGCTGCGAAACAGATTGCCACAACCGCACCGACGCCAAACCGTGATGGGCCAAAGCTTGCCAAGTCGCAACGACGTGGTGACGGAGATAATTGCAGATGCTGGAATTGCAATCCTCCACAGTTCCTCGCCCATGACGGGAACCACACCAGCTGAGCGCGACGCTGCTAGCACGCCACCTGGGGACATCCATGAAAGCATGCTTTGCTACACGAGCACAAGTATGGAACAATGTCATTTTTTGGAGGCGAGCGTCAGCACAAACTCGCAAAACCAACCAGGCTGTAGAGGCATAGCAAGCGATCTTCGTAGAAGAGAAAAGCCGCTGCTCCCACGTGCACATACTGCCACACGCTGTCAACAACTACCTCAAGGCAATTCACATGTCTTTTGCCGATTGTGTCTCATGCATACGCCCAAGGCTGTGGCAGACACGATATCTTGTATCGATTTTGACTTGGATGTCGAAGTCGAAATGTCGTTCGACGTCGGCAACCCACTTTCGCTGGCCATGTCGCCCTTCGTGTCCACACTTGAGCAGACTGTGGTTGTGAGGCGGCGTGGCCTATGCAATGCCCTCGCCTAATGAAACTCACAAGCCCGCAGCATCAATCCGCAAAACTACCGCTTGATCCAAGTCGCTTTTTGCAACGTGGCAGCATGCAAAATACACAACCCAAACATGCACCTTCGCGCACTATCACTATCACTATCGCTATCACGATCCCTATCCCTATTACTATCACTATCACACCCTCGAAATCGAATGAATGCAGTGGCCCCATGATCGTTCACTTCGGTGTGGGGCTGGTAGGCTGCTAGACGAACTCCTCGCGCGGTGTCTGCTCCCAGAATCCGGCCGAGTATAGCTCGCTGGGAAGCGACCGCCGGCAATCCCGGCGATCCAGGCTATGTTCGCGCAGGGGAAACATGTGGGCAGGGATGGCG
>CAJNDS010000473.1:105000-115000 GCA_905221605.1 Symbiodinium natans | reverse complement strand
GAACACACGTGCGTAAAGGATCCAAGACGCCGGAAAACGAGCGACAACAGTGAAAACAAGCGAAAAGGAAGGAGACCAGCAAAAAACGAACGACGACGAGCGAAAACGAGCGACGACGAACGAAAACGAGTGACGATGACGAGCGAAAACAAGCGAAGACGAGCGAAGGCGACCGAAAACGAACAAAAACGAGCGAACACGAGCAAAAACGAGCGAAAACGAGCGAAGATGAGCGAAGACAGAGACCAGGAGTGAAAACAAGGGGAATGGGAAAGAGACCTGCAAATACGAACGACGACAAGTGAAGACGAGCGACGAGCGAAAACGAGCGACGACGAGTGAAGACAAACAAAACGGAAAGAGACCTGCAAAGACGAACGACGACGGGCGAAAACGAGCGTAGACGAGCGAAAACGAGCGAAGGCACGCACACGAGCGAAGACGAGCGAACACGAATGAGGCCTCAACGGATGTTACTGGGCATCACTCGTCTTCACTCGTCGCTGCTCGGCGCTCCGTGTCGCTTCGCGCTCGGCGTGGCTCCGTGTCGCTTCGCGCTCGGCGTGGCTCCGCGTCACTCGGCGTCGCTCAGCGTCGCCCGGCGTCGCTCGACGTTCGCTCGGCGTCCGCTCGGCGTCGTTCGGCGTCGCTCGCCGTCGGTCGCCGTCGTTTGCGCGGCATCGCTGCAACGCGGGCTTGCACTGCATCGCTAGCGCGAGTCTGCGACACGTCGCTTGCGCGACCTTGCGCGGTGTTGCGCGGCCGCTTGCATGGCGGGCTTCTGCGGCGTCGCGGCTTGCGCGGGCTTGCGCGGCGTCGACGGCTTACGCAGGCTGGCGCGGCATCGAGGCTTGCGGCGGCCTTGCGCAGCGTCGAGGCTTGCGGCGGCTTGCGCGGGCCTGCGCGGCATCGACGGTTTGCGCGGGCTTGCGCGGGCCTGAGCGGCGTCGACGGCTTTGCGCGGGCGTGCGCATGCGCGGCGTCGACGGCTTGCGCGGACTTGCGCGGGGTCGACGGCTTGCAAGCACGGGCTTGCGCGGAGTCGACGGCTTGCGCGGGCTTGCGCGGCGTCGACGGCTTGCGTGGGCTTGCGCGGCGTCGCTTGCGCGGCGTCGCTTGCGCGGGCTTGCACGGCGTCGCTTGCGCAGGCTTGCACGGCGTCGCTTGCGCAGGCTTGCAGGGCGTTGCTTGCGCGTGCTTGCGCCACGTCGCTTGCGCCACGTCGCTTGCGCCACGTCGCTTGCGCCACGTCGCTTGCGCCACGTCGCTGGCGTGGGCTTGCGAGGGCGGCGTCGCTGGCGCGAGCTTGCCGCGGCGGCACTCGCGCTCGTGCCGGTGTCGCGCTTGTTGCGGCGCTCGCGCTCGCGGCAGCGCTCGCGCTCGCCGCAGCGCTCGCGCTCGCGCGGTGACGCTTGCTCTGCCGGAGGCGCCCGCTCTCGTTGCGACGCTCGCTCTCGTCGTGGCGGCGCGTACTCTCGCAGGCGGCGCGCGCGCGCTTTCACGGCGGCACTCATACGGCGGCACGCCCGCGGCCTCGCTCGTCGCGGCGGCTCTCGCTGACCCGCGTCTGCACATCCGAATGTATGCACATGACATTGTGAAACCCGTGCGACCTGCCGGCCGCTCGTGACGCTGCCCCCGAGTGGCAAATTTGTCGATTCGCAAATCCTCAACGATCAGACGTCACTTTCGACATGGCTTCGCATACTCAGCTCAATTGAGTTGCACTTGACACTCCCTTGGCATTGTATTTCAAAAAAGCCTCGTTTGGCGCCAGCGTGTCGACTGCTTGCTTTCTTCCCCTTTCGCAGGAATGGCGTGTTCGATTCAACGGCCACTTGTTTTCAACACAAACCAATTCTAGTGATGGTTCAAGTATATGCAAGTGTTTAACTACAACTACCAAGGGAATGAGGGATGGGCCATGTATTTAATGCAAGTCTTGGGTAAGTAGGACGGGGTCACCGACCCAAGTGCTGCTGTGATCAAAGGTGCTGCGAAAGGCAAAGCACCTGCTGGGCAGCCGCGTTTTGGCAGCATTCAGGCAAATGCGCGCGCGAACGAAAGATTTTGGAGGAAACTTCGGCGCAAAAGCAGTGATCCAAACAACCCCACTGGAAACGCAAGAGCCATGGTAGCAACGGTTGTGCTGAGAAGGAAAACACGCATAGCAGCAATAACAGTAGCAGCATCGTTGTGATTCGCGGCGGCCCGCTGCAGGCACATCCTCGTTGGGCTTCTGAAAACAACGCCGTCTGACGAAAGACAGAAGCAACAGAGTGGGCGGGGTGACTGACAGAGTGCTGCAGGATGCTGCAGGTGTGCGGGCGCGCTGTCAGTCGAGTCCAAAGCAAAAAAAGAGAGAGAAAGAGAGAGAAAGAGAGAGAGGAAAAAAAGACACGTGCAATCGCTGGTCTTCTACCTGGCCTGCACATGTGCGCCAAGTGGTCTCACGCCTTCCCAAACTTGGGCCTTTGAAGCAAATCTCTAGAAACCTGTTGCCAGGTGAGGAGTGAACCTTGCCGAAGGCCAGGCAACATACTGACCCCTCCAACCAAGCGGTGTTCTGTGCGCAGGCCTGGCCCGTTGTGGATGGTCCGCCCCAAACTGAAAACCTTTCCAGTTGATCTGTGCTTTCGCTCGCAAGTCTTTACAGGCGTCTGGTCAACGTGAGCCTGGCAGCTGTTCACACCAAGCCTACCGGCCGATGCCAGCAGACAACAACTTGCGCGCAATTCTGAGCTGGGGGACTCTACGCAAGCCGCTTAGAGCACCTGGTTCGTTTCTTTGTCCTGATGTGTTCGGTTCCGAAGGCTTCTTCGACTGCAGTGGCTGTTTTCGCAGCATGACCAATGCGGCCCACGTGCCTCTCGTAACCACGGCACATCGCCATGAGCAAGAATTTTGAGTGTGTTTTGCCGCGGTTAAAAAAAACTCTGAATCACTCAAACTTCGTGCTAGTCTTGGCTTTGCAAAGCTGGCTGCCCCAGGACTACCAGACGGTTGCCGCTGGAGATGGAGGCTGGAAGGAGATGGGCAAAGCATTCTCGCGGAGGTGACAAATCCGGCAGAAAGAAGCAAAGCAGCACTGGTGAATGGGCCACTTGGGGGGCTGCGTTTCGTGCGCCTACACGTCTTAACAATCTAAATACTCATCTGCCGCGATGGTGCACTTCCATGAACATTCTCCCAGCAGTGACAAGGAGAGACAAACTTCAAAATGAAGCTTGCGCCTAAAGGGGGGGGGGACGAAAGCTCTGCAAGGCAGAGGGCGCGTAAAGGGGGCTTCCCGAAAGGGACTGCAAGTAAGCGAACGGGGCATTCATTGTTCAAGGCAGGCGAGGCATGCGAGGGTTGCCCAAGGCTCATCCCATCCAAGAAACAAAACAACGGAAACTTGAGACCCAAGATCGGTCTGAAAAAAGGAGGCCCTCACTTGCATGACGCAGCGCATTTGTTTCCTAGCACGCGACGATGTTTGCCAATGGAATCCAGGGCTGACAAAAGGGTAGCGTGTGTTCTGGGGTTTAGGGCGCACTCGTCATGCCAACATCAGCTTCCCGATGCATGGAGGTCCTCATCCATGCATAGAGACTCGGGCTGCCACAGCCCCAAAAACCAGCACCAGCCCGGGGAGTAGCCTGAAGACCTGAAGACAGACGACAGGATCCCCTCAAGTTTCAGGGGGAGCTAATTCGTAACCTGAACAAAAACCACCCACAAATGGAGACAAAGGGAGACAAGCCTCCGAAGACTCCGGCATTGCGGCATTCCGTACACTGCAAATGACATCGGCATTTCTCTTGCGGTAGAATCAAGAACCTGTTTACAAAAGCAGGAAGACACAAGAAGATGAGCGGGAGAGAGAGAGAGAGAAGGGCGAAGAACATAGAAGAGGAATGTACCAAGAGTCCGAGCAAACATCACCGATCGCGCGACGTTGAGCAACTCAGAAGCAAAATCACCTTCCAACGCAACATGTTGTGAACTGAAATCACACGCTGTCTGCCAGACGCATTTTGCCCATCATGGGTGTGATTGCACACACAGATGTGAAGGATGCGATAGTGGAGACGTCGGCATGCACGCTGCGAGCATCCTACATTTCGGGCATTTCTCCGAAATCCTGATGAAATCTCACATTGACGTGCCTTGTGAGGCCGGGTGTACGATATGCCACCATAGGCAACTGTCCAGCTCTCACGCCGCATTACCCGCACCAGGCATGCTTTGGGCAGGCGAGGAGGTGCAGTCACATGGCAATGCAGCTGGAGGTCGGCTTTGTGTTGATGAGTGTAGGGCGACATCCCGAGGAAATAGGGCCGACCACCGCGAAATGCCATCCTGGCACTTGCAAGTGTGCCGAGGATGACACGGCGGGGGGGGGGGGATCCAGGTGCATGTTACATCTTCGTGCGATGCCGCCATGTGCCCCTTACACACGCTGGTGCATGGCCGAGGAGTTGTCCGATTGAACCTGTCGTCATTCCGATGCAATCGCTAGATTGCAGAGCGCAGCTGTAACTTTCTGACGCTGCATCGTGTTCGTCACACTCGCCCTGAGTTCATTATGTTCCGGACAGGGGGGGGAGGGGGGGGTACGCTCGCTTCTGCTTGATGGCGCGGGACGCGGAAAGCAGATCGTGCAGCAAGTCCAGAAGTGGAGTGGGCTAGTGCTCCTAAGGAAGGCTCCCCTCTTTGAATCGTGCGGTTACTTCATGAACGTGTTTATGATGACACAAGCATAGCTGAGCAGGCAGCCTGGCATGAGTTTTTATCTTGAGGCATGCATGAAAACATTCTGATTTGTTGAGATGGAGTGAGACTTGAGGAATCGATTGTCCTCTTTCTCAGGGCACTGTACAAGTCCGCTGCGCATTTGCTGCGGCACCCCGAAGTAATGCGGAGAATCATGTTTGCCACCGGCTGGAATGGGAAAGCTTCGCGAAATCCTGCAAGTTATGCAGGAAAATTTTCACCGTGAAGGGTATGCTGGGACTTGTCCTGGTTGGCCCAATCACGCTTCGCAAGGTCACGAGGATCTGCAGCATCAACGCCCGCCCTAGCACATGCCGGTTCATGCCAGTACCAAGTTTGTGAGAGCGAGGCATTGACGGCATTCTAAGGTGATGGCCAATGGAATGCGAACTCTTCCTCATCCTCCACGCCGCTGCCCTGCTCAACCATGGCCATGGAAGCTGCGATAGCCAACTAAATGGAAACACCAACATCTTGCAAAACCAAGCCAGCTGTACATCAAATCTCGGTGCCTCATGCTCATCGTAATAGCCTCCATATGCTCCACCAGGAGACATGCCAGTACCCCCGCTTAACTCTCGATTGACCTGAGCACAAGGGAAAATGGCAAGCAGCAGCTTTTGCATGTGGGAAGACGGGTGTCTGGCACATCTACACCACTCCGGATTGTGCTGCTCAAAGCGAAATGCCTTGCTCATGACATTTAAGCAACGAAAACGCACGAACAATTCGACCGATTTAACTGGCCTTGATCTGCTCTACCCATGCTGGCGTACCATCCTGCGGATCAGAAGAAGAAAGGTTGACGCTTTCTTCCGCTGGCTGCAGTAGTCCTCCGTGCCCGGAGCATCGTTGGTGGTCGCCACTATCTGCACAGACACACCAGGCAAGCGGAATCTGTGAGTGCGGGGGAATCATCCCCGCCTGCAACAGCGCGGTTGCGTACTCCAGCACCGCAGGATTTCGCGCTCGCGCAAACCTGGTGAGATGCAGAACGGGTTCACGTCATTAAAAGTCCTTGTCGGACACGTGCACAAGCTGCACACTAGCAATCTGGCAAAGCAGTGCCTCATGATGCAAGGTGCCAACTCCGTTTCTTGGAGGACAAACTCACGAACCTTTGGAGAACACTTTCGCTCTGCAGACAACGAAGCTTATGAAATCCAGCTGGCCTCATCATGGAGTAGCAGGCAATGGAACGTGAAGAGTAGCTGGACAACAATCTCCTTCGCTGTCTTTGTAGACTGCATGTCGTGGGTTCAAAGTTCTGCTCAAAATTTCAGCTGCTGCGGCAAGGCAGGGCAAACTCACCTCGTCCTCTCGCTTCTCCACAAGCAAGTCCTAGCAAGACCCAACAGCAGTCGATGTTTTGGAAAGCAGTGGTCGTGGCGAGCTTTAGCCAACCGTAGCAGCCATGACGGCCAGCCCCTGTTTGGCGCTCGTGCTGCGGGACTCTTCTTTGCACGAGCTGAGCCGATTTAGCCCTTTTTGGGCCCAGAAAGTGATACCTCAGGGAAGTGAGGAGATGCTCACAGTCTTTTTCCTTGCCTACCTGAAGGAAGTTTGCTCAGGGAATCGGGCCAGCCCGTAGTAAATCCGACAGGTAGCTACTGAAACGCCATCCATTAGCCCCTTTACATTGAGCATCACTGATTTTTCGCCCATGGGGTGGGTACGAGATGGGAGTGATGGGAGTGTAGGGCCCCTTGTTTCCTTGTTTCCTTGTGGGCTGCTTTGCTTCTTGTTCCTTCAGTGTGGATGCTGCTTCAGACCATAAGCTGTGCCTAAACTTTGGATGCACGCTTGTTGTGGCATGGTGCAGTCGCTTGTTGCACTGCCACCGGAGCAGCCAGATTCCATCATCTTTTTGGAAACCGTGGAGTCCTGCATCAATGCCGGGAGCCGGGAGCCTGCAATGTGCTGCGCCGATTCCTGCGCATCAAGGTTCAAACAAACGTTTCACACGGTTCACACACGTTCACACGGCAAGCTTAACACGAGACCCACACCAGAACAAACAGGCCAGAGAAGCTGGACAGCAGGCCAGATTACTGGCCAGCAGCACACACTCCAGCACCACGTCATCCTGTCCAGCGTGGCTTGGGATATCTTGAGAACTATTCTTGAACTACTCTTGAAAAACTGTTTGAGTTTCGCTGAGAATGCCTCGGAGAAGCTGGGCACCAGGAGCCGTGTGAGGAGCTCCAGGAGTCCCGCCTCACAAAGCTCCGCCCAAGGCACCTGCATGGAGACAGGCGGCTGGCACACAGAGCGGCCTAGATGCTTATGAACTTATGGGACTTGATTGCAGAGCATATGCAGAGCATGCCGGTGACCACGTTTTTCGCATCGCAGCAGAGAAGATTGTTGTGAATTCTGCTAGCTCCAGAAAATGCCGCAGCGTTCTGCAACACGGAACTGCTGGGCTGCAAGGCTGCCAAAAGATCACAGACTTCGACCAGACCCTGCTCATGCTTCGAATCACTTTGCCACAAGATTACCTGGCGTGGACGTGGACATGCTCGCCAAGCAAGCACCCGTTGCAACATGTTTAGCTCAGCTCAGAACCACAGGAATCACAGTCACTTGCACCGCGCGCGTTCAAATTGCCAGGCCGTCCCAAAGACTGGTCCCGTGTATGACGGCACCACCGCCTCACCGCCTTTGGCCGGCAGAAACCTTGCGCAAAAGCACCCGTTGCAGGAATCATGGGGAACCAGCTGGAAACATGTGGAAACAGTTGAAATGTCCAACAGGCCAAAGTTACACCAGGCTCAGCGAGTTCACGCAGTGCCGCTCATCTGTGCAATATCCGAAGGCCTGCCGAAGCATTGCACCGGACACACTTTGCACTTCTCTGGCATACACTTTGCCACTTTGCCCTTCACCCATGAGATTTTGCCTCGCCACGGAAGACATGCCCCAGGTGGCCATCACCTTCAGCCGTCAGCTTCTTTTCCCCCGTACGCGGCCATGTGATGAGCGACCGAGGAGGCGACACTTTGAACAGAGAATTTCGCACCTAAGCAGGGATGTTCTCTGCTTCAGATACTGCAAGTGACTGCAAGTGGAATTCCGGCCTTCGCCCGTCAGCATCTCTTTGCTCGTAGACGGCATCCTCCAACAAGGGATAACTGTCTCCGAGTCTCATCCCAAAAACTAAGCTCACGAACCCCCTCTTCTGCTGACAAGGACAATGCGCGCCTTGACGTTAGCCCAAAATCCGGGCCAACCACATCCGCAGTCAAACTTCATGCTGCTGCTGTACAGAGGGACCTCCAAGAGCGAACAGATGCCATCTCGGAAATCCACCTGCACCCACCTGCATCACACCACTGCCACACCTGCCGCCCGGCTGCAAAACATCCCCCGCAGACGTAGATGCCGGAATCCTTGTGATCGTCGAAGCCTCGCACCAGCACCAGCACCAGCACCGGAGCACGGGCTCACAAAGGACAGAAGATGACAGAAGGCCAGAAGCAGAACATAGCAGAAAGGCCTTCAGGGAACTTGATACGATGCCCAGGCTCCGTCGCCTTTTTCCGAAGAACCTTTCAGTCGTTCTTGGAAAGCGTCAGCTTCACAGCGACATTGATTCGACTCAACGCCAGTCCTTGAACACGTTTGTCCGAAGTTTCTCGCTCCATTCCGTCTCCGACAGCCTGAAGCTGCACAATGCGCCATGCCGCACATATCTGCAAACAAACCAAACGTCGGCTATAGAGGGACTATAGAGGGTCTAATAGAGGGACTCAGAGGGACCAAGAGATCCAACAGAGATCCAAGAGCCGAGCTTCACATCGATGGCGGCGCTGCCAAGATGTGTTGAACCTTTGGCTTTCGGAACCTGGCAGGGCATCTGGCGGGGCATCTGGCGGGGCGAGCACCAAAGATGTACCGAAGATGCACCAAGCGCCTCATAGGCTGCAGGATCTCGGGAGGGCTCGGTCATGGCTAGGTGTGCTGGAGCCGATGAAATGCTTCAACGACTAAAAGGGGCCGTTTCTGTGCCAAGTACTGATACGTGACTGCTGCATTGCTGCATGCCTGAGTTTGCAAAGCTCTTGCACAAGTGCTGCGGGTCGAACAATGGGTCACAGGTCTCGCACCTACTCTACTACTCTACTAACTCTACTCGGCTTGGCCTATGAGTTCAAAATGCAGCACGCTGATACCTTGGCTGCCCGTTTGGGCGCTTTGTACAGACTGTACTGGCTTCACCGGCGTGCGTGGAAAACCTGTAGACACTGATGGTGAAAGCTGTGGGCTCGAGCGCGTCCTGCGGCCAGGGGCGCTTTGAGCGCGGTTTGGTTGCTGCCGCTCGGTCCGCTCGCTGTAACCCGGCCTCCACCGATTCACTAACAAACGAGCCCCATTGTCAGGAAACTCCAACACACAAACATCCTTGCAGGTCTTAATCTTCACTCCTTCGAGGCCTTCGCCTTGCTGTGCTAGCTCGAGTTGCTCAGCTTTCAGACGCCCCATGTGGGCCAGAACATTTGGCAAGTCCGACACCTGCTTGGGAATCAGAGACTGTGCTCCCGGCTTGCGCGGCAACCCTGGCTGGTATCCTAGCTGCTGTGCCATCTTGTCGGAAGCACTCTCCTGCCAAGCCATTCTTTGCTTTTTGATCTGTGCGCCCTTGCTCGGCGGTCTGCCCGAAGGCACACGCGCACAAAGCTCAACTTGCTGGCTGTTCCGTTTGTCTGGTTTCTCAGCAGCTTTCTGTCGGGGGTCGTACGACAATATGAAGGGCACTGTCATTGCAGACGCCTCCTTGCTCTCCTTGCTAGCCTCCCGGCTAGCCTCCCTGCCATGGCTCTGTCGAGCTTGAAGCTTCCGTCCCCGCGTCGTGCATGGCTGCTGGGCCTGCGCTGGCGTCTTGCTCCTCAGCTGCGGCGCAGAGGCTGGTCGCCCAATCGAAGGCGTTCGTTCATTCGGCAAACCCTTGCTGGGGCGTTTCGGAGGTTGAGGCGAACCGCATTCCCGTGATGAAATCGTCCAGCCCTGGCTTGCTGACGGATTTCCAGGCAGCTGCTTCGCATTTATGCTGGGAATATCCGTCAGTGCCCAAAACAGTACTGGCTTGGCTGGTAAAAACTGAACAGGAGCTGGGCGCTTCATCGTCGAAGAAGGCAGGTGCTGCTTAAATTGTACATGGCGAAGGTAGCAGCTCTGGTGACTTACATCTTGAGCCGAAACTATCGGAAGCAAAAATGAAACAAAGCTCATCAGGGCATCA
>CAJNDS010000473.1:0-100000 GCA_905221605.1 Symbiodinium natans | reverse complement strand
ATAGGGGCTGCACAGCAGGGATGATGGGTAGGCCCGTGGATTGTTGCTCAGGCGAATTGAGATGGTGGGGTTGGGGGGGGGGGGGGGGAGGAAGGGCGGCTGAAAGATCAAGCAACAGAACCTGACGCACGTTCAAAGGCGAAGCTGGGCGACGTTAGACTTTTTCCGGAGATACTCAGATGGCAGCAAAAGCTCGAGTGCTGCTTTCCATCATGGGATGCAGAGTCAACCGCATACTTTGACAACATCAAAGCCAGTCTCGACTGCTGTCACCCTCCTCGCAGTCTTGAACTTGTTTTGAACTCATTTAGTGCGCATCCTTTACAAGAGAACCAACATGCACGAATCAAGTTCTGAACGAAGAGGTACCAACTGTTTCGGACGCGGCGGGCCAAAGAGATCAAGGTAAGACGTGCTCGTGCTATTTGATGGACATACGCTGACCGGCACTTGAGTCTTCCAACAAGTGTCATACATATACAGCCCTTACTATACAGATTTGCCTCTTACCGACAGATTCAATTGAGGAGCCAGTGGCCACCACCTGTTCGTGTGTTTTGAGCAAAGAATTTGTAGCCCCGAAAAGAATCTGTAGCCCCGATTGTCGGTCGTACCAGAGCCCTTTCATACATGCCCGCAAGGCAGAATCAGGAGGGCCGTGAAGGCCAGAGGGTCAGGAGGGTCAGGAGGGTCAGGAGGGACCAGAAGAGCGGAGGATCCATGGGAGCACATTAAACTACCTTAAACCACACTGCTACTCTCTGGCAATGTTCACAGAGAACTTGGCTGCACGCTGTGAGAAGTGGGAGAAGCACAGGAAGACACAGACCTGCCAAACAGACACGAAGTATGACGTCCCAACAAGCTTTCCTTGCAACTTGCGCAAAATGCAACCGCACGGCCAGTAGTGCCAGATGTCACCAGCATGCAACCTGTGATTCCCTTTTGGGGCGTCGCAAACCCTTGTCTCAGCTCAGAGAGCTGAGAAGTTGAGAAGTCCTTCCCGAATTGGTTGGACTGCACTCTTCCAGCAATGAGCAATATGCCACTGCAACAATATGCAATGCTGTAGGATGTAGAGAGAGAAGTTCAAAAGAGCATAACAATACCATCACATACTCTTGGCCCTGTCAGAGGTACTACACAACCTTGACTAGTCCAATGGCCCTTCAGGCACACCGCGCGGAGGGCCACCTGGGTGGGCAACATCTACAGGTAAGAGCGGCCAGGACTGGTTTCCTGAGCCGCCCGCCCTGCTTGGAATCACTCCAGCTAGTGTCCTTGCTTGTAGAAAGCATAGAAAGCATAGAAAGCACAGACTGCAGACGGGCTCACAAGAAAGCCTCCACCGCATTGCTACTCGCCAGCAAGCTCACCAAAGGTTTTCACATTCCATCCAACAGCCCAATGGCACCACTTTCATCACGCTGCACTGCTTTCTGACAACAATCAGAATTGCCAAGCCTGAAAGGCGAGATGCCAAGCGAAGCACCAACCCAAAGTGCCAAGAGAAGAAAGCGAAAGCGCCGAGAGAAGTAAGCAAAGCAAGCGAAATGCCAAGCAAGCTTCGTCCAAAGCGCCGTCCAGCAAGTCTGGGTCAGAGCGGCCCTCCTGAAGAGCGCAGATTTCCACATGGTTGGACTTGTTTTTACAAAAATCGTATGAAATCGAAAGCACCTTTGGAGGCCGCACGCCGACCCCACCTGCATATTCAGAACATTGAAGCCGCTTCAAAGAAGAACCCTTTCGAGGCCAGGCGTGCAGAGCAACCCCAATGCACACCTCCCATAGACCATGCATCCTCACCTGCAAAGTGTTGAGGTACGAACCTGGCAGCTCTCAATGTCTTGGCACTCGGCACAGAGCAAGGCGATACACGGAGCTACACGGCGCACTCGTCCAGGTGCTCAGTCTCATCATCGCCAATGACGAAAGCGTCAAAGCCTTTTTTCCGAGCACTTGTCAAGCACCCTCAGCAACTAGCTCACATCGATCGGGACAAACGGTGAACCGTGAACTTAACTTGTCACTGCAATGAAACAGAGACAGTTTGAAAAGGCCCTTCCGCCCAATGGAACGCAACTCTGCAGATGCTGAATCAGACTCATGTTCATATATGTACCACAGTGCATCATGCAGTGCCTGCATCTTCGCCGGTCTGGCCAACGATCTGTGGCGGCCTCAAGCAGTCATCTGTAGTCTCGCATTTACCATGCAAGTAAATGGCCTGAGCCAGTCTGGGATCACAGCATCCCAGATTCCTCGTCCTCTTTGAGCTTCACATGCCTGTGACAAGCACCGTCTGAAAAGTCATGACATGTACATGTCCATGGCAACTACCCGTTTGAGGCTCTATCTCGCCTGTGCTTCTCGGGGACCTTGAAGCAAACTTTGCGGATCAGAAAGAGGCAGAGGCAAGCCTTGGCACATTGAATCATGTTCGCGGGTTCTTCATGATATAATATGAGCTCATTCCAACTCGGTGTCAGGCGACCAGGATCCCAACGGCCATGGCCCCAACGAAGTGCAGGGGATCTTGTCCGAGAAATCGAGCAGGTATGGCGCCCTGCCACTGAAAGTGATCCAAGCGTGGCTGTTGTGGAGGCTCGGTGGTCCTGCTCGGAAGTTGGGGCGGTGGTGCTGCGTGGCACTGTACTTTTGACCTTCAGTGCTGAACTGAAGTGTGCTGACATCATGGCAACCACAAGAGCGCGACGTCTATGCAAATATATATATAAATATATATATGTATATGTATATATCTATATATGTATATATAGATATAATGAGTCGCTTTAAGTGAAATATCATCCTAGTCCTTCTCCTCAGCCGCGCGAGCACTAGCATCAGCATTAACAGCGGTAGCAAACAGAGTAGCAAGCAGCAGCGGCAGCAGCAGCAGTTGTAGCGACAGAAGCAGCAGTAGCGGCAGCCGCACTACCAGGGATGCACAGAGTTTCATGTACGCAGCTGTGCCGGCCATTGTCAGTGGCAGAAGTCAATCTGTAGGGGTCAGCCAAGCCCCCGTGCGCTGGGAGTCGGCAGCCTTTGGCTCCAAAGTGCGAGAGCTTGCAACACCCCTTTGATCCCTTCTGTTCAACTTTACCACCTGCATCTCTCTAATCATTCCCCCTGCACCCAAGCTGTGGGTCACGCTCGCTGTGAAGCTGCGGTCCCGTCAGAGCAGGGCTCACCTGGGAGTTTTCGCTGTGGTCTTCTTGAGGTCTTGCTGCCATCTTCTTGCATTCTGCTCAAGTCCCTTGCCTTTGCCTGAGGTGCTGACGGTGCTGGTGCTAGGGCTGCCAAGGTTGCCAAGGCTCACAAAGCCGCTTGAGGACACTGGAGACGCTTGACTTGTACTCGGGGCCGTGGTCTCTACTGCAGGGGCCGTGGAAGCGTGCGTGGACGATGTTGTGGTTGGAAGTGTAGATGTGGTCACTGACGTTGCAGCCATGGAGGTGGTTGTCGATGTCGGGATAGACGAGGCCTTCGCGAATGATCAAAAGAACAGCACTCCCGAATTTTCAGGAACTACGAAAAAAAGTTGCAGCAGCCGCTCCTGAGCTACATGAGCTGGTCGGTCTTTGTAATGAGGGCCTCGACTGCTACATCTCAAAAAGCTCCATGGCAGGACTGAGTTTCACCAGTTGAGACGCCAACAGTTTGCTGCAGCAATACCAACCTCATTCTTCTCCATATCGAAAATGATGTCCTGCACTCGAAACACCATTCTGGCGAGCGAAAAATGGGATTGAAAACGCGTCTGCGAGGCCAGCTTGCTCCCAAAACCAAGGAATGGGCTGGCCTGGTGCGTCATCCAAACAGCCCCCAGCACGGTGTTTGCATGGGGCCCGTCGTCTTCGAAGCCATAGCAATAAGTGTCGCTGGTTCCTTTCCTGGACATGGGTTCATCAACGGCAACTCGATGTTTTACAAAGCGCTGCGCCTGTAGAAGTAGGCTCTTGGAACCCACTTTGTTTCCACGCCATCAAAAACAACGGCGATGTGGGGAAACCTGGAGCAAAACCGTGCTGCATGGACGGAACTACATGTACTGGCTAAAAGCGGAGAGTCGCTGGTCAGGTCCATGTGGCAACGACCAGCACTTTGTGCCATGCTTTGTTCCACCACATTGGTGGCCTGCGCCAGGCCAAGTTTTTCACACAAGTCTGACAGAGTTCGATTTTCAACACGACAGCGGCCTCGGCAATACGTTTCAATGGCGCTCATCAGCGCTCTGTAGTTGCTTGAACGCATGTACGTGTACCTGCACTCTCCCCGCCCTCCCACTCAGAGAACCAAAACGCCAACAAGGATCATGCAACCCGTGAGAACATACAAAGCAACATCTCTTCTAGAAGAAGCACAACGCATGGGGTGGACTTCAGCAGCACACTCCATCCCGCAACCACTCTAGATTGTGGTACATGAGCTACTGGGTTTGGCTGGGCTGTGCTGGGAAATTGACTCGCCGGATGAGCTAGTGCTGGATTGGCCAGGTGTTGACTGGAACTGTGCTTGCCATCACCATTTGTTAGCACAACATCGCTTTGTCTTTTGGAAAAGTCGGCCGTCTGGGCTTCGTTGCAGGTTCTGGTGCCGCAGTCTTCATCGTGGAATTCGAGGTTTCGCATCGTCCGGCGCCCACACTCGCATAGGTCCTGCGCACCTTCCGTGATCCAAATCGTGTGCGCGACGCGATCAATGGTGCCTACCAAGCACCATCATGCCCAATACAACCCCACACCTCTTCAATTGCTGCACACTACTTTTAAGCCGGAAAGCATGGATCCGGAACCTTAAGCCCTGAGGATCAGTCATCAGAACAAACCGCCGAAACTCAAAACCCTCAGGCCCCATTACAAAAGAGCGTCCCGGCCCAAAAGCTTTTTCAATTAGCAGAGGTTCCGGGCTCATGTGTCTAAACAGATCCATACTGAGGTTCCGGTGCAAATTATCAATGAGTTCGGCTGGACTGCAAACATCCTAAATTGATTTAAGGTCTCGGATGTGGTTCCATTTGAACCAGTGAACGCCACGGGACCTAGAACGCATGGTCATGAAGCCTTTGAGCACCTCCGCCGCTCTATTCACAGTCCTATAAACAAATCCCGGATCCGAAAACTGAAAACCCCTCAAGCCCTCAAGCCATCAGCCATCGGCCCTGACCGCACTGTGGAGCTCCCAATCCCCCCCCCCCCACAACGCCATCGCCTTCATCCGTGGACAAGGGCAACCCCGGTGGCTAAGGTGGCTAAGCGGTTGGTCTGGCGTTCGTGAGGTGTAGGGATGGCTATTTTGACAAAGAGGTGCTGTTTCTGTCAGGATGCTTAAGAGCTCAATTCCTGAGAAGCTTCTTCATCCGAGCCCCAGAAGCTTCGGCTTCGTAAGGGCCAGAGGCTGAGACCCGAGACCCCCAGACCCAGACCCCCCTCAAACTCCCCGGGCGGGTTATGAAAGACATCCTAGCATTAACCGGCATTTCTGCTTGGATCTTCAGATCTCGAACGGCCTTCGAACTGTGCAAAACAAACTCAGACACGCATTTCCAAAAACCATGGAGAAAGCAGGTCAACAGCTAGTGAGATTGCAAATGGAGGTCTTGTAAATTGCGTCTTCAAGGCCTGCAGCAACGCCCACCAACAAACATCAACCTCCAGGCTGCTCCGAAACATACAGTCGAATACCTGGACCGTGAGCTCTTGGCAGGTCATGGGCGGCTTGCCTGGCAAGTCTCGGACATACTTGGCGACCTTCCAGGTCTCAGTCTGCACCCTCTTTCGGGCGCTGGACAAGTACTGCGGCAGCAGATGGCACCGAACGACATACACCCGTTCTCGCACATCCCAATGCTGCTGCACGCAGAAGCGCACAGTGGCTCGTTCAAAAAAATCCTGCCGACGCGACGCCCTTCACCATCTCGAGCCGGCCCTCAAAGGCCGTCTCAACGAGAAGAAGCACGAGAGACGGCTTCTTCAAAGGGACGACGCACGCGACAGTGCTAGTCAGCCCACGTACATCCCACAACGTCCGCGGAAGTGACGGCGCCGGGCGTCCTGCAGGCAAAGCGAGACGCTGTAGCTCTGGCGGGCTGTACTGCGGCAGAAAGAACCTGCGCGCATTTCACGCAAAGACCCGCGCGACCCCTACTTCAAACGCAACAGTTGCGAGGCGACCAGCAGAGTGGCCTTTCCAGCTTACCCACGAGGTTGTCCAAGTAAGCGAGCAAGGTTGTTTCTGTCATGGGTAGTACCACCGACAACGACCGGCCGGCTAGCGTGATGTTGCCAGGCGCGGCGTGCTCACACTTGCGTGGTCATTTGAACGTGGATGGAGTAGCCACGTAAGCATGACGGACGCGCACCTGCGTTTGCAAGGGTCAGGGGCACCATCAATCGCCGAAGAGAGTAAGATTCATTGAATCGGGCGGGGTGCAAATCTAAAGTTTTCACATCAGAGTCCAGACCGAGCCAGGCCATGCGCCGGCACTCACGGACGAGTTTTAGAACTGCGGCGCATGGCCGCATCCCTGCGCAAGGATGACCCCTGGCAGAACCTTTTTGCACTATCCGCCAGGTACGTGGCTCAAGAGTACCACCTGCCAGGCTTCTTTCGGAGGTTGAGGTTCGGAATCAGGGATAGTCGGGGTGGGGTGTGGCGGTGTGACGGTGATGGGATGTCTGGCGTCCTTTGAGGCTCCGGCGCCACACCAACCCACCTCAACAGGGGCCCCACGCAGCCAGCAGCCAGGGTGTTATCGCACGCCGCCATCCACCACGGAGGCCCAACAAGGAGACGCAGCTGTGGACAGCGCTGTCGGAGTGAGGACAAAGCGTTCCATGACCGCGTGGATGAAAGCACACGCGAGTCCTGGGTAAGCTCCAAGCTGCCTTCGCCGCCCAAGATCTTGCGGTCCTGAGCTTTGGTCTGGCCAACAGTTGGCGAGCGCGGCTCAATAGTTTTAAACACAAAAATCTTGCTGAGGTCTTGCTCCCATCTGCAATTATAGTTCAAAGTCAATATATAAAGCCCGGGTTCAACGCATGGCGTTCCCTTGGAAAAGAAGCAAGATGAACAGGAAGTAAATGGGAAAAGAAGAAACGAATGTTGTGAGCATTGCCACCAAGATGCTGGCAGTTTGCTTTTCAATGTCTGTTAGGAAATGGGAACTGCTACTTAATCGCCATTCTTGATTGGATCTTCAGATCTCTAAGGCTAAAACAAGCTCAGACACAAGCAAGCTATTGCCAAAAACCATTGGAGAAAGCAGGCCAACACCTAATGAGATCCCAAATGGACGTCTTGTAAGTTGGGTTAGAAGCCATTGCGCCGCGACACGTGAAGCCCTAGAAACCGAAAAGCCACTAAACGTCAATCCCCAATCTAGGTCTCTGGAAGCCTTAAACAGCAAAAGCCCTCGGCACCCACGCCCAAAGTCCTAGAACTTCGCGCCGGACCCTTTGCGCCCCGAACTTGCTACGACCCTTCGAAGCCCCCTGCCCGAAAACTGATCCCCAATCCATCCTCATCCGAAGCCGCCTAGAGAAAATCAAATGGTAACGGCGTTGAGAGCTGAGCACCTTAACCGCCTTTGCCCTAAGCCGCACGCCCAGACATCGTAAGCCTGAATAACTCAGTCCACATCCCACACAGGCTAAGCTCCGCAAACCTCGTAAAGGCACTAAATATACTGAGTTGACGCTAAGATCCCATATGGCTGAGACAAGGAGAGTTTGGGATGTCTTGAGAGGTAACTTTGCAAAGTCTTTGAAATTGAGTTGACAAGGAATCCTGGCGGCGTGAAGCCATAAACCCCAAAACCATTAAACGTCACACATCCTCAATCCTAAAGCCCAATCTTGGTCGCTGCAACCCCTATAAACCCTACACATCCCCAACGCTGCCAGGCCTAAACCCTAATAAACATAAGCTTTCGGCACCCATGCCCCAAGTCCTAGAACTCCAAAACCATTTACACGGCAAAGATCCTCAACCCGAAAGCCCAATCTTGGTCTCGGCAAACCCCTGTAAACCCTACACATCCCCAGTGCTGCCAACCCTAAACCTTAAAAAGCAGAAGCTTTCGGGACCCACGCCCTAAGTCCTAGAGCTTGAGATCCTAAACATACAAACCTGAAGCCCTAAACCGTTACGAACCTGTGAAAGTCCCCAGCCCGAAAAGTTGATCCCATATAAAAGAATGCTACAGGCAATCCTGCCCCAAACGTTACAAGCCCGAACAACTCTCAACCCATTTTTGCTCCACACCCCACACAAGCCAAAGTCACACTGTCAGCTTCCCCAAACGCTAACACCGTAAGCCTGTCACACGCGCGGAACCATTAAAAACCCAAGCTCCCTAGAAGCCAAACGCCAATTAGAAGCTCTGAACCGCAGCAAAAACGACTCGCAAAGCCCTGAAACAAGCCTCGGCCCTGAGCCCAAAGACTTGACCATAAGCCCTGAAGCAGGCCTAGGCCCTGGAAGTCCAAAGTCCTGACCATAAAGCCTCTAAAATCAAACCACGAAACCCTTCAGAGCATAAACCCTATGGCCCGACAGCCTGAGTCCCAAAACACTGTCAGAGTCACGAAGAAGCCAAACCAAAAAACCGCTATAGCCTTTGTGACACGTGAGAGAAAGAAGGAGCAAAGGTTAGCGCCATGCTTGGCGTTCGTACTCGTCTATCGTCGCTTCTTGCGTCGTACAAGTTCGCCACCACCCCACTTCAAAGTCAATAAAAAACTCGGGCTCAATGCGCAGTGTTCCTTCTCAAGAAGAAGCAGGATCTACACGAAGCCACTGAGAAAAAACAAAAAAGAATGTGGGGAACATTGCCACCAAGAGGCTGGCAGTTTGCCTTTCGAAGCTTTTGAAGCGAAAGCCCAATCTTGGTCTCTGCAAGCCCTACAAACCCTAAACCCTAAAAATCACAAGCCGTCGGCACCCTCACCCTCAATCCTAGAGCTTGAAGGTGTAAACTACACGAAGCTGAAACCCGAAACCCTTAATGCCCCAGAGCTACACGAACCTTCGAAGCCTCCATTTCTACAACTGAAAAGCTGAGCACATAAGTCCTGAAGCCGCGTGCCACAGACATCAGAGGCCCGAGCAACTCCCAACCCTTATCGCTCCACACCCCGCAAGCCACAGTCACACCCTGAACGACCCTAACGCTACAAGCCGTAAACTCGGCACAGGCGCAAAACCCTAGAAACTCTCAACCCAAGAAACTCCAAACCTTGAAAACTCCAGGCCCAGCAACAACGTACCTCGGAACATCCTGAGGTTTTGGCTTCTCGGGATTCAGCGCAAACACGACAGGCCCGACAACATAAGTCGACAGACCCTCAGACTCAGACCAAAAAAATAGCAATCACGAAGACGCAAAATTAAACAGGACCCACAAGCTTGTCTTTAGCATGTGAGGAGTGAACGAGCAAAGTGAGGGAACGAACAAGCGCAACGCAGACAAAAACGACAATGTAAATCAAACGGCACTCGTTTGCGGAGACGCTTGCTTATGTTTCCGCTGCTTCACGGCGGTTTATTACAGACTCTTGATCTTGTTTCCGTTGCTTCACAACAGCTTGTTACCCAGCAGATCTAACATTCAAACACATACGCAGCTCAGGCTCAACCCGCGGCTTTCGTTCTCGAAGCAACGGAGTAAAGAAGACATGAGTGTAACGCCTAGATACTGCCTGCCAGATATTCTAAGTATTTTGGAAGTTGAAAAATTCTAATGGCTTTCTTCAGTAGATCTTCAGATCTTCAGGGCCTTCGACAAGATTGGAACATTTGCAATGAGGAGATCGGCTACCAAACAATGACAACATCCGATAGAAAAAGAACAATAGATCAACAGCCATCGAAAGAATGTGCTCTCCAATCCTCAGTTGACGCTAATATCCCACAGTGATGAGACTTGCGACAGGTAAGCAAGGTTACGGCATCAGCTCCTGAGGGGCGGCGGCTTTCCAGGCTTGTTGAGGGCTAACTTGGCAAGGTCTTCTGAATTAGGCTCACAAAGAATCATGGGGGTCGCACCGCTGAGCTTTAATATGTGAAGCCCTAAATCCCAACGCAAGCCCTACAAACCCTACCAATCCCAAGTGTCGCCAGCCCTAAACCCTAAACATCACAAGCGGTCGGGCACCGACACCCTCAGTCCTGGAGCTTGAAGGTGTAAACTTTACGAACCTGAAACCCTAAATCCCTAACACCCCAAAGCTTGACCCTTCGAAGCCCCCAACCCTAAAAACTGATCCCTGACCCCAAGCTCCTAAAGAAAATTGAAAGCTGAGCACTTAAGCCCAGAAGCCGTATGTCCAAACATCAGAAGCCCAAACAACCCAACCCGTATAGCCCCACCCCACAAGCCAAAGTCACAACCTCTTACATCGCTAAACACTAGCACTAGAAACTCTATATCCTGAAAACCCCAAGCCCAGCGACAACGCACTTCGGAAAACTTTGAGAGTCACCAAACCCCTAGAAGCCACACATGCCGATCAAAGCTCTAAACCGCAGAAGTCAGAACCCTAAAAACGCCCTGAAGCAGGCCGAGGCCCTGAAAGCCCAAAATCCTAACCGTCTTAACTGCAAGCCCCAAACCAGCACAACTAAGTGAGGGAACGAACGAGCGCAACGCAGACAAAACGACAATGTAAATCAATTGGCATTCGTTTGCGGAGTCGCTTGTTTATGCTTTCCGCAGCGCAGCGCACAAACGTTTTTAAAACTCAGGCTCAACGAACGGCGTTCGTTCTCGACAAGAAGCGAGACCCTGACTTTGCTTCAATCTGCGACAGTGTTGAGGCTCGGCCATGACGAGCCCAGAAAGGAAGAGCTCGGCTAGAGACAAGCCAGGACAAGCCATTACAAAATCGAACAGAGAAAGAGCAATAGATCAACATCCAGTGACCATCAAAAGAACATGTTGCTCTTCCAGGGCCGCGTCTCAGTAGTAATTGCTATGGCATCAGCTCCCGAGGGGCAGCGGCTTTCCAGGGTTTATTGAAGGGTAAAAAATGGCTATTCAACGTCACAGATCTTCAGCCAATCTTGGTCCCTCCCAATCCCAACTGTCAGCCCCACACCCTAAAAATAAAAGTCGTCGGCACCCACACCCGCAGTCCTAGAGCTTGAAGTTGTGAACTTTACGAACCTAAACCCGAAACCCTTACAGTAATGCCCCAAAGCTTTACGAGCCTTTGAAGCCCCCAGCCCGAAAAACTGTTCCTTAATCCCAAGCCCCAAAAAATGGACGGTAAAAGCATTGAAAGCTGAGCACCTACCCGTGCCCCCCTAACAAATACAGATATAGTGCATCTGAAACTTCCCCAATCACAAACAACATCTGGAGAGTTTCCCTTGCGGGGGACAACCCCGCCACCCCCCCATTGGAAGAGCAAGCTAGCATGAAGCGCAACTAAGACATTCAGGTTGGATTTCCTAATCGCAGGGGTCCGAGATGTTCCCTTGCCGGGATCCGAACAAACAGTCCTGTTCTCTCATCCCAAAAACTGTTGCGAGAGTCTCGCCGGTGGGGGCCCGACCCCTATCGCAAGAGAAAGTGGGCGTTTCAAAGTCACCCCTGCCCTGGCACCATTCCTGCCAGGCTCTAGGCACCATTCCTGCCAGGCTCTATGCGACTCCGGCCTTGGTGCTGTGCACCAAGGCAGAGCAGCCAGCTTCTCTCTTTCCTTGTTCCCTTTACTACGACTCTTATTCCGCATGCTTGCCGGAAGTAGAAATAGAAGGAGAGAGAGAGAGAGAGAGAGAGAGAGAGAGAGAGAGAGAGAGAGAGAGAGGGCCTTTCTCGCTCAGACTACTATGCCCAATGAAAAGCGAGAGAGAGAGAGAGAGGCAGCCAGGGAGGGAGGGAGGGAGGGGAGGGAGCGCGGAAGAAGAAGAAGAGGAGGAGACCTCGCAGGGGCTTCGCGCCCCCATGCCCAAAGAAAGAAAGAAAGAGGCCTCCCCCGCTCTTCGCACACCGGGGTGCACGGACAGGACAGTTCGAACGAAATCCGACACCCCCCTCCTCTGTTTCCTTCCTTCGTAGGGCTCGGGGTCCCCTGAGGCACATTCGCCCGCCCCAGTTTCAGGGTGGCACGACCACAAGACCACGAACATATCAACACTCACACGCACGCACGCCACGAGCCCCTCCTCACCCATGTCCACGCACAGACTTTGGGAGAGAGAATATGACAGGCTGGGTGCGCACGTCGTGCCGCTGTCAATCATGGTGCTCCCCCAGGTGCTTGAAATACTGACCCCATTCACCTGCGCCAAGGGCACAGCTCCCTGTAACATGCGCACCTCTCGAGTGCAAGATCTTTTTCCATGCGAGCCTTCATGGCACTCAAATGGACATTGTAGAAGCCACCTAAACCGAGGGTAACATCTCTTTCAACAAGTCGCCCTCGGATCATGGCACGAGGCAAGGGGTGTCAGTCACGTGCCTGGTTTCAATCGTATCCTCTGCACCGGGCCTGTGTGAAACCTCAGTTGTGACAATGATGATTCAAACCGACCGCCGCACCGCTACGAGAGTCTGAGCCTTGGACGACTCATCAAAGCCCCCGACATTGAATTGCCCTCCCCACCTGACATAGCATGACACAGCTAGCTGTGGGTCTTTTGGAGTGCATGGTTTCCGTATGGTTTCTGAATGTTCCAAGCACAAAGGGTCGGACATTGGAGGAGGCGAAGCGTCTAAACAGAATCTAAGCACAGAAACCCCTTCCTAAGGATTTGCAGAACTTCCTGGGTGTATCAAGCCAGTTGGTCACTGTTTCGAGCTCATGATCATGTTCTTCCAGGACCCAGACACAAGCGTGCCAGACGTGCGATGCACGATTCTGAATGAAAATTCTAAGTCTGGCACTCGGCCATGCAGATAGAGAACACTTTGTGGCTCACATGGCCCCGATCCTGAAAGGAAAGCGAACTCGACGTGCATCCCGGCTTCCGATATTCTGCTCTATTATGCTCTGAGCTCCTTAAAGATCTTGTCCAGAATGGCTTCACCACTCAGTGCCGATGGCCCAATGCCCATGATTCCATTGGCCTGCGTCAGAAGAGCAATTCTGACGCTCAAGCCTTCATGCACGAATGTGCTTCGTACACGAACACATGATCAGTGAGAACCTCTTGCTGTCAGCTGGTCGATCAATGGTCATCCAGGGTGAGCATGATAGCTGTGCTAGCCTTCCTTCTCAGCTCCTGGCCTTTTGGGTGAAGAACAAGTTGTTCTCGTTGGAGTGACATCCCATCCTCGAAGTCAAAGCAGCAAACAAAGACCGCCCTCACGGCTGATACAGTTGCATGCCAAATCGTCCTGGCACTCACTTGTGGGTTGTGTTGGATCATGTCCCCCAAGCTGACCTTGTCCTGCATGGCTTCGGTGATGCTTCACAGGGCCGTGCTGGCACAATGTCCGCATCCTCAAACCAGAAGCCTGAGATAGAAGATCCCTCGGTGTAGCCTGCATGGTTGAGCCGCACCGGCATGCTCCATAAACACTCTGTCGACAACATAGTTGATACATGTTCACTGCGCACATGCTGGCTTTGCTTGGAGGCACAGAAACAGAAAAGGAATCTGAGAAATGACGAAGACTCCAATGACAAACACTTCTCAAAACCTCGACAAACTGCAAAAGGTGCCTGAAGTTGGATGGTGCTGCTTTCCGAGAGTGAGATGTTTCAGGGAATCTTGTTTGCTAGGACGGGAAATGAAGGTCGTTGAACTGGGTGAGAGTGAACAGCCAAGAGACCCCGGTGAGAGATGTCAATCGTAGAACTCCTTTTCATCGGGGCGGTTCCTTGTCAGAAAGTGCCAGCCCCAGATCAACCATATCCTAGTTAATTGTCCAACGGCGGCCGCCAGTAAGCCTTGAGATCGTGTATCATAGGCGTGGGCGTGACAGGGAGGGAGCTTGAGGAAAAAATGAGTGTTGTTGTTGGTCATTATTAGTTAGCTTTAGCAACTCGCTTTTTCTGTCCACTTTGGACAAGAACAAGAAGAAGGCAACTGGGCCTGCACGCTGTGGAGAACTGTCCAAAAGTGCAACGTTTAGCATGATAGCTCAACCCGGCAGCCACCCGGAAAAACTCCACAAAATTTTGCAAAGTGCCACATGCAAACATGACCCACATGCAGAGAAGTAAAATACACTTCTCGCCTACTCTATCTGCATCTGTGTTTAACAGCTCATGACTTGCTTTGAAGAGTATGCTTCCTTCGTGTCGGGAGACAGAGGCGTTGATCAAACAAATTCAACGCAGGAAGTGTCAGTCAAAGTTCCGATGCCCATGAAACATCTGAGCGCAACAAGCTCTCCTGTCATGACTGCAACTCCTTTAGACACTCTAGTTGCACGTATGCTCCAAAGCCCATGCTGGCGTGCGTGCAGGGGTGAGTGTGTGTGTGTGTGCGTACGCCCGGATTCCTGATGCAAAGCTAAGAGCTTCTGGATTGCTCCGTCTCCACGCAGCTTGGACTGTCATAGTTGTTGCTTCAGGGAGCATAGTAGGAGACCAAGCTCCCACCCAGCCGAGAAAGCAAGGCATGAGGTACATAGAGGAGTCCAAACCCTTCCTGTTTGAGGAAATAAAACCCAACCTCTATAGGTATGCGAACAGTAGCCAAATGCCCCAATACTTACGATAAACCCGAAAACTTAAAACAGAACCCTATTTAAGCCCGGCAAGTTAACCTGAGCCCGAAACAGTAAATAGTGTCCTCTAGCTTGATGCACCCCTACATTCACCCCAAGCCCTGAACTCCCCAAAAAAACTAAACATACATAAACCATTAACCTTAATAGTCCTAAAAAGCCATAAAAGTGAAACCACGAAGTCGCCCACCGATCAAGCAGAACGGCCGGTCTCACGGATGCATGGAGGTTTGTTGGGATCGGGTTTTCAAATTAGAGCTTCAGGGCTTCGTTTATGTTTAAGACTCGACCTATTAGCGGGCAAGAGAGGCTGTCTGGGCTCAGGCTTTAGTTCGGGCCCGCCCCTCAATGGCATCCCCCCCCCGGTCCCCACCCTAAACCCGAGCACGGACTCTTACCTAACCCACCACGAATTGCGGAGAGGAGGAACGCAAACCCTAAACCATGAACTTAAACCCTCAACCCGACTCTGTGCCCTGACCCCCGAAGTGCTGATGTGAACCAGCAGGCTGGGAAGAGGCTGAAACCAGTGGATTGCGCATTCCCCCCCCCCTCTCCCGCCGCGCCGCTGCGTGTCTCCAAATGCCATTGCATCTGCCGCTTTTTCTAGACACTGATTCTAGACATTGAAAAACACGGGTGCATCTGTCAGGACCACAGAGCCCATACAAGCCGAGCCGACTCCAACGTCCTCCCTTAGGTCCCCCCCCCCCCCCCGCACTCATGCTAACTACCGCCCCGCCCCTGCTTGTCCTTCAAGAAGCAAAACCGGTTTCCAAGCATCGTCTAATGGCAAGGCTAAGGAACGACAGCGCTCATGCTAGACAGCAGGGATCACATCACTTGCCTTGGTAGTAGCTGCATTTGCCGGACCTCAGAGGTGGTCTTGAACAGGATGGGCATGAGATGGCATGAGGCCAATGCAAAGCAATTGCCGAGCAAGTAGCTGGCAGCGGCCAACAGGACAACGGCCCGATGAGCATTGCAGCCATCTTGCAGAACTACTCTTCGCCACGTCGAACCTGGTCGGGGCATTCTGTACGATCCCATGTGCCGCCTCAACAGCCACCAAACTGTGGGGCTTCAAGGCTTGAACCGAGGGCTTAGATTTCGGGGCGACTTCTTCATCTGGCTGCGGTTGTGTGGTGAGGTGTGTCGCTTGGGGTTTTGGGATGGTTTTGGGTTCAGTGGGGGGGGGTTCATCTGGGCCGAGTCAGGTTAGGTGTGGGGAGGGGGAGTGTGCCTAGCTGGACAACACCGTGGCACCATGAATCTCAAGAAGAATCCAATGGACCGACGTTGCGAACAAAAGGCACGGAAGCAAGAAGCAATGCACAACAGATCGAAACACTCAAGCCCTGGACGCTGGGTCGAGGTGGTGGCCGCCTTCAGCCATGGCTGAATTCAGAATCGAGCAGCGAAAGCATGCGAAAGCATGAGCAAGCTCAGGCGGCGACAGTGTCCGCAGTTGGCACATGGATAAGCACAAACCTGCTGCACCCCAGATGCCTAGCTGACTTCAGCATTCTTGTTGCAGCTAATCTGGCGCACGCCGCTGCCGGTATCAAGAATCACCGACACTCTCTGTGGAGGGGTCCCCACGACAAGGTCCACCTGAGAAGGAATTTAACTCTGCAACCGAAGTCAGCTGACACTATGGATGTGCGCAGCAATCTGGGTCCAGAGCATAGTAGTATGCATAATAATCCACGTTCCTCAGAGCCCCAATGAATCCAACGATGCTCAAGTTCAAGTCACGTTCATGAGCTCAACATGGAAGGGTACATCGAGAAGACTTGCGGATGGCAGACCCTCCCAAGTCGTCCCAAATCAAAGCCTTAGCCCTAACACATTGTGGAGTTCTGGGCTTGGGACGAGCCGTACGCTATGTGAGCATTTGCTTTTTCCAGCTTGTTAACATGGCTTGGATGCCTGCCTACACGAGCCTGCCCACCTTGCGGCATAGCCAACACAGAGCTGATGTTCAGGGATTCAACCTGTGCGAACCTACGCGAAAAATGGGAATCAAGAAAGCCCTTAAATCTAAAAAACAAAAAACAAAAAGTTCAGGGGTTAAAGGCTTTAGGAATTGTGCTTCTTTGCTTGCTACCGATGCTCGTTTCAAGATGGCGTGATGGCGTTTGAAAGATCGAGAGTTCTTGAGGTTACACCGCCCAGCACTAAGAGAATCACGGACAGGAATTCCATGCACAACGGCAGCCCAACCCTACCCGCAACTTACGTGGAGCCTACGCGGATGGATCACGCCAACTGCTTTCACGCCTCTCGTTGCAGTAGTACAATGTGGCCCAACCCGTTTGGAACCTCCGAGCATTCCCCCCACCCTACCCGAAGAGAACGCCATGTTACACCTATAAAGGGCTACACAAGGTGTGAAATAAACGCTGCTCAAATGTCTGATTCGGCATAATCCTCACTTGCTTCATTTGAGGGTCTGCATCTCTATGCCTGACACATGCAGCGTTTTTGTCTACGATGAGGCGCACACCCATACAGCCGAGCGTGCTCGATCTTGCGGTCTGCATCATAAATGCCGAAGCTGGTTTGCAACAGGCCTCACAGCATCTGACTGCCCACCCGAAGGCATGAAGAAGAACCAACAGCAGCACTGCTGAGCGCTGCAAAATGCGCTGATGTTTTCTTCGAGCACGGGGCAAAGGAGGACCAGGAGCAGGCGTTTTCGCATCGAGCTCCTGAGCAAGGTCTTCACTGTCACTCACCATCTGTCGCTTTCTAACATTTTCTAACTGTGCCAAGGCACAGCAGTCGCTTCCGAGGTTCATCCTAGCAATAGCTTCGGATGTCCATTGCGGCCAAGGTGGACCTAACAAAGCGTTGTATTACGTGAGGGCTGAAGTGGCCTGTGGAACATGACATATTGCGAAGCATGTCCAGGCTGGCTATCTCTGCACCGGCTAGCATGAACGTAGTCCACAGAAGGGAGATACGTGTGTTATCTTGCTGTCCAGTTAAACGACGCTGCTGGGCACCTGAAACATGCTGAAACATGCTGAAACACATTCTTGAGCCCAGGAAGCAAGCAAAGACTTGACTTGCCCTCACTCCAGGCCACAGCTATAGAAACATTGCCGGGATGGCACTCACTACACACAGGTCGGAGCTCTTCTTGGAGTTCTCCCGGAGCTCCCGACTGAGAACCTCGAGGTCACCAAGCAGGCTCTCTTCTGCAATGTCGTGCAATCTTCTTGTTTACACAGATCCGCTTTGCTCGGCCTGGAGCAGGTTCTCGTGCTCTGCCAGGATTTCCAGGTTCGTTGGCTGCAAAGCAAAGAAAGCAAAAGGCAAAACATGGTCATGAGTCATGCTTGCTAGCTGGCCTGAGACCTATAGAAGCAACGCTACCATGCTACTCTTGGTGCAAGCCGATTCAACTCTTAGGAATTGTGCCCGGCAAACTGGTCTTTCCCAAACACTGCCTCCGTGCAAACTCTCAGTATGTGCTTCACACCAATAACCTTCTTCTCCATGCGGTCCTTTGAGCAGGAAAAGAAGGTGGCAGGGGCAGCAGGTCAGGGCTTAGTGACAGACATCCTGCATTTTTGTATCATCACCTTGAGACTGAACAATTTCAGGCCTCGTACAGCTGGTCAACATAGTCCTCGATGTTCCGAACATCTGCTTGTGGGAGCAGAGGCTCCTGTCAGCCACGTTGCAAACCGAAAATCTTTCTTGAAAAGAGGCACTCGGGCACTGTGTCGCCGTCTGTCGCCCTGTGACCTAGTGTCGCTCTCTCCTGCCGACGCTGCTGCGGAGCCGGCGGGGGAGGTGGTGGTGGTGGAGGCGGTGGCTCCTTGAAGTCCAGAAGCTAGGGAGCGCACGAAACGGGCAACGGCGGGGAAATGTGACCATCGCGCACAGCCACATTGGAAAAACTCGAGGTTTGGCAGACGCCCCCTCACGAGCAGAAGCCAGTTCGGGACCGACAATTCACATTTCTCCCCCTCAAGCAACTATGCTTCAATAAATGCCACTGCCAAACAGATCTACAGTCTGAACAAGTTGGAACGGATTCCTCCCGTGACGGCTCAGGCTCTGCCACTGCCCCGTCCTGTCGCTGCGCCTCTCTCGGGTCCATGTGCGCAGCCTCTTTGTTTCTGAGCTTAGTGATTGTGATTGGGATCCCGTGATGGATTCCCAAAAGCTCTGACCTTCCACAATTCGATCTCTTTAGGGAATGTATGTTGCCGAAGACACGCGGCTTTATTCAACACCTTGCTTTTGGACTTGCTCAATCCTCTCTCAATGCTAAACCCTGAAGCTGACGCACGGTATTCCATTGTTTGAGGCTGAATTGCATTGTACAGGCAATGGGAAAGGAGTTCTAACTCAGCAGCTTTCATTCAGATCCTACTGATGCACTAGTACTTGCAAGCCTCATGCTCCGCCAGGGCCATTAGCAGCTGCTCAACTTCACCAGCCTGATGCACATGCCCTTCGTAAATCTGGGTGCAACCTCACAAGAAGCGGGCCTTAGAAACTGGGATATACTTTCTGTACTTGTCCATAACCTCCTGCGTCAGGCCACGAACCTCGGATCCTGCAGCAAGCTAAGTCCCAACAGCTCAGCGGCAGTTTGCATGTTTCATGAGGAGTCTTCGCTCCTCGCAATCCACGGGGCACACGTATGGTTTTCTGCCCAGGTTGCGACTCTGATCTGACCTTGCGCAAGATGTTTTTTGCTCAGATGGCCACGCCATCAAACTGGCACAACTCGCTCTGTTCAACGAGGCGACGCGAAATGTCGAACTCCCAAACTGCAACTCTCTCACAAAGCACAACAATGCACAGCTCTCACAACGAAACGTCGTTTGCACAAACCACTGAGGGAATCCTGCTCCGGTTGATGCTGCCGGTCGTCACACTGGCGCAACCCTTCAGGCACCTTCCCTTTCCTCAAGGGTTCCTTGATGTTTCTTTAGGAAGTTTGTTTCTGGCTCGGTTGTCCCATCTCAGCCGAGTCCGAACAGAGGTTTCTCTGCGTTCGCATATGTTCGCATGGAGGCCAAACAGTTCAATTCGCAATGCTGCAGCAGCCGCCTCCGATGGGACCGAAAAAACGAGCATGGAAAATTGCGAAAAGCCGAATACGTGGGCTGCTTGTGAAAACAGATGTTCTCCTTGCGCGCTTTCGACAAAGTGCTCGCAGTGTGTTCTGCTGCGCCAACTGGGAAGAAGCGATCACCCCAAGGCACTACACTGTGCGCCACCATTCCAAACCTATCCAAGCATGTCCCATGTGATTTTGACGCTTCTGGTCTTGAAATCAGGCAACAATTGGCAGGACACGTCCTTCTAGGCCGACGAAGACAACACATGCACAGGACTGACCACACCACTGCATTCAAAGGTCGAGCCATACCTTCTATCAGCGAAAGGCTACCCGGCCCAACAACAAAGCCGCTCAAGCATACACGCAAACAGGGCAAAGCTGCAGGATTGCCATACTCATCGAAGTGGTGAACTTCAGTAGTGTAAGATACCTGCACAAAAACGAGCAATCAGACATCTGAACATCTGAGCAGACACGTGCAACAACGATGCTGCTGCTCGGGTCACTATGAGCACTAGCTGGTCTGGGTCTGCATCGATATGACCTTCCGGTTTACTTTCGGTCGGCATGAACAGACTGAACACAACTTTACTCCAGCTGAAGAGCAAAGAACCGGCATGTGACAAGTCTTGTGTTGCGAGTCTTGGGTATCCCACCAAGGCGGACTTTCTTCTTCGTGGACATCACATCCACCTTGGCTTTCGTTCCACGGTGGTGTGTGGTGGCGTCTGAGTCTGACAGCATACCGACGCAGGTAGATGAAAAGCGACACACGTGGGAGAGACTTCCTCAAGCCTTGACACCTTCTGGGTGGCTCAGCCCCGTTTGCCAAACTTCAGCTTCTTTGGCTTGCTGCACATTCTCTTGCTAACACAGGCCGTGCCTGCTCAACGAGGTGTATTGATGGCAGCGCTTCTAGGTATGATTTGAAAGTGCTGGACGCGGACTGGGGTAGTGATCTAGGTTGTAAAAGCTGAAGATGTAAAATTCTACGACCTTGGGTAATTTAACTTGGCTTAGTGCGGCTTGGTGTCGAGGTGTTGTGGTCGGGATTGAGCGTTTGGGACTTGCACTCATAAGTCTCATAAGTTCTGCAGGCTCCCGCAGCACTCGACATCTTTAGACTCACCCGCACTCCAGCTTGCATCATGAGTGCGCAGTTGTGAATAGCGGTGTGCTGGGCTTCAGGCTGCATGCAGCACATGCGGACATGCACAACAAAGGCCTACAGTTAAGCTTTGTCAGTAGGGCTGAGGTGCTTGAAGCTTGTGGATGTGAGGCTCGGCAAGCCCGGCCATGGACTGTGTTGCTGCGATTGCTTAATGACCCTGCGAATAGTCTCAACTACAAGCGATAGTACAGAAACTGCTTCCTTCAGATTCGTGAGGTGATGGTGACAGCACCATTGCTTGTACTTTGTGTCTGCAGTCAGATGCAGCAACGTTGATAAACAAAAACAACATCACATGCACTGCTGATCCTCTCTCGGGGCCTTCTTCGTTTTCTCGTGCACTTCGATCGTAAGACAAGACGGCTTCCAGCTTTCGGATTCCGTGTTCACTAACAGCGCAGTGTGTGGCAAGAAATTCAGCCCAAACGGGTCACCGCGTCGTGATTTGACTATTGGTTGCATTCAATGATGCGAGAATTGACATGCTGAATGCCATGCTTCCACTGCGACGGTCTATGTTACAGGGTCATTGACCTGGCGTTAACTCTTCCTCCTCATCAAGTCTCCGCTACGAGCAGAAACCCCAGTTCAGAGATGTTCGTGAATCGCCTCTCCTGACAAGATACACACGTGAATTGACGTGAGGAAGCCTTTGCTTCTTGCCTCCGCCTTGCATCATCCGCCTCTGGTGGGGAAAGTACCTGCCACGGCAGGCAACTTGCCCCTGGAAGCTGACGTGACATACTTGGCCAGGACCACGTTCGCGTGCTCGAAACCAGCGGCCTCCTCCAGGGCTTCACATGGAACTAGGTTCACGAGGCTCACGAGGCTTCATGGTGCAACAATTTGTGCAGGCTCATAACTCAGGCTCTCAGTCCTGCCGCATGCGCGCTGCCGGTGGAGTTTCTGGAGAATCAGCGCGAGATAGGGTGGCTGGACCCAGGCCAGCCTCATTAATCTCGTTAACATCTCACATCTCTGCGCTCGGCAAGCTCGGCACAAGCCTGTGCTGCTTCAGGGCAAATCTGCCCTACTCAGATGCAGGAGACTTGGCGCGGCACCATCGTTAACGGCGCTGGCGTCACGAACTCTGGCCGAGCGGATGGCCTGAGTGATCCCATCATCTGTCGTTTTCTCACATTGTCCACACTCGGTCCTAATCACAAACAATGCAAAGCGCATGCAACCCGAGATCGTTCGTTGCAGCGATGAGGAACCAATATGGTGGTTTGATCTCAACTGTTTCTGCCCGTTGCCAGATGCAAACAAAGGCACGTTCCACTCGAAGCAACGACAATGCAACGCGACCCAACCCTTCCGCAGAGAATAGCACGAGCGCACTGGCGGGAAACCCCGTAGGAAAATCACAACCCAGCTGAAGTCGTTGAGCCCCAGCTTGCTTGCACATACCGGTTGAAAACCGATGTCCTCCCTCGATCTGATAGGCTATCTTGAGCTCGACAAGAGCCTTAAGCTGGGCCGTACTGTTGGAGCCTGGCAGAAACCCTTCCACTGCATGCGGCGGAGCCTTAACTGGGCCATAGGACAAACCCAAGGATCAGAGGGGAGCCAGTACTAGAAACTCTGTGGTTTGGGGCGACATTATAAAATGGCGCCTACGTTGCCAGGAAGTTCACAGCGATTGCCCTTTTCTGACAGGACCTTGCCCTCAACCTCGGTTCATGAGGTGGGGACAACGCTTTCCTTTCTCATGGTATCTTCCGCTTTCAGGCTCGCTTGACCTACCTCAAGAGTTCACGGAGCTGCCGCACCCCCCAAAGGTGCTCTAGGGAATCGTCTTGCTCAGATCACCTCCTCCAACACCAAGACCTGCTTGGTTGGACCACTTTTGATTTCTTGGCAGTTCTCCCGGCACTCTGGGAAGTGGCCACTTTCACAGGCATTATCTTTTATTATCAGCTTCTGAATGCAGGCCGTCTCCATTGCATATTCTCAGTATGCACGCCCCGCAGCTCTAAAATCGTCCAAATGAATTTGACCAAGGTCGTCAAGCCTCCGACCAGAACTTCGTTTTCGTAGCACGTCTTACCATGTCCCCCGGAGCCAAGTTCCGGGAAAGGAGCTGTAAAGTCTGTAACAATCCGGGCCCAATGCCCCAGCCATCCCCACCAATCCATACGCCGCTGTGAGCAGGAGCCAAGGCTTCCGGCCATGCAGCCAACATAGCCAACTAACCAGGAAGCCAACAAGAGCCAGAGGGAGCCAACGTGGTAAGGGGCTTCGCAAAATCTGACCATGGCCGTTTGTTGTGTTGCTTGGCCACGAATCGAACGAACCGAGCGAACCGAACCAGTGCCACTTAAGACCCTAAACATGCACTAAACTGCCCCTAAACCTAAACCCAGAGCTTCAACCCCAAATTTCTCTATCCCCTAAACCCTGGACCCAACCCTTCAAACTTAAACTTCATGCGAACTTCCTCAACCTCAAGTCGTTAGATCCCCACAGCCTGGGATAAGACCGAAACAAGACCAAGGACTGTTCAGGAGATTTTTTCCAACTCTAAGTTTTCCCTCCCCGCCGCGAGTGTTGTGGTTATCAATGACGTCAAAGTAGGGCCCAAGCTGCACTTGAAGCAGCTAGCCCTAGAGTTTCAAAGAGCTTCTAACACAGAACAGTGAGAACACGGCATGAAGCCTAAAGCCCACCAGCAAAAGAGAGCGGCAAACCCTTCAACAGCAACGGCAATGGTAAACTCTAATTACACCCTTCCAACGTCCTAAATGAATCCACAATTGGGTGACGAAGCCAAACAGCAAAAATATTGAAAGCGTTGCAAAGCATCATGAAAAAAGTGCACTCCACCATGAAAAGAAAAACGGCATTAGACTGACGCAAATGTTGACAGAATGCTTCACCTGCCCGGCTCTCAGTGAAAAGAAGAATGCAGATCAAGCCAGACAAAAACACGGCACACGCGTGCTCCAGTCAGAATGGAATGCATGCCCTGGACAGCAAAGGTCCGTGCCGAGAGGACGATTGCTGGTTCCGGCCCTGACCTGGCAGATTTATTCCGCACAAAACGCCGGCCTTGCCATATGCACAATGGCAGAGAGTGGCCTGAGTTGCAGCCGAAGCGGCCACCGGCACACGGGCTCTTGTACGGGACCTGCCCCCAGCCCCACCCAAAGTTCTTTGCGTACAAGCATCTTGCCCGCAGGCCCGCATGCCTTGCGCATGTCCAGCTTGAAAGACTCACTCGCAGTCGCGTGCCGCCTGGCTTTGGCACAGAAACTAGCAAAGGTGTCGTCAGTGTCCATATGCAAGCAAGCTGCGAGTGGTGCGCTTCACGACGCGAGGAAGGAGGAGCCTCGAGGAGCCAACAACAACCAACAACAGCCGACTGCAACCGAGCTGCAACCAAGCTGCCACAGCCAGCAGATGGCTTTCTAGAGACTGGGGCTCTTGCACTGCCACCGGTTCTCCGGGGCCTCTCTTGTGCTACTTGTCCGTGAGAAAGCCAGGTGGGTTGGCCTCACATCGTGTTTGCCGGTATGTAGTAGTATGTACGGGTATGTACCAGTCAATACCTTAACCCTCACCCACGAAAGTCCCAACACCATATGCCTCGTGACCAAAGCCAGTCCATCGCCATGCTCATCTCAGCGACGGGGTTTGGGCTTGGGCTGGCATATGCTGGCATAAGCTGGCATGATCTCACGGTCATGCTAAGGTGATGTGCCACGCTAGGCTGTGCAGCTTCAGCTGCCCTTCTCTCCTCACACATATGGCCACACTCATCGACGTAATCCCAGCCAATGAATCAGAGATGAAGCACACACGGCGCACCAGAAGGGCATCACCCAGACCGTGCCGAGAGAAGTCTGCGATTCCTCCGAACGTGATATCTGCGGAGCCACTGAGGCCTAACTGGCCTAACTAAACCTTAGTAGCATTTCTTGACTGTAGCGAACCTGCCAGATCGCGAGCAGCTGCAGGCACTGCCACCTCTCCCAGCAGGCTCAGCCATCGACAAGACCACACAAAAACCACTCTTGCCCCCTCTTGCTGTGACTGCCTTGTAACTATCTTGCGGTACCTTCTGGGTCTTTTGAAAGGCCGGCGACTGCGGAGCTGCGGCGGGGCGCTGGAACTGCACCGCTTGCGCCATGGATCTTCTAAGGCCCAAGTACCTGGCACAGCTCTACGGGGCCGCACAATGCCACTGACGAGTCATGAACGTCGTGACGAATTGAGTCTTCCCCGGGTACTCATCGCGCAAGCTGGGAACAGGCTCGACCTCCGCTCCCGGCTCAAGCGGTTCTGACACATTCAGGACCTGCCAAAGCCAAGTAGTTGTGTCAAATTTCTCATCTTGCGAATACCGTACCACTCAAGTGTGCCTCAGTCACTGTGATGTTGAAGATCACAGCCTTGTGGCTCCACACCGAGCTGCTCTGCACTCCAACTCTCATGGACGAAGCAACAGATGCTTACAGACGCAAGCACTGCAGGCCAGGCAGACGGCTGGACGGCTATACCTGATTGCTAGACCTGACTAAGCAAAGAACAGAGCGAAACTCCTGCGCCGTGAATGCAATCAGAGGCTCCATAGAGATGTCAGAACCTTCCGCAGAAAGGTGCAGTAGCCGCAATGCTTCAATGCTTCAAGATGACAGAAGCAAGGCACATTTTCCGACAAGGGCAGCAGGTCGAGCGTAGTCCTGCAAGCACGACGTGTCCAAAATCAGTCATTTGCTGTATCCAGTGTCTTCAAGCTGGGAGAACCTGACGGAATACAGCAACAGCCCGCCAAGACTGCAGTTGATACACCTCCGCGAGAATGCATCTTTCGCACGTACATCCATCATGCTGGATCAGCCACTTCGGCGCACCGTAGCAATGGCACAGGCTGTGCCGGTCATCACAGTGGCCTGGTCAACATCTTTTGAGCTGGGAATGGCTTGCTCATGCTTGCTCCATGGAATTAATTCCAAGAAGGTCCTTCCGTACTTGGGATCACTACCGCAAGGCGCGTTTACGTGTTGAAGCCGTCCTACTCCAGGTTCCATTGCTTGACCCACTTCTTGGGCGCTCAGCGCTTAAGGCTGCACTCTCTTTGGTCTTGGCTTAGGCTGTGTGATGCCCGGTATGTCCTGCTAGGGTGCCTAGGGTTGTTCAACCAAAAAACATGTTCAGGTTGAGGGCACATCTTCTTCGATACTTGATTCAACGTGGAGATCGCTTGTTCGTGACCGTCGGCACGACCAAGATTCTCTACTACTGAATCCGAAAAGATAATCCGGAAAGATCATACCATGTACCTGACAGAAGCGCACCTGCATTCCATTCTGTCCGAGGGCCACCAAAAGGGGGGCAGGCTAAATTAGAGTTTTTGTCTAAACCTACTAACCCTTGGAGAATTGAAAAGAAGAGCGGATTTTGAATGATTGTATGTTGAACTGGGGCAAAAAGCGCCAGCTGTTTAGATTCCTTGAGGAACGATTCGACCCAGTGCCCTCATCCCCCTTTTTGATTGCACAGAGCTCCGGATTTTCTAGCCAGTATATCCTTTGCACTTTGCAGGCGGCAACGCCAATATATCCTTTCAGGACATGCCCCCTTTACAGTTAGGAAGGACCCGGAAAAACCTTCACCAGAACTGACATGGCCATTTCGTCCCCACCTCACTCAGCAACTCCTCGAATGTTTCGAGGACGTGAGGCTCAAGCTGCAAAGCCATGCTTCTCTTGCCCTTAGCCACACCAAGAATTGACATGCTCCTAGATTGATCGAACATATTTGGGTGCCCTGCATCCCTCGTGCGGAAACGCATCTCCTTGAGGTTGTTCACGCACGTCGCCTGTGCCCCTCTCTCTCTGTCGCTGCTGCGTCTTCGACTTCGACACTGTACAAGCCAGGTGGTGCGGCACAGGTCTGAAGCACTGGGGCCCAGTCAACCGAGCAAGAATCCAAATCTTCAACGCTTCCGAGTTGTGCACGACAAAGGCTTTCAACCTACTCCACAAGAATCACGCCACGGTGATTAACGCATTCTTCTGCAACATCGGCCCTCACCTTGCGCGTGAAGTCGTCCAGCTCTATTGCCAAGCCGTACCTGCAACGAGGGCATGAAACCTGAAAGTCTACACAAATCGGAGAAGGAAGGAATCGCTCACACAATGCATCCCACAAAAACTCCGGTCCGCCGACACAGTATTGGAGCACCGTTCGCTTCAAAACAAAACCGGAAGGACCCCCTTTTTCTGTTAAGGCATAGTTGAATGCGTTATACCACATTGATGTGTTCGTAGGGTTTTAGGGTTTTAGGGTTTAGGGTTTGGGGCTGAGCTGCCGCTGTTTGCAGCTACTGCAAGCTTCGAGTTCACTTATATCAAAATCCATGCCTACATCCCTAGACCCTAACCCTAAACCCTACACTCCCAGACCCCCAAACTTCTGGACCCCTAAGCCTTAAACCAGAAATCCTAAACCTACACCCCTAAACCCAAAACCCTAAACTTAAAGCCCTACACCTAATCCTGAACCCAAAACCTATATCCAAAACCTAAACGCAAAACCTAAACCCAAAAGCTTCAACCCGAAGCTTAAATCCCAAACCCAAAACTTAACCTAAAACCTAAACCCAAAATTTGAAGCCAAAACCTGAACCCCAAACCTAAACCCAAAACCTAAACCCAAAACCCAAACCCAAACCAAAACCCAAACCAAGACAAAAATCAAAACCCAAGGTTTAGGGTTTAGAGCTAGGTAACTAGCTCTAGCTACTCCAATTGCCTAGCTCCTGATTTTTCTGGGATTCGCAGAGTATAGGCTTTGGTGTTGGAATTCGTAGAATACAGGATTAAGTTTGGGAATGAGAAAATCTGGGATTCGCAGAATATTGGCTTTGATTTTGTCGAATGCAAAAATGTTCAAGATGTCTGTTAATGAAAACATGCGGTTGCCTTTAAAACTTAGCCCACACCTAAACCTAAATATTCCTTAAAGCCTCATAGCCCCGGTAACTCCTAGAATTTCCCTAAATCCCAGAACACCCCGGTAACCCTCCATCCTAACTTCCTCAACCCTAACATCCCTAAACGCAAACATCCCTAAACACTGACACCCTACAAACCCGAACACCCCTAAATACCAACATCCCTACACCCGAACATCTCTAACCCGAAGATCCCTGAACCCGAACATCCCCAACCCCCAACATCCCCTAAACCCTAACATCCCCGTAAACCCTAACATTCCAACCCCCAAACATCCCTAAACCCAAACATCCAACAACCCTAGCATCCCTAAACCCAAACATCCCTAAACCCTCAACATCTCTAAACCTATTAACCCTGAATCCTGAAGTCTGAAGCCCAACCCTTAAGCCTCTCAAGACTTGAGCACCCAAACCAGAAGCCCTTGACCCTCATGCCTCAAGTCTTAAGCATAACTTTTAAGCACCAGAACCATGAACCCTTAACCCGAAAAATGTCAAGAGTTAAGCACCAATATCTTCAGATCTTCACCCTGACATCTCAAGAAGCACCAATACTAAGCCCTTAACGCTGAACCCTGAAGGTTGAAACAACAAAACCCTAAGCGTAACCTTAAAATTTCATTATCCTCTTGGAATGGCTGGAACAAAACTGTTCTGTCTGGCTTTTCTGCTTGCACCTACAAACCATAGCTACGCTAACATCAAGCAGAGAACAGCGGCATGCTCACCATGCAAGGCCATGTAACCGACGTACCCTGACCTTGACCGTTTTGTAGTGGATATCGACCATGTCATGGGATTTATGACAAGTGCATTCTAAACTGTGTGCCTCTGAAGGACTGTTTCTCGGTTGGTTGGGCAAAGCGTTGTTAAGCAACTTCTGCTAAAACTTGCGATGTTGAGCTAACGGATGCCAAATATAGCGTTGTCAAGCCTGATGATGCAGAGGCGCGAGCGCGCTCACATGAACAAGCCTTTTCCTCGAAAGACCTCGAGAAGCTTTCGCGAAGGATTTCATATATGACATGAGACTTAAGACTGCATGTGCCCAAATTGCTCGAAGCTCGGCTGTGACCCTTAGCACCTAAAGACTCTAAGACCTAAGCCAGGCACGGAGATTCCAATGAGGATGCAAACTGTAAGCAAAAAGCAAGTCACAGGAACCAGGCCGACCCCATAGAGACTCAAAGAAACAGTGTCCGACCAAAATATCTCTCGCTGGGACATCCCGCAGCTCAATAGCATTCCTTTGCCCGACCCCCCAGTCTCCTGCGCCCCAAGTGTGCCCATTCCATCCCGCGTGTCCCATACAGCCTGCACGGCTGCATTGCTCTTGGCACTTGCTGGCATGTTTGCTGCCGGAATTCCTTGGTTTTTGAGAATCAGCCGGCCCAGTACAATGAAAGATCCGCAAACAAGAGTTTGGCATCTCAACAGCCTGACAGGCATTCCACACAGAACCTCAGTGATTTCCTGTGATGTGTAGACAAAGAATATCCGATGATATTGGCACGTTCATGCAAAGAGGGGCTGAGGAAGCAATTGAAAGAAAAAACTGAAGATTTGCTTTCACATCGTCTCACAACAGTCTCATGCCCTAACTGACCTACATGGAAAGTACCAGGCCAGAAAGTACAGTCTGTGTACAGAGGCTTGTCTCGAACGTTGCAACTTTCAAGACACAGCAGAAGGCACTTCATCTGCAACTGATCCTGTACGACATTGCCCAGCGCCCCCACCACTCCCTTCGCTTTGGAATCCTGGTGCGGAAAGAGTTTCGAGACTTGACTTGATTCATGATTCGACTCGCAGAAGTGCCTGGATGCCCACTGGTTTTCGCCCAGCTTCACCTGCCTCAACGGCAGTTCCGTGCACAAGTGCATAACAACAGCATGCCAGAGCAATAACTACCCAAAAGAGAGTACTAGTTACCAGAGTTTCACTGAATGGCGTCCTGCGGAGTTGCAGCACATGGCGCCAAGTTGCCTCTGCCGAAAGCTGCTGATTGACCCGCACCCGCACACACACACACACACACGTGCACTTACAACTCTCAGCACGTGCACTTACAACTTCAGCAGTCTCAACGACATCATTTTCGATGAGGCTGGGGCTGTGCCGCAAGCTTATGGAAGGGTGCTCCTTTCATTGACATGAATGACAGTTCTCGCATTAAGACGAAGGCTTGTGTTCACCTCTGCGATGCCCGCCCTTGAGTTTGCTGCGTGGCGTGGTTCCTCCAGTCGCCGGTCCCAGAAAAAGCCAAAGTTTGGAAAGTAAGTCGAAGCGTGCATGAGAAATAGAACACGTAAGAACAAACATCACGTCCTCAGCCTTGTCACGGCCGAGAAGGGCTGGGCGTGGCGGCCGAACTGGGCGACGACCCCTTGATTCCTGCTCACAAGATTGTTGCTGCACATAGACACAGCCCCACCTCCAGGGCCAACCTGATCCAAGTAGTTGGAGTCAGATGACCTGTAGACATCGGTCAGATTGCCAGATATGTCGCCAAGCAAGCATTTTGCTTCACAGTCTGCTGTGGAAGAACCTTTGCCATGCCTGGAAGATGAAGGTGATGACAAGGCCTCCAAAACACACATTAGCAACATCATGCAACATCCACGTGCCATGTCCAGTAGGTACGGAATGCCTCTGCCCGATCGGACCTTAGCCGACTTCATGTGCCAACAAGTGGGTGACCGTTTTCTCTCGTCAAAGAGCTGCTCTCTCAGAGTGTTGCATCAAGACCCTGACCTGTCTCGCTGCTCCACATGCAAGTCCACATTGCATGAGTTCATCGCCGCATGGGTTGCTCATGCTCCGTCTTAGATTCTACTCTTTAGGCTTAGAGGGTCTGTGACTGTATACTATTCTCGGAAGCGAACCCATGGGCACCCTTTGAGAGTGGCGCTACGTGTGCAAAGTATGCGAGAAGTTGCAGACTCCTTCCGAAAAAGCCCGAGCGTACAAACGCAAACTACCTGTGAGAACTCGATAGCAACGGCGGACGTTTCCATCTCCGACATCGATGTGGCATTTAGGGGATAGGGTGGAGGGGTTTGGCGTTTAGGGTTTACGGTTATAAACTAGAATCCTAAAAGGGCTTATATCGGGGGATCAAAGGTACCGAACCGGTAAGGTTGAGGGGTTTCCGAAACTAGGGTTTGTACCCTTTAAGGGGGGTCCGATAAGCTTAGCAGCTTAGCTTGAGGTGATCATACACTTAGACCTGTCCGTATAAGAACGTTCGCTGAGGCTTCCACATAGGCTGATAAGTTCAACCCGTGTCCATGTCTAATACGAACAGAAGCTGTAACCGAAACGAGTACAAGCACTTTTGTTAAGTTTGCCACATCAACCTGTCAGGACGATCATCCTGTCATTGTGCTGCCATCACTGGCACCAGCAAACCCCAATTGTGGCTGAGGCGGATATGCGAAGCCTTTGCCATTCAACTCCTTTGCCGCTCTTTTTCCTCAAGCGGCACTTCCGCAGGAAAACAATTTACATTAACTTTGAGCTTGGCTAGGGCCACAATACCGTAATCATGGCCAAGCACTCAAACCACACGCGCGAAGACACTGGCCCATTTCAAGTCCATGAATGCAGGCCGACTGCCTTCTAGCTCACTGTTTGCTGCGCGCGTGGTGCGGAAACCTCTCCTTTCCGCCGTGCCTTGGGATGGACTCAATTGGACTGTTGGACGACACATGACTACACCAACGGAGTCTCTCTTGATACTTTGCTCAGGAGCACACCCGGATCCTGCCCGCAATCCAACTCATACCCTGCAGAAGCTAGTGGCATACTCAGGCGTAAGCACATGAGCCACAGAGTTCAAGATAGTTCAAGGCAACTTTAAACCGATAAGAACTGCACCGTGCATAACCAGATCAGAAGTACGTGGCAAATGCAATTCGCGAACAGGTGTGCAGGCAACAGGATGGCCGAAGCGATTGGCAACAGCTGAGCCTCACGAAGGCCTTCTCCCGTCAAAGCACAGCAACTTTGAATCTGCAGCAGGACGTTCGGCTACAAAAGACCCTTCTGCTTCATGATCCATCAGCAACTCGCTTAACAAGCGGCACCTGCCACTCGTGGGTTAGGATCTTGTGCAGCGAGAGGTCTTGAGCAATCTAGCAGGATAGCCAAGCTTCATGACAACGCTTGCAGAGCTACTACAACCAGGCCTGTCCGGCATTGCGGCTGCCCTGGATGTCCTGCACAAGAGCCAGCGGTAGCAACTGCAGCCCCAGGCGGTCCAAAATAGCTGTCCTGCTTGTTGGCAAGAACGAGAAGACAAGCATGTTTCAAGTCCTGACAACATGACAGTATGAGGCTCGAATATCAATGCAAATGCCACTTGACCGCCACGCGGAAAATACGATGCTGGGCAACGACTGCCCCTTGCTCTGCAGTATAGGCCGCTGCAGAGACTAAGCACATGACTCAAATGCCATAAAAGTCATCGAGCTTCGAAAACAGGACAGCCCCAAAAATGGGGGCAACTCGAAGCGCGGCGTAAAGGCTTGCAAAGGAAAGCGCTTGGCATCATGCTTCCCACCGTCAGCCCGAATGCTCATGCGGTTTGACAACAAGGCTGTACTCGGCTAAGTTTCATGATGGCAGTCATACAAAACGTGGTTTTGTTTTGCGGACATGTCCGGTGTGCATTCCGGGCTCCTCATGCAGAACGACATTGAACAGCTCCATTTTTGCCAGGACCATATTGTCCTGCACCAGAGAAGAGGCATTCATCACCAATTGGAAGGCCTACGAGCTTGGCACTTTATTGCCAGACTGGCATCGTGGAGTGTACCAAATGCTCTCGCACGGCGTCAAAACTAACGTTGAGCTCACATCGAAGCTTACACAAAAAACATGAAGCACCGCAGAACAACGCAACAACACACGGTTAACGGCCATGAAATCTATACACACCAAAAAAATATCCACACGAGATCACACGACTCAACATCTCGGATACAGACGCAGTTTGTGCCGCGCACTACTCTTTCAAATGCCCGCGCATTGACTTCAGAGAACCTGCTCTGACAATGTCTAGAAACTCTTTCGGCAATCATCTTCGGAACTTTGGAAGTTCGAAGGGACGGGCAGTACAAAGAGCTCACATGCCTAGGACAAGTGCTCAGGATGCTACATGCGAGCTTTCTGGGGTGCTGTACCTTTGAATTCCAGCGACGAAAATTTCTTTGGCACTTTTGGCACCTTTCGACTGAATGAAGGTTGAGGCACGGAAGATATCAGAAGAGAAGAAGTACGCTCCCAAAGCCTGGTCGTTACTGTCCACCACGAATATGATGGCATCAGCCTCCTGCATGTGATTCTCACTTTGGCAAAAACTGGCACAAAAAAACCAACGTACCTTGTCCAACCAAGGACAAACAAGGCCTCGAAATATGTGGACCAGTTTGCTCGCAGGCTCTCCTTCCATTGAGATCGCATGCTACAGAAGGGCGTCATCAACACGAAGCACGGCGTGATAGGACTCCTGCCCACCAAGATCCCAAACCTGAAAAGTCAAGTTCTCGTGCTTCACTTCTTCTACCTCCAGGATCAGTCTTCGCTTCTACCCCAGCACAATGCGGGTGACAACACAAAACCTTCAGCTTTCGGGTGGCGAACGTTGCTTCCAATGGTTGGTTGTGTCAAAACCACCTCGCGGCCAGCTCAACAGCCAATGATCTCTCTTTCACTGTGGGCTCCGTGGACAGACAGGCCTGGCCAAGATGAAGATTGTACAGAATTGTGGTCTTGCCAGCATTGTTCAATCCAACGATGACAATCCTCAGAGTTGCTTAAACACGGCCAGTACCATCTTGTGAAATTGCATATTTGACACACTTCACTTCACGACTCCTGGACAAAACACCCACGGAAAAGGTCAAACAGGTGCGAACTTGAGTTGATCTCGACAGATCCACAAACAGAAGCCATTGTTTTTCCTTTCGATTGCCTTGCACTGTCCACACCTGCAAGACACACACAAGAGCGACACCAACGGCGTACCAAACGCCGGTGATCCTTCCCGCTTACATGATTCCACTCTAAGGCTGGGACTTGCAATCTTGGTCGCTTGCGAAGAATCGACGCCAGGTGCGGCTAGCCTTTCCAATCTCTGGAAAGCTGAAGCTCACCGTTAACACACACATATACCGGGTTACGGACCCATATTCCCATTCTAAGGCGGCGAGCTGCACACTCCACAAGCCTCAACAAACTGCACAAATGTTGGCTGTTGGCAAGTGTCGATGCCGATTGACAAAATATTACGACACGCAGCAGTTCATACTCTCTCACATTCTCAGGCCTGGACGACCCACAGGCTCCAAGTCAACTTGATCATGGCTTCATTGCCGACTGTACTTACGCATGCACTTCGCCAGTGCAACAGTACACCTGAACTGTATAACTGTATAAATATACACGTGATGGCGTATCTGAACATAACGTGGAGCATGTAAAGCTGAACCGTGTCGACATATCCATAGCATCCACTGGCCTGGTGCACCGAATTTGCGCATGTCCAAATATTTTGGCAACAACGTGAATTGCCATGTTTCACCCAAATGCACACAATGCTGTAGTCCCATGCAGTCACTCTGGGGAGAACCGGGGTCCGACAAAAATGCTGGCTCCCTTTTGTGTGCCTTTACCGTTGAACCCACCACATCGCTAAACACAATTTGTCACTAGTTGCCTTCCCCGACTCGAGAAAACAGGAAGTTTCTGTTAGTTTCGTTTTGCAGGCCGCTCGCTGTCAAAGCAACCGTCAGCACCGACATGGTTCAACAGATTGAATTAATTTCACAAGAAGTATTGGAAAAAACAAAGGAGATTACATGCAAGATGGGTTTAGGTTGGTTGACTAGGGTTTGCCACAATATGCAAGTGCACAATGCTGCACGCGCATTCTTTGGTTCTCTAAACTTTTCTATGAATTTCAGGCACTTGCATCTCGGCAAATGAGGCCAAACGTGCTCACCTGCCCACAAACCAATGACACAAGCCAACTGCTAGCCAGTAAGCAGTTTCTTGCCGGATAGCAAGTCTGATCAGTATCCGAAGTTTATTTTCCATGATACCTGTCCCGGCTGCTGGCCTCTCTCATTTTTTGCCACGTTGTGCCAACACTGTGTGTGGTTTCCCGACGCCGACGCGAAAGCTCGTGCGCGAAAAAAAACTTCGGCTGTTCAAAAGTTCAAAAGCACAAAACACTAATCAGACTAAGCCGTCATGAGGTTCAATCAGAAACATGGATTTGCCGTTCACACTTTGAGCTAATGGTATCTTCGCTTTCGACAATGCATCTCAGCAGACGTTGGAATTTGATTGGCGTCATCCCGGACTAATTGCAAAGCCCAGCTTACAGGCTGAGCGGCTTGAGATCCATCACTGTCGAGCCAAGATTAAAAGCTTAGCGTACCAGGGATGATGCCCTGCCGACTGATCCTTGGGCTCTAGCTTGTTATACCTACAACCAAAACGTATGGGGGGCCATGCCTTCATAAACTGGAGGTGCTTCAGAGCCGTCTTAATTTCGAGATGACAAACATGTCTCCTACACAGGTTAGATTCAATCGCTTGGTTTCACCAGTTGATGCAAAAGTCAAATATACGCAACAACGCAAACTTGCACAAACCGTGTCACCCAGAATCCCTCGCCATACCCTGTTTGCCACTTGCACAGGTCACGGAAAAGCGGGGGGGGTGGGGGGGGCGGGGGCTCCCCTGGCTGACGAACGAATCAGAAAGCATGACTTGGAAAACGCGGAGCGGCAAATAACCGGACGACGCCCTGTGCTAAGTCGGAAAATTTCAGGCACAAATCGGAAACTGTGCTTGGCTGAGTCGCAGAACGGGGGGGTTGAATCAGAAAAGGAAAGCTCGACGCGGACACACGCCATCTCAAAAAACAATTGAAAGGTTGATCCCTAGGTCGGGCCGGCAACGCCGAATTAGAAAACACGGAAAGCTTGAATTCAGCAATGCGGAAGCTCGAAACGGACCCTCCCTTAAAGCCGACTATTACTGTTACTTTGATTTTCCCATTATTATGTATTTATATATATATATACATATATTACACCATAATATACCATAGTACACGATACCATACTATGCTTTTCAATACTATACTATGTTACAATATTTTATATTGTATTATCTTGCCCATGTGTGTGTCCTTGCCACACAACTATGATTTGAGTGAGACTGATCAGCCATTTGAGTGAGACTGATCAGCCGACCAGGTGGTCGGCTTCGTTCAAGGGCATTCGAAGCGACAGTCGACGACTAGAGGCGTCTCTGTCGCAGTATCATCAGAGCCAGCGCACCTGCCAAGCCAACTGCATTGCTTGCCGAGCTGGCCATGTTGGAATCGTCTGGCGATTTGCTATCCTTGGGATTGCTTAGACGGCCTCAGCAAAATAGCAAACCATACACCTCTAAAGAATCCATACAGATGAAATCGATCACTGCAACAAATCCCAGTATCATTGTGGGTATCATTGCTGATGTGCTCGATGGTGTCGTTGCCACCATTATTGGCGCTGCCGCTATCATTGCTGTTGCTAATGTCATTGTCGGAGTCGCCATTGGTGTCAATGCTGTCGTTCTTGCCGGAGTCGATCTTAGTGTCATTGCTTGTGTGGTTGCCGGTCTCATTGTTGGAGTCGTTGTTGGTGTCATTGCTTGTGTCGTTGCTGTCATTGCCGGTGTAGTTACTGCCGGTGTAGTTGCTAGTGTGATTGCCAGGGTCGTTGATGGCGTCAATGCTGGTGACATTGTCGATGCATGCGCAAAGTCGGTACCAACTGCCCGGTGTAGCGTGGCAACGGAATGTGGATTCGGGCCTGGAGGTACCAGTTCGGATGCAGAGTCCACTTGTGCTGGCGATACAGGGTCTTCTAGGGCAGCACCGGAATATTTTTGGCATGTGATCCCCAAGCTGCTGAACACCTGCCTTATCTCGGCGTTGCTGTCGGTATGCCCGTTCAGATCCGCGAAGTTGTGCTCCGTGCAGATCTTGCCCCTACGACTACAGGCATCGTCACAGTTCTCCTTATGCATGCCTGCGACCCATGGATAATCAGGTCCCGGCGAGGTAGTGGTTGTCGTGTTGGAACAAAGGTACCATTGCACTCACCCAAAGGGTCTGCGCGCGACTCCATGAACCAGCAATTGTAGATCCGATCCACCCTCCCACAACCGACCGCTTTCAGTCCAGTCCAGGATCCAGTCGTTCTCATGACTGCCTTGTGCCCCGAACTTCCGTGCCAACCATCGATGGCCGCCGAATTGCTACCATAGTTTTTGGCTGAAATCTCGAAGCCTGTCTTGTCGATGGATGTCAGTGTGCGAAGCTTGTTCCACATGCAGTTGGCATCGCTGCCATCATAGCCTCACTGGCTCGAGCAAACCGCCACGAAAAAAGGGTATAGACTTTTACATCAGAGCCCTCAGCCTCGAATGGGTAAGCAAACCTTGAATGGCATTTTTCAGGCCCAAGAGCCGAGAAAACAGAGAAGCTAAACCCTCAGCCCTGTGTCTATAGCCCCCCGGACCCTCGATTGGATCTGCGAAGTTTCGATCTCCCCAAATCCAAATTCCATAAGATGATGCCCCACATCAAGCCCCAAAAAGTAGGGTGTGGGTTCCCTGGGCGAAGTGGAGCTCCACACTGTCCCACCCCATAACCCTAAAGCCTAGACCCTAAATCCTGAACCCTAATTGCAGGGCTTCCTTCTCGAATCAAAACGAATCAGATCCCCTAATTGGGGAGTAAGGGGTCTCTAGATTTCATGCCAGTGCAGTAGCCCAGAAGCAGCACGAATCCCAACGAGGGGGAACTTGCGTGTCCACGCCCCAGGAATGCAAGTTGCAATTGCCTACAAGGGCCGAGTTTCGGGCGTCGGACTGCTGGTTTAGTACTTTCCTTGGGGGTTCAGGTTAGGTTTTAGGGTTTTTGGTTTAGGTTTTAGGGTTTAGGGTTTAGGGTTTAGGGTTTAGGGTTTAGGGTTTAGGGTTTAGGGTTTAGGGTTTAGGGTTTAGGGTTTAGGGTTTAGGGTTTAGGGTTTAGGGTTTAGGGTTTGGGTTTCGGGTTTAGGGTTTTTAGGGTTTAGGGTTTAGGGTTTAGGGTTTAGGGTTTAGGGTTTAGGGTTTATTTAGGTTTAGGGTTTAGGGTTTAGGGTTTAGGGTTTAGGGTTTAGGGTTTAGGGTTTAGGGTTTAGGGTTTAGGGTTTAGGGTTTAGGGTTTAGGGTTTAGGGTTTAGGGTTTAGGGTTCAGCATCTCAAGTCCAAGCATTCACTAGTCAAGCGGCTTGTCAAGCGTTGGAAAAAACACCCACCCAAAAAGCCCATAACATTGAGAAAATACACGGTTCACTCAACACATTCCCAGGGCCCAAACTCTAAAGCTCTAAACCCTTGCCCCAAACCCAATACGTAAACAAACCCTAGGGCTCTAAACCCAGGCCCCTTGGCTGGGTCCTAGACCCTATCCCCCAAACCCTAAGAGCCCTGAACCTTATGCTCCAAACGGTAAGGGCCTTCAACCCGCTGCCCCAAACCCTAGGGGCCCTAAACCCTATGCCCCAGGGCTGGGTCCTAAACCCTATATAGGCCCCAAACCCTAGCTAAACCCCATGCTCCTAGGCCCCTGTGGGGGGGACCGCAGGATCCGGCAAAAAAAGGCCGATTCCAGCTGAGTTTTGAATAGACTTTATATGGCAGAATGACCCCGTCCTTTTTCAAATTCTGGCTCAGAACCCTGAAAAGCAACATGCCGCCGAAGGGGGTCAGGGCTTAGGGCCCACCAGGGAGAAAACAAACAATATGCCGACGAAGGGCGTCAGGGTTTAAACCCACCAAACGACAAAAGCAACATGCCGACGAAGGGCGTCAGGGTTTAGGGCCCACCGGGGGAAGAAAAAAAAACAATATGCCGACGAAGGGCGTCAGGGTTTAGGGCCCACCAGGGGAGAAAAACAAGGGACCCCAGCATTCGGCCAAAAATGACCGATTCCAGATGAGTTTCAAATGGAATTTATATGGCAGAAATGACCCCTTCATTTTTCAGATTCTGGCTCAGGGCCCAGGAAAAAAATGCCGACGAAGCGTGTCAGGGCTTAGGACCCAGAAAAAACAAGATGCCGACGAATCCCATTAGGGTTTTAATATCCTAGTAAGAGAGGGTTTAGGATTTAGGGTCTAGGGTTAGGGTTTAGGGTTTAGGGTTTAGGGTTTAGGGCTTAGGGCTTAGGGCTTAGGGCTTAGGGCTTAGGGCTTAGGGCTTAGGGCTTAGGGCTTAGGGCTTAGGGCTTAGGGCTTAGGGTTTAGGAGGCTCCTTTAAGGCTTTAGGGCTCTAGAAGGTTGAGGGTGGCAGGATCCAGATGGCGGTCCAGGGCTACCCTAAATCCTAAGCCCTAAACCCTAAAACCTAAACCCTAAACCCTAAGCCCTAAGCCCTAAACCCCAAAGCCTAAATACCCTAAACCCTAAACCCTAAACCCTAAACCCCAAACCCCAAACCCTAAACCCTAAACCCTAAACCCTAAACCCTAAACCCTAAACCCTAAACCCTTAACCCTTAAACCCTAAACCCTAAACCCTAAACCCTAAACCCTAAACCCTAAACCCTAACCCTAAACCCTAAACCCTAAACTGGAGTGAGCCGCGGGCGCTGCGATAAGCAGCGGCGAGCGATACCGCGTGGCGACAGGCCAGCGGACGAGCCCGAGGGGCCGTTGCGCGCAGTGAGCGCAGCCCACGCCTAGAAGGGTTTAACCCGCGTGCCAGCGTCAGTCTGGCTCCAAAAATAAACTTTAGGTTTTTAGTGCCCCGCCTCCCCTAAGGGTCCAGGCGAGGTCCAGCTCTGAGCCTTTCTGGGCTCCTCCCGGACCATTTCTGAGCCTTTTTGGGCTCCTCCCGGACCATTTTTGGGGCTTTGCCCACCATTTCTGAGGGCCGGACCATTTCAGAGCCTTTTTTGGGCTCCTCCCGGACCATTTCTGAGCCTTTTTTGGGCTCCGCCCGGACCATTTCTGAGCCCTGAGCCTTTTTGTTTTTTCGGACCGTTTCTGAGCCTTTTTGAGCTCCTCCCGGACCGTTTCTAGGCCTTTTTGAGCTCTTCCCGGACCATGTCTCAGCTATTTCTGAGCCATTTCTGAGCTTTTTTGGGTTTACCCCACCATCTTATGGACAATTTCTGAGCTTTTTGGGCTTCTGCCGGACCAGTTTTGAGCCTTTTTGGGCTCCTCCCGGACTGTTTGAGCCTTTTTGGGCTTCCGGATCATTAAGCCATTTTTGGGCTGTTTTGGGCCCAAGCCCTCCCCAATCGTATCGTAGAGACGGCGCAGGACCAAAAACCAAAGCGAGCCCAAGGCATAAACCTCTGGGTCTTGTAAGGTTTGTATAAGCATCATAATTTGGGAAACACCGGGCAAAAAAGCCCTAAACCCGCCAAAATCTTGTAAGCAAGGTCCCAAGAGGTCCCAGGGGCCGAGGTTCCAGGGGGCCACGGCCCGGACCATTTCTGCGCCTTTTTGAGCTCTTCCCGGACCATTTCTGAGCCTTTTCGGGGGCTTCTCCCGGACCATTTCTGAGCATTTTTTGACCTCCGCCCGGACCATTTCTGAGCTTTTTTGAGCTCTTCCCGGACCATGTCTGAGCCTTTTTGAGCTCTTCCCGGACCATTTCTGAGCCATTTCTGTGTTTTTTTGGGTTTACCCCGGACCATTTCTGAGCCTTTTTGGGCTCCTCCCGGACTGTTTGAGCCTTTTTGGGCTTCTCCGGATCATTAAGCCATTTTTGGGCTGTTTTGGGCCCAAGCCCTCCCCAATCGTAGAGACGGCGCAGGACCAAAAACCAAAGGCAGCCCAAGGCATAAACCTTTGGGTCTTGTAACTGTCTGCATAAGCATCATAATTTGGGAAACACCGGGCAAAAAAGCCCTAAACCCGCCAAAATCTTGTAAGCAAGGTCCCAAGAGGTCCCAGGGGCCGAGAGCCATTTCTGCGCTTTTTTGGGTTTACCCCACCATTTTATGGACCATTTCTGAGCTTTTTGGGCTTCTGCCGGACCATTTCTGAGCCTTTTTGGGCTCCTCCCGGACTGTTTGAGCCTTTTTGGGCTTCTCCGGATCATTAAGCCATTTTTGGGCTGTTTTGGGCCCAAGCCCTCCCCAATCGTAGAGACGGCGCAGGACCAAAAACCAAAGGCAGCCCAAGGCATAAACCTTTGGGTCTTGTAACTGTCTGCATAAGCATCATAATTTGGGAAACACCGGGCAAAAAAGCCCTAAACCCGCCAAAATCTTGTAAGCAAGGTCCCAAGAGGTCCCAGGGGCCGAGATTCCAGGGGGCCACGGCCCGAGCCTTTTTGAGCTTTTCCCGGACCATTTCTGAGCCATTTCTGCGCTTTTTTGGGTTTACCCCACCATTTTATGGACCATTTCTGAGCTTTTTGGGCTTCTGCCGGACCATTTCTGAGCCTTTTTGGGCTCCTCCCGGACTGTTTGAGCCTTTTTGGGCTTCTCCGGATCATTAAGCCATTTTTGGGCTGTTTTGGGCCCAAGCCCTCCCCAATCGTAGAGACGGCGCAGGACCAAAAACCAAAGGGAGCCCAAGGCATAAACCTTTGGGTCTTGTAAGGTCTGTATTTTTTCAACGCGAAAGCTGCTGGTTAGCAGCCGTCAGCACCGACATGTCTCAAAGCCGTATGGGAAAGCGAAAAGAAAAGCAGCTAAAACAAGTTAGCTCTCAATGGGAATTAATCTTGGCTGGTTTGTTTAGTAGGAGCTGCCACTGCTGTCTATCAGTGGCGGCCGGAGCCACTGTCCTGTACAAGCGGGTCGTATCAAGATGCACCATGGAGGTGCTGCCATGTGCTGAGAGGACTTCTTGTGTATTGGGGATACGAAAGTAGGCATTGTGCAAATCGATGTTAGAGGGAGGGAGATCCGACTGCATATGCTGCAGTCTTTGTGATGCCTCTGTGAGGCATGAGGCTGCCCAATGCACTCTGGGCCGCCCTGTTCTATTACGGCCATACCCTCTGCGGTAGGCGTGCGTACTTGTGAAAACCACCTGACTTTCCAAGGTGTCAGAATGCCGTAGCAGGTGTCCCATGAGCTTTAAACGATTTTGGGAATATAGTCTGGAGGGAGGTAAGGCACGGCCTGATTTATAAGCTAACTGATGTAAGTACTCGTTAGAGCACGGTGCATTGGAGGGATCAATAACTTTATGGTAATAGGAGGACTTGATCTTAAAGATACGACGCAAATTTTTATAGTGTATTGAATCTAAGTGGACAAGCTGGGACTGCGTTAAGGTAGCGCTTTCCATCGCATAAAGGAGAATGGATTGAATGACTGCCCGATAAACACGCAGTTTCCAGGAAGGAGGGAGCGCGTTATGGCCCGTCAAAGGACGGAGCGACTTTGAGGCAGCGATTGCCTGTGAAATCCTATATCGTAAGTGTTTGTTGTTAGCTGAAGTATCATCCACGTAGGCGCCCAGGTACTTCACTTCCTGGGCCAAGGGCACTGGTTCGAGTACCGGCTGGTCACCTGTACAAAACTGGCAAGGGCATGGCGTGCTAGTGGATGGTTGGTAGTAGATACGACGATTAGTGTTCAGAGACATATGTTCACACTTTTCTTCATTAAGAGCCAGGCCTCTAATCCTACCTTCTTCTTGAACTAAATGAAGGAGCCTAGTTAGCTGATCAGCAGAATTAGAGAGTAGGACTGTGTCGTCCGCGTACTCCAAGTCCCATACCGGCTTGGGTGTATAAAAAACACCAGGGATTTCGCCATACTGAGAGGCATATCGTTCCTCTACCGTGTGAAACAGATGAGTTAATATAAAAGAAAAGAGGTATGGGGAGAGGGGGCAGCCCTGTCGCAATCCCTTAGTTTGCTTCATAGGTGCCGATTTGAGGCCAAAATCTCGTACAACGAAGGTAGGGGCCCTGTACAGAGCCATAACGACTGCAATCATATGGTTAGGAACACCCATGAACTCCATTGCTGAACTAATAGAGGTAAAAGTGACTGAGTCAAAGGCTTTAGACCAATCCAGGAAAAGTGCATGGAAGGAGGAGGTTTGTCGTTCGTATATTTCAATGAGACGACGCAGAACATGTATAGGCTGGCTGGTGGAGCGATGTTTCCGAAAGCCGAACTGTCGGTCCCTGATCCGGTCATCCAAGTAATACTCCAGCCGGGTCTGTAGCATAGAGGCAAATATTTTGTAAGAGATGTTAGTAAGTGAGATAGGACGGTAATTGGAGAGGGAGCGCGTATCTTTTGCATGATTCTTAATGATCATAACTACTTCTGACAGCATCCAGGAGTCAGGGACAACCGCCTGTTCCAGGCACTGATTATAATGTTCTAACATAAAGCTTTTAAGGACATAGGGAGCATGCTTGTATATCTCGCAGGCAAGACCGTTTGGGCCTGAGGCTTTGCCTCGTTTTAACTTTCGGAGGGCAGCATTGAGATTCTGCATGGTGAAAGGGGCCTCAATGCCATTACAGATGGGTTGAGGGGCACTCACCGGTACTGGAGGGTCCTCTTCTGAGAACCAAAGCTTATTGGCTAGATAGTCCGCAAAAGTAGAGGGGCGCTGTGTTTTAGAAACGAGCTTGTTTTTAAGATTGAAGAGACCTGTCGCTCTAGGTTGAAAAGGAGAGCGAATGGTGCGGGCGTGCGTCCATTGGTGTACGGAGGAGCCATGAAAATCATTGTACAAACAGGAGGAGACAAATTGCTTTTTGTCCTTGCAGGCACTTTTCTTAATCTGCTTACGGGCGATTTTTAAGGAGGAGATATCGTCAAAACGTGTCTTCTGGAACTTGTCAATAAGAGATAGTGTCGAGCTAGAGATCCACGGTTTCTTAGCTGAGAGAGGTAATTCTGGGATTAATGGGAGAGAGTCAGTCAAAATGGAGGTGAGCTTAGAGTCCTGTTCTTCAATGGTCTTGGAGGTCCATTCTTCAACATTGAAACCTACTTCCGGTGGAGAAAGCGAGGCGGCTGGGACGAAAGAGAATCTGCCTATGGAGCAACGGGAGTATACCCCTTGCTTGGCAAGGCGATCGGCTATCTCGTTTCCCGGTATGCCTTCATGCGCAGGAACACTAAGCAATTGTACATGAAACATACAGCGCAGAGCCGCATAATACTGCTGGGCAAGGGAGACTAGTTGCGGGTGAGTGGCAGGAAGAGAGCTACCCAAAATGAGATTCCTAGCGTACGAAGAATCGGTGTAAATGGTGAGCGAGGAGCCTGCTGCAAACTGCGAGTAATATAAAAGATAGTCAAATAACTCAATGAGGGCTTTAAGCTCTCCCGTATTATTTGAGCCAGGTAATGGCCCCTCTGCCGAGAGAGGAGAAGTTTTCACAGGTCCATATCCTAGAATCCAGGTCGAATCAGGGGGAGGATGTAATGTTGTACCAGCCGCTGATGTTATAGCGAAGCCCCATCCCGCCGGATTGTCAGCGGACACCACTCTATTATTGGGACAAGAGCCATCAGTATACGCGATGTAAAGCTGTTCTGTTTTGTGCGGAAGAATAACTGTATTGGAGGTCTCATCCAACAGTTTAGATTCCACTGCAGCCGAAAAGTGTTCTAAATTTGAGTAATCCTTTTTTGGAACAGAAGGAGGCTTTGCGACTGGGTCAAACTGAGTTTGGATGGAGAATGTGACTGGCAAATGTCGAGAGTTAATAAGTTGTTGGAAAATAGAACCTTCAAAGCGGACAGCTTTTCGCAATCCAATAGGGACAGCTACATAATCCAAGGTCGTCCAATTGCGGACGTCTGTACCTTGCAGGAGATGGTCATCGCAGGTGAGTTCCTTATATGTACACAGCTTTGCAAAAGGAAGGGTGCTAAAGGTCTGGGGAAGGGTCAGGTTGTGTGCCTGTAGGGTATCATAGAGAAAAATAGCGTTATCTCTATCTTCGTCTTGGATGGATTGTCGTTCCCCTACAACATGTGGGCCTATATAGTCAGACTCCGGATCTAAATCAGAGCCCAGGCGGGCATTACAATCGCCTGCAATGATAGTAAAATCTAAATTGGGATGATCTACTAGGATAGAGTTAAGTTCTGTCCAGAAGTAAGATTTGCGTTGACGATCCTCGTCGGCGTCCTCAACCTGGCTGGGAGCGTAGATGTTGAAGACGGTGATTTTTCTCGGGGAGACATTGACGGTAATTTCACAGATACGAGGGGAGTGGGGTTTAAAATCCATAACATGGGGTCTCAGGGAAGGGGAGACAAAGAACCCTACCCCATGGTGTTTTGATTGTGGGTGACCTGAATGTAGAATTTCCCATCCATTTTTAACGAATGTGTGTGAAGAAGTTGCCTTGGTTTCTTGCGCTAGAACAAGCTCAATGCCTCGTTGCTTAGCGAACCGAAAGATCTGATCATACTTGGAAACCTCTCGAAGGCCCTCTACATTCCAAGTAGCCAATTTTACAAAAGTTCCTGTTGGGAGTGGAAAAGACACTCCCGACGCAATATCTCTGACCTGATGTGGCGCATGTCTAGTAGAACGAGACTCACATGGCTTCAGCTGCTTTTGAAGGCGGATTGTGTTAGTCGGTCGTGGGTAAGCCGGGGGTAAAGGATGTGGTCCACCGGGTACCCGCCGGGTGGCATCCTTGCATTCTCTCTTCCACTCTCTGTAGTCTCTCCTACCTTGTCGTCTGTTGTTTACAAACTTATCCCATCGTCTCTCTAGTGCTTGTTCACTCCTAATTCCACGGGAGCATCCCCGGTGGGCTTCGCGGTGTTGGCAGCCGCGTTGGCGATTACTGTCATCCAAGTCATAACGTAAGTGTTCCATATCGTAAGTGGATTGCGGCGGACGCCGCTCCTGGTGGAGTGAATCGTAATACTGGAAGAGACGCCAGCGGCTTCCCGGCCCGCCTCCCGTGGAGGCCACCGCTCTCATAACCGTCCCGTACAGTACTGGCGATTCACTGCGGGTAGTCTCCAGCTCAAAGGAGACACCGCGTCTTTGCACATGCATCCAAAGGGAGTTTTTGTCGTAAAAACTGTACCTAAATACCCTCATGCCATTGGGCAGAAGGAAAGACTGCTTCCACAGATATGTATGCGATCTTGGAGTTGAGGAGAAATACCAAACATAATTCCCATTGAGAGCATGACAAATAGAATTTCGCTTTCCCGTAAAACCGCTAATCACAAAATGTTGGTGCTGAAATGCTGCGGTCCGTCTCTCGCGTGAAACGGAAGAGTTGGCGAAACTGGCTTTGGTGCTGCTGTTGTTGTGTGCATGAACAGTGACAAAAGCGGAAACAAGAAGGCTAGAGCACACGACGACCCTAGAAAACGGCTGCCTTATTTGTGCGTTCATGTCACCCAAAAACTCTCACCACTATTCGTATGGAAAACTCTCATCACTATTGTATGAGATGCGAGATTCCTCATTGCTCGTATAAGAAAAACTCCATCAGAATGTATTTTGAGTCACGCAGGCATGAAGTAAAGCGTCCATGCATACTGTGATTATTCTCGCGCACCTTCTTTTTCCTTATCTCCAGCAGAGAAGTCTTGGGGAAGTGACGTCGATCAAGGCACCCTCGTTTGGAGGGATGCCCACACACTTGTGCACAGCAGAATGCATGTGCACGAACAGCAGCAGTGCCACCGCATCTGCTCTGAACTGTCGAGCATACTCGAACAGCTGAACACTCAGGGAGGGCGGGTGGGACAAAACACGCGGGCTACCGCCACGACATGAGAACAGGGGTTTCCCTCCACCCTCCCAGCCAAAATGGCTTCACGGGAATCATTTCCCGCATGCTGCTCGTAGCCTGCAAGCGACTAGCACTTTCAAGAGAGCTCTTTGGAAAAGAGTGCGTTTTCAACCTTAGAAAACACACAATCATGAAAACACAAATAAAGACCTATCAATCTCGATTGACAGTTGTCTTATTTGTGCGTTCATGTCACCCAAAAACTCTCACCACTATTCGTATGGAAAACTCTCATCACTATTGTATGAGATGCGAGATTCCTCATTGCTCGTATAAGAAAAACTCCATCAGAATGTATTTTGAGTCACGCAGGCATGAAGTAAAGCGTCCATGCATACTGTGATTATTCTCGCGCACCTTCTTTTTCCTTATCTCCAGCAGAGAAGTCTTGGGGAAGTGACGTCGATCAAGGCACCCTCGTTTGGAGGGATGCCCACACACTTGTGCACAGCAGAATGCATGTGCACGAACAGCAGCAGTGCCACCGCATCTGCTCTGAACTGTCGAGCATACTCGAACAGCTGAACACTCACCCCAAGTCCTCCAAAGCCAGCTGTGCGAGTTCTAAACAGGAAATTTTTGCACGAGCCCCAAGGCTCTCGTTGGACACCCCCCTGGACGGGGCGTCTGCCACATTCGAGGCCGTGTTGACGCGTTCAAACCAAGGTGAGATGAAGTGACTGTCGCAAAACTTGTGTACCCCTTCAACTAACCTCCCACCGTTATCATTTTTGCTACGACCGCTGATCATGCAGTGCAGCGTCCCCTCATTGTCACTGAACAGCACCACACCGCATTCCCTCAAGAGAGGCTTCCAAGCATGAAGCGCGCAGTATATGGCAAAGCATTCCAACTCGAAGATGGGATTTTCACTATCGACCCTCCCGATTAGCTTCACAAGATCCTCCCCTAAAGTCTCGCTAAAATGGCCAATGATGGCCCCTGACCCCGAAACCAACACCCCTCCAACTCCAGACGTTCCACCATCGTTCGCAGCATCGACATATACATGCCAAGTGAACTCGGAACGATCAGATACACATCTGGGAGGGGCCTCAAGAATGCGGACCCTCAAAGTGTCTAGGGCAACCTTGGTCTGGGGCTGCAGCACGCCACCCCCTTGAAGAACATGACGGGATAGCTCCCGGAAGGCTAGGCCAGCCTGCTTTCCTGCGATCTGGTTCTCGCAGAACTGCAGCCGACCTCTCAGTCGCTCACCGTCTTTTCTGCTCAAGTGGCCTGTTGCAAGAATCTGTCCAAGTGCATCGGCTATGTCAGCTTTGCGGTTTTCCGTATTGCAAAAATACACCTTCCCAAGGTTCACATCATTGAGATTAATTTCTAAGCCCAAAACCTGGGCTATGGATCCAAAGGATGTCTCTTTGTCACTGGCAGTCTCCCACCCCAGGAGATTGAACAAAGTAGCAACGCAAAGGTCATGGACCCTCGCAAGCTCGGGCGACTCGAAGCCCACGAAGTCGTCAAAGAAGACGCTCCAGTGGAGCGTAAACAACGAAGTACCTATCACCCACACGCCTAAGGATGTCCTGCAAAATCCGTGAACCGAGGCTCTTGCCCCGAAAGGCAAGACCACCTGCCCATAGACTTCAGTCTTCTTGGTGTCAGGGTTGAAGACACATAAGAAAGCATCATTAAGGGACTCGGAGTGCAATGGTAGGTTTTTATACGCTTTGGACAAGTCCCAAGACCGTGCAACAAGTCGTAGGCTCTTCTTGCGGTCTCGAGCAGCCCTCATACGATGAGCTACTCCGGCTGCTATACAGTCAGCCGTATGCACAGTGACGGTGTCCTCGGCACTGGCGGTGGCGTTTACGCCCGACTCCAGGTAATTATCTATTGGACGGGTTTTTCCGCCCTGTCTGACCCCAAACCTCCTAGTGATTATCGCTTCGGGCGGAAGCGCGGCCACATCGACCGGCCCATACAGCCAGCCCTTTTCGAGCTCCTTCTTTGTGGCCTCCATGGTGGCACGATCCAACTCAGCATCACCCGAGCTCTTGTTGGAGTGAAGGATGCCCTGACGGGTGACATGCGCAGAACGTCGAAGGCTCTCGGTAGTCCCTCAGCCAAATCAGCCACCAACGACTCATCCTTGTGACAGCATGCCTCCAACAATTCCTTGAACAAGAGCAGCCTCTTCGGCTCCAACACCTTGGCACAATGGCTTGGCATCTTGGAATGAAGTTCGCGCTCACGTGGAACAAGCTCTCGAGCTCGGGCAACCCACTTGCGCATCTGCTCACACCTAGCCCTGCCTATGTCTGCCGGGTCTTCGCTCACGAGTTTGTCTATGGAGGCCTCGAGCTCCGGCGGCAGACCGGAGCGGAGCAGTCGTGGGTGGGCCACACCCGCGGCCCTCTGCACGAACTCTTCGGGGGTCCAGGGAATCCCTATTACAACCCTATGCATTGGTGCAACCTCGGGCCCGGCCGGTGAGGAAGCGCAAGGATTATTAAGGGTTAAACCGTCTGGCGGCGACTCATCTTCATGAATCTCGAAGTCATTGGAATTTTCGGGCTCACTCAAGTTCTCAGCATGCTCTGACGACCTCCTACCCCCTAGCAACTGTCGACGAAGAATGCGGGAACCTGCAGGCAACTCATTACAAGGTGGCTGCACACAGGCACCTGGTGGGAGCAAAACTGGATTCTCTAGCTTCTTTGAGGCTTCATGCAAGAAGGGCTCAACCGTGTCGATGGAGACGATGACACGAAACTCTTTGACCAAAGGCGGCGCACGACGCTTGGATGGCTGGCGGCCCACGGCAACCTGGGCCGCACGGTGCAGCGGCGCACAGCTAGCGGCCAAGTCTTCAGCAGGAGGCTTTGCGCCCAAGGAAAGCAATTGCTCACGGAGCGTGTGGGCCCACGCACGACACAGCTCAACAGGATAGGCTGTTTCTTGGCTAGTCGACCAACCCTCGGGAGTTCGCCCCCAGGGCTCATGCACATGAACGTCGCTCTCGCCGCAGCAAGTCACGGCCAGCTGCGAGAGAGCAGGTACTGTGTGGACCAGGCGAGTGAGTTTTGGTCGAGTCCCACCCCACATGCAATGATGGAAAGTGGTATGGATTGGCTCTATGTCCGACATGGAGGAACGCCAAGCCGACGTGGCCCACATGAAAGATCGTGCAGGATTCTCACAAGAGACCAGGATCCCTCGATCCCAACACTCCCGGAAGAGGTAGCTAGACAGCTCGTAGAGTTTGTTAGCCGACTGAACACGGCCGGCCAAGCTTGGGGGCAGATTTGGTAAACCGTCGGGATGGCGGTCCGATCTTGCTGGTTTTGGCGCTTGACCCGCCTGCGGTATCGATCGAGCGCGGCTCGCTGTCCCGTAGGGGGGTGCAAGATGCACATATACACAATTGGGATTGTCCAAAAACTGCGCGAGCAACTTTTGGGCATCGGGGTCTAACAAGTCAAGCTTTAGAATGGGCGCAGTCAAGCATTTAGTCACAATATGGTCGATCCCAACGCTGTCACCAAGGCCCACTCTCCTAAGTTCACAAGTCAACCGCCCGGATCCTGCAAAGACTTCAACGCCGAAGAGATCCCCGAACTCGGCACCTGCGACGCGAGCCCTCGCTCGCTTCAGGAAAACACGCAAGTCCTGAGATAAGGGGATCCTCGCAGCGGTGAAGGTTCACTTTGAGGGGTGCTCGGGCAGAGGATGTGGCTTTTGACAGTTGGGCTCGGCACACAGATGCATTCCACGTGGACACCGGCCACCCGCTGGAGCAAGGGAACACCCACCCGTGTTGAAGTCCCAACACAAAGGAACTCCCCGCTTTGTGGTTGACCACTTGCCCTTCAGCTCAATGGGAAGGCTTCTAGGCGTCTTGGTCTTCCCACCCTTCTTGCCTCCACCTTTCCCCCCGCCCCGTTGCCATTTCTGAAACTTGCCTGGAGGCGGAGGGGAAGCGTCACCATCGTCATTGGTGCGCTTCGTCCCCTGTGCAGCAGAAGCACTGGAGGCAGGTAAGGGAAGGAGATGGAAGCAAACTCGGGGATCCGTCTGCACTAGCGGCCACTCAGTATCCATCGGCAGGTTGCCGCCTGCGGTGCGCTTGACTCCTCTGGGAAGTTTCTCAGCGACTTTCAACCACGCAGCTCTGTCTGCTTCAAGTATTTGATGGATAGTGGGCCTAGCATAGCCGGGAGGCGGATCTACACTCAAATGTGACATGAGGAACTCATTGTAACGCATCATGACTGAGTACGTGCACACACCAACCAGGTCCATGGCAAGAGCTCGGCGATGCAGTGCATGGTGCAAATGAAGGGGCGTGCTCAGGGTACACTCAAGATCAACGGCTTGGTCTTTGACAGTAAGCTTCGAGTTCACGATGTCCAGTTCTTTCTTCGGCTTCTCAAGTTTCAGCTCGGACTGTCTGGAAGGGAATTTGTTTGGCCCTAAGTACACCACAACATTCTCTTGCACCATTTTCATGACCACATCGTATGACTGATACGAACATTCAGCCTCCCCACGAAGCTCAACACCTCGCGGGCTACCGCCACGACATGAGAACAGGGGTTTCCCTCCACCCTCCCAGCCAAAATGGCTTCACGGGAATCATTTCCCGCATGCTGCTCGTAGCCTGCAAGCGACTAGCACTTTCAAGAGAGCTCTTTGGAAAAGAGTGCGTTTTCAACCTTAGAAAACACACAATCATGAAAACACAAATAAAGACCTATCAATCTCGATTGACAGTTGTCTTGTTGTATGGGCATCTCTCATCCGCAGCGCCGGCGCCGGTGCTGCCGGGCTGATGGCTGGGGCGGCGTAAGGCGGGCGTTCGCTGTGCCGACTTTTAATGCTGACCAAGGCACCGTAACGTAAGTGGGTCGTAACGTAAGTGTGGGTAGCATAAGTGATGGATTGCGCGGGAGGCTCTTCGAAAAAGGAGGGAGAGCCATGTCTCTTCGGATGGGGAGCAGCAGCTATGTGGTGGTCGTTCAGAAGCTTCCTCGGCGGGAGTCAGGGGACGAGATACTGGGCTATCCATGGGTAAGTGTGATCCTTATATGCCAGTTGCAGTATCAACCATGCCTGGGTAATAATGAATGCGTGTTCGCCGCGTTCTGCTAGGAGGAGGGCCAAAGACTCTAGGCTATTGCCCTTATTATTCCAGTGCCTTGCTAGTGCTGAGGAGGCCTGTACATGTAGAGGGCTTTGTGTGGGGGCAGTCTTCACAATGAGGTCATAAATCTCACAGAATTGCGTATTTGGGGCCAGAATAGTTTGGGAAGCGGTGGTATGCAGGTTATATAGGGCAGCAAGGTTGTGGTAAACTGTGTCAAAGTAACTCGAACCTGCAGCAGCTAGCTTCTTGAGGGGCTCGTTGGAGTATGGGAGTTGGCCTAGGAAAACCGGCATAAGTTCGGGATACTTGGAAAGGAGAAAGCAGAAAGTTTTGCAGAACTGGTCCAGCAGGTAATCCTGCCGGTTTGAAAGTACAGCGTAGACTATTTCCTCTACGGATTGTACCGAGAAGGAGGGGGCGATCTGAAGGTCTTGAAAAGCCCAACGAAATGACTCTCGAACCATGGAATGCCAGGGAACAATATCAAGAGTGATCAAATCCTGCTTGAAATACTGAAAACAAGAAACCACAGTGAAATCCGGAAGCTCAAAAGAATCCCTGAGTACATCGGCAAATCCATCGCAGGAGAACTGAATGATCGAAAGGAACTTACTGGTGTCCTGTATATTACAAGACTTCACAGGGTATGAGAGCTGATGGAAAGCGGGGGGTTGAGAGAGAAGGGAGGGTGATTGGTTCGCAAAGGAGGAGTGCTTCCAAGGCTTTGGCAACGGGTCTAAGGGGTCGTTTTGGGACACCGAATCATTGAGGATCATATACCACCAACTCACCACAGAGTCAGGAAAACGAAGTTTGTAGATGTCTGAGTAGGAGGTCTTGTACTGTTGGTAGATTTCAACAGGGTTCTCCAACAGTTCTAGAACTGCTCGTTCATATGCAGCCATGAGTGAGTGCATGATAGGATTGGCTTCCGGGGCTGTGAGGGATCCTGAGTAAAACCTAGTGGCCCAACTATCCCAAGTGATACAACAGTAGCAAGGCTGGTTGTTAGAGGTATTACAAGAAGGGAGACTACCATCTGGTCTCGGGACGAAAAAAGGGCAGGCAAACCATTCAACAATCGGTTGATCAAAAGCTTCCAACCCCTCAAATCTTTGAAATTGTTGTAAGATCTCCAAGTGGGAAGAGTTGGTGCAGACCAAGCAAGAGGAGTTGGTACCGAGTAGTGCCGAACAATCATCGCATTGGATCAGGTTGGAGCTCAAGGTGCTATCATCCAAGAGGCTGTTGTTTTTACCTCCTCCACCAGACCATTGTTGTCTCTGCCCCCATCCTGGGCGGGTAGCCACCGGGGCCGGTACAGGCTGGGCACCCCAAGAAGGTAGTGAGGAAGGAGGACCCCATTGTGAGGCATTATTAGCTGGTGGAGGCTGCCATTGATAGTTGGTGTCAAAGTTTTGGGGCTGCCAATCCCCTCTTCGAATGGTGTAGGAGTCCTGTGGGGCAAAACCGGCTTGATTCTGACGCTTTCCCTTACCTTTATTTCCCTTTCGTGGAGCAAATTCCTGAGTCTCTTCCTGAGCATCATGTCGTTCTGGCCGACTAGGGCGATTGCCTTTTTGTTTGGAGCCCTTTCCAAAGTCCGAATGGGAAATTCCTCGATCCTGCATAGCCTGCTGAATAATTGCTTGCAGGCCCCCAGAGGAGGCACAGGCTTCCATGAGCACCTGGGGGGAGTGAGCGAGGGTATCCTGCATATCTTGTGTGAGTTCAAGGGGTCTAATTTCGTAAGGGAAGTACTTCAGCGCTTCTGATGGGGAGATGTTGCTAATATCCTGAGCATTGGAATAGTGAAAGCGAACATTAGTAGACCTGTGCCTAGAAGCATTTGCAGAGGCTTGAAGGAAGCGAAGGGTGTCGTGCATCCTAGACTGTAGGGCACCTCCAAAGGTATTCAAAATGTGTGTCTTGTGAGAAGGGAGAATCCCTAGATGGCACACAATGTTCGCAGCCGAATCCTGTGCATACAAAATCTGAGCTAGCAAACTATCATCTTCTGGATTCCAAAGCTGCAGGGAGTTGAAGTCCGTGCGAAGGTACTCCGTGTACAGTGGAGAAGGGTCGCCTGGGGGGGCGATTTTGGTGAGGCAATCCACTACCGCCAAGAGGGGTTGTCTTTCAATACGTTCCGTCGGGGCAAGATCCCTTTCTACTCGAACATGTACATCATCACCTGTGTCTCTTTGTCTGAAGTATCGCTTCTTTTGTCTAAAGGATTGGAAGAACTGTCTAGCCTGGGACTCCCTAACGAAAGTCAGCTTCAAGAAAGCAGAGGTTGTCGTCAACAAATGGTTGGTCATGGACTGCAAGTCATCTAGAGAAAGGCCTGTACTGCCTAAAAGGTAGTAGAGATTGTCCTGGATTGTCCTGTAGTTGGAGAAAGGAGGGATGCCATGGACGATGCAGGTTCTATTGTAAGTATCCGCATGTACCGAAAGTGAAGCTAGCCTGTCCAATCGGGCCTGTCTTTCTGCGTGGGTAAACTTTTCTGGGAGGTTCGCTGTTTCTAGTGAAGTGACTCGGGCTAGTAAGGGGCTAATCTGCTCATGATGATACTTCTCAAACCATGAAGTCATCGAGTCTGCTTGCAGCTGTGAGAAGGCTGGGGTCTCCGTTGCAAGGGGAGGTGTAGGGCCGATGGAGGAGGAGGAGGGCTGTTCTGGCGGAGGCACAAAAGCTGCGCCGCCTCTCTGGTACTCTAGTCGAGGTTGCTTGGACTTATGTGTAGCCAGAAATACCTTCATCTTAGCCGGGTTCTGCTGGAGCTCTCTAACTAAATTTGGGTCCATATCGCCCCACTCTATGGGCTCATCATTGGTCATCGCTGCCGAAGCTGAGCGCAAACCCGTAATGTTCGAAATATCCGAAGGTGGTCGGGGTCGGGTGGGTCTATTAGCTACACCCTGCAGGAGGGTCTCGTAGACTGCTTCTGAAATAGTCATCTTATGTCCGTCAGCAAAACTAGCGTAAGTACCATCACTCATAACACAGACATGTAAGTTGGCATTGATCTCATGCATGGTTCCTTGGGCAACGGGTTCACGAGTGACCATATCTTGGGGAGGAATTGCTGCCAAGTTGGAGGAATCCGCGGTCTCTTCGGCCGTAGGCATGGCGGCGGGCGCTGCGCCATCTTGCGTCTCCGCGGGGCTTGACATGGCCAACTCGAATGATCTAGACGAATTGCAGAAAAAACGTCTACCGAAACGGACCACAATGTGTCCTAGATCTAACTAGCTCACTGCGCAATGTGCGAAGAACAAAAGGTGCACCAAAGCTGAAAAGAACAATGTAGAATGTAAGTTGCACGTGTGGTCCTGGGCTGTCCCCAGGGGCGGGACGGCTCGAGCCCGAGCCTGTAAGGTCTGTATAAGCATCATAATTTGGGAAACACCGGGCAAAAAAACCCTAAACCCGCCAAAATCTTGCAAGCATGTTCCCAAAAGGAATCCTTTCAGGAAGCCTCCTTCGGCCAGGCCTCCCAAACCCTCCCCAATCGTCTCCCAGGACCAAAAATCAAAGGGAGCCCAACATATAAACCTATGGATCTTGTAAGCAGGGTTTCAGGAGGTCCCAGGACAGTCCTTCCAAAAGGTCTCCTGAAAGGCCTCCTTCGGCCAATCCCAGACCCTCCCCAATCGTAGAGAAGGCGCAGGACCAAAAACCAAAGGGAGCCCAAGGCATAAACCTATGGGTCTTGTAAGCCCGGCATAAGCATCATAATTTGGAAACACCGGGCAAAAAAAAAAACCTAAACCCGCCAAAAAAGCCTATGGATCTTGGGGGGACGGAGAGGCCGTCGCGGGGGTTACCCCAGGATTTGGTCAAAGGCGGCCCGTAGCGCCCCCTCCCACTACTGTACTTACACACGATATTATAAAACCCTAAACCCGCCCAAGGTTGAGATGTGGGTGGGTGGGTTGGGAGAGTGCGTTGAACCTGGGTGCACACCACAACACACGTCCCGCGTGGTGGTGCGCGCGGAACCTTAGCAAACCCTAACCCTAAACCTTAAACCCTAACCCTAAACCCTAAACCCTAAACCCTAAACCCTAAACCCTAAACCCTAAACCCTAAAAACCCTAAACCCTAAACCCTAAACCCTAAACCCTAAACGCTAAACGTTAAACCCTAAACCCTAAACCCTAAACCCTAAACCCTAAACCCTAAACCCTAAACCCTTTAGGAGCCTTGGCAGGACGCTGAGTTCGTCCTTATCGACTTCGTGGGGGGCAGGCTTTCACTTAGCCCTTGGCCCTTGGGCTCCACGGACTACAGTGAGCAATTTTCCGTTTATGGGAGTGTTGATAAACCCGAACCCCTAGAGTCCTAGACCCTGAACCTTCTTAACCACGCAGACGGTATTTTGGGAGACTCGGGTTGAGCTAGGACTTATGTGTTTTTGCCCATGCTTTGGCGGCGTGCAGGTGCATGGGAACTCGTTTCAGGGTTTCAATTTCACAGTTTAGCAAGAAGCAAGAAGATGTGCTGTCATGAACAAGGCTGAGTTGCAACTCCTCACTGTAGCCCTAGTCCTAAACTCTAAACCCTGTATGAAACATGTTTGGGCAGCTCCCACCTCCGAGCCCGTCTCCTGGATGATTGGACTTGATTGTGGCAACCTAGCGGCGCAAGCCCTGCATCCTTGGTTTACAGCTTCTGTCAGCTCCAAGCCCGCTTCGTCGCATTGTGCTGTGCCTTCTGAAGGAAGCAGCAACAGCGCTGCGCAGAACAGCGCTACACGGGTGAAGAGCTGAGTGGCTGCATTTCATGAGTTGTTTGTTTTTGGTCAAGAGCCTCCGGGCTTCTCTTCATTGTAGCACGTTCTAAGCTTACCCGGCACCCTAAACCCAAACCCTCAAACTGGAACATTCACACACAGCAGCAAACATCTATGGTGTTAAAGAGGGTCTGGGCTGGAAAAAACCTTAAAAGAGATTCAGTGCAGGAGTGAAGTCCTGGACACGTGCCGTGGCTTCTACTACTGGGCTGGTTTTCACTTCAACCAGAAGCATGCATCAGGCTCGGTAACTGTGTCAGCGCACAATCGTTCCAAGGAAAGTGGAAGGTACAGCCCGCCTCTCGAAAGGTATCATATAAAATTTCCATCCTCATGAGTAATCCACATCGCAACATGTATCACAGAAAAAAAGCTTCACAATTCTGCGATTCCAATCGAACTCGGGCCATGCGAACAGGGGGGACATCCATCTCGATGCTATGCCCTGAGGCATCACAGCTCCACTGAGCTCGCTCCACTTGAGCGCTTGTGGTTAGCTTTGCCAACTCACATTCCCCAGGGCGAGGGTGGGAAAAAAACAAACTGCTAAAGGTCGTTTTGCAAGCTTGGGGCATCAGTGTGCTGACACGCTCATCATGTTGTGTGTGATTGCCAGCATGCACATGTCCAGTGAGCGCCCAAAACTGAGGTTGAAGCACTGATTCACTCGCACAACATGCACTTGCAAAACGGCAACTTCGAAACTTCGGGTTTAGGGATAACTGCAACCCAAACTTACATCATCCCATCCCCTTTCTTTTTTTCTCGAGTCGTTTTGGGCCTACCCGAAACTTCGGGCTCCTTCATAAGGGGTCATACGCTCGCGAAGTGTCTATAAAAAAACCCCTCTCGAAAGGTATCATATGAAATTTCAATCCTCATGAATAATCCACATCGCAACATGTATCGCAAAGTAACGCTTTACAATTCTGTGCGATTCCAATCGAACTCGGGCGTCTCCTCTATGCGAACAGGGGAGATATCCATCTCGATGCTATGCCCTGAGGCATCACAGCTCCACTGAGCTCGCTCCACTTGAGCGCTTGTGGTTAGCTGCCAACTCACATTCCCCTATTCGCTTTAACACTGTTTGATGCCAGAAGTGACTCATTGAAGAGACTCGCAAGAGGCTCCTTGGAAAATGACAACACGGGCGAATAAGATCGAGGCTGAAAGTCGAAAGCTCACTTAGGTCCCCCCGGCTGGGACCATCGGTTTTTTCGTGTGAACTAATCACCTCTCCTTTGAAGAAGGTTCGCCGGTAAGGCAGACGCCATGCTGTGCAAGCACATGTGCGCAGGAAAATGCAGTTTGGCGTCGGCTAAGCTTATTTTGACCAAAAAACCCGAAGTAGGTTTGGGAACATGGGCACAACAAGATAAGCTTAGAAAATGAAAAGCTATTATGGAATTTTAGGTTTATGAGTCATTTTCATAATAAGTAGGCCATCGTGAAATATGAGGCCATCGTGAAATGAAGGCATCATCATGAGGCCATCGTGAATTTAGAGGCCATCTTGAGAGGCCATCGTGAAAAGTATTGGGATTTGGAAATTGAAATTGGAATTGAAAATTCCAATTTCCAAATCCCAAATATCAAGCCCTAAAATCTTGTCACGCTCTTCCGTAAAAAAGTTTTCTTTGTCGGTCGTAAGCCTAATTCTAGTCAAAATTAGAAAAAACCGGTCTTCCGAAAAAAAGTTGTTTTTGTCGGTCGAGCAAGCTCGACCAACAAAAATAACGTTTTTTCGAAATGTTTCGGAACACTTTCGTGATCCGTTTCGGAAGTTTCGGGTCCTCAAACGTGATCCATTTGAGAAGTTTCGGGTTCCAATTCGTGATGGAAATATAAATGTTCGGGTATTTTGAGGGGGATAAATCCCTCAAAATACCCTTACACCCAAGTGGTGCATGTGTCATGGGCCATGAATACCTCCTTTGAGAGGTATTTGAGCATCTAGAATGCTTTTGAAGCCACAAATATCCATGGGCATCATCAGAATGTGCCATGGATTACTGTTTTCAAGGCCCATTTCGATCTTAAAAGATACAAGACAACAACAAATCCACATGAAGGTGGATTATATGTGCCATCAAACCTGGTTTTGAGGCCCATTTCAAGAGTAAAATGCTCTTAAAACAACAACAACAACAACAACATCATAAGAGTAGCATGCGAAATGTACCCTTAATCCTGGTTTTCAAGACCAATTTGAGCTAAATCAACAACAATAAATGCTCTTGAAAAGACCAAATCCCATGGACATCAAGGAAATGTACCCTTAATACCTGTTATGGGATTGGGAAAGTGAAAGTGAAAGCAAGCTTTCACTTTCCCAATCCCATTAAATAGACACGATTTGCTCCTGGATATGTGAAAATATGTGTGTTTTTAGTCGATTTCTGACCCTCAAAGTCAAAATTGGCGCGAGAGTAGTACACCCATCGCTCTATTTTAGGGTTTTGGTTACCCTCCCCTATTAATTATTGCTTCGATAACCGGACGAGTAGAGTTGTTCGCAACTCTAAACCACCAATTATTGAAGCAAATGTGATTGCAGCAAGGGGAATCCCATAATGGGCCACCATTAGTGGTATGGTGGTTGGGCTGCTAATCACTTATCTTGAAACAGTGATACCACTATATTGTTAAATTCAGCTTTAGCTTAATCTTTCTGGTCCTTGCGTACTGAGAAAAGAATGCATTTCTTGTCTGTATGATTAAAGATATAGACCAAACTGATTTACATCGTTCTGAACCCAGCTCACGTACCGATTTACGGATGAGCACTCCCACCAATAAGCTAGCTACAGATTTTGGTGATGATAAGCCGACATCGAGGTGCATTTTTCTTGATAATGTGAGCTTTCGTATTGCCGAAATTACTGTTATCCGTAGAGTAGCTTGGTGTTGGTAGATTAATTCTAAGCTCATTAAGATAGCATTTAAATACTGGGAAGGACTTCTTGGGCCATTAAGCGAAACATGTATCTTTGCACTTATTAGTTGGTTGATTGGATGGCTTTGTTCACCTTAGGTGGATTAGATAAGCTTATCGCCCAATTAAACAGTCTTTAGACTAACTTCGGTCGTTGCATAGTAGTAATGCCTGTCTTTCTCGCTTCTTGTGTGTTGGGTGATGGGGGGCATGGAGATACTAGATTTTATCCCTATAAAGCTTCAGAGGGTCTTTTTGTCCTTTAGTGTGGTCTTAGTGAGCCAGCATATTCTTTGTACTGATGAATATTTTACCATGATGTGTGTGCAAGACAGCTATCGAATCGTTCTATGTTTCATGCAGGTCGTTATTAGGACGACAAGGAAATTTGCTACCTTAGGACCGTTATAGTTACGGCCAACGTTTGTGTGATGTATGCTGGTCACATATCAGTTCTAAAATCTAGACATCTTTAACTAAAACTTGTGTATTTGCTATACAGTCGCTTGATAAATATTATTGTTATCCCTAAGTTAGACAAGTTATGGGTCGAGTTCTTGGAGTTGGCTTATTATGGACTTCTGGGTATGTATTAGTGTATTGACCAAGCTGTTTTAATGTGTACAAGGTATGGGAGGGGGGTTAACAAGTCTTTTAACCTTCAGCTATATCTGGAAGGATCTTGCTTGAGGGCTTGTGTTTTGGAGTGTGCATGTTTGTCAGTAGGTGGGTTTGGGAGGTGGGGATTTATAGTTGGGTTGTAGAGAATTTAAATTACTTAAATTGCCATTTTGACTTGTGAATCTTATTCTATCTCGACATTTAGAGCTTCAGTAAAGGCTTTATTTGGTATATGTGATGGGGTCGATGGATAATTTAGCTCATAAGATGCTACATACTTTTGAAAAGATGGATCCAATTAATCCTACTTTTGAGGTCTTTTGGTTTGTGAGGAGTCGCTTGTTTATTTACTTGAAAGGGTGTTGTGGGGGAATTTGATTTAAGACAGAACTTTGGCTATTTATTTGGGGTTATATGGACCATTTGTCAGAGAAGTGAATACCCATCTTAACGAGATTGCGAATGATGTATGTTTTGGGTGGTGGATCTTATTGTTGGGGTTATAATGAGGAGAGCATTTTACAAGTATAGCTGAGCACTGTCTAGTTGGGTTGTAGTGCCTTTGTTGTTTATTAGACAGCATTATTTCTTTTGAACAGATCCAGATATTAACATTGGCTCGTATAAGATTTAACTGCTAACTATTGGTTGGATGGCAGGTGTGTATCTCTGAGCATTTTAATCTTTAATAGACTCAATTTAGTTGGAATGGGTGTTGTGAGTTGCACATTGGATGGATAGTTAGATCGCTAGCATTCGGGCTTTAAACACTTTATAGTGTGGTGATTGAAATTCGATAATTCTTTCTTCTACAAGCAGTTATATTAGTGATGTGTATTAGTAAGTGGTGTGTGGATGTGTGATCTAGAAGAAGAAAACAATCTGTAGGACTTGTAGCAGTGTAAAATGTAGTTTCACCTACCTTTCGGTATTCTTTTCACCTTTCATTTACAATACACAAATCTAACTAATAATCTTTTAGCTCATTTCACATTCTTGGAGCTGAAAGCTAATGAAGAGATTCAGCACCTCTATAATTCAGTATGCTCTTATTCTGCAGAGATTTCTCTTTATCTACAAAGAGGTATCTTTTCGATAAATGGATATTGAAGCTTTATTAATCGCATCTTACAACCGCTTAGTAGTCAAATAAAGATTATAGCAGGTTGCTCACACAATTATAAAATTAACTAGGAATTAGTTTACTTGGCAAGCCAGCTTCTACTCTAAGCTGACCAGGGAATAATCCAAGTGGTCTTATATCTGGAGTTGAAATCCAGAGGAAAGTAGTTAAAAAATAAACCTAACCCTTTGTTAATCAAGTGAAGAGATGGAAATGGGCTTCATCCTGACAATATAAGTTCAATAGAAATTGAACTAAAATCCTACTAAAATAGACTAGGATCCTATATAAAAACAACAACACTTCTACCACAAACACAGTTCAATGAACACTCCAGTTCAGAAATTGAACTTCTCATATTTCAAAGTAGACACGATTTACAGCTTTGGATTGTGAAATATGGTCTGGAAATGGAGGAGGCTAAGAGCCTCCATTTCCAGACCATTTCAGAAATGGAATTCTGGAAAATGGGAAATTGGCCTAAATTCATGAGTTATTATGGAAAAACGCCTTGTCACGCCTTGCCGTAAAAAAGTTTTTTTTGTCGGTCTCTAAGGATTTTGACCTGCTAGGTCAAATTCCTTAGAGAAATTGGCCTCTCACAAGAGAATTATAACTAGACCATTTTCTGAGATTTCATCTCAGAAATTGGCCTAGTTATTATGCTTTTGACCTGTAAACCTAAAAAAGCATAATAGAAATCAGATCGCTAAGCTTATTTTGTTGACACCATTTTCCAAAAGCTACTTTGGGATTTTGCAACAAATTACAAAGCCGAGACGCCATCGTGAAATTTCGGGTGGATTTCTCGCGCGCACACCTGCAGGATTTAGTTAGTTTTTTCATTGACTTATACATAGACGCAAAGCATAATGAGAGGCGAAGCCTCTCATTCTGCTTTGCTATATTAAGGTCGTTCGAACGACCCCTATTCGGGGTCGTCCTCTCTCGAGTCTCGTTAGGATTTTCTTTATTTTATACTAGAGGGAGTCTAGGATCCTTCGGATCCTAGACGGTTAAGTAGTTAATTGGGGAAACCAAGGTTTCCCCAAACCCCTTCCTGATGTGTTGAATGGTGCCTATTCGGCACCATCCAACACATATCCTGGTAGTATTCTCATTGATTTATGGCTGGTGGGATTTTAAGTAGGGATGGAAGGCCTTCGGCCTTCCAGACCTAGTTAAAATTCCAACAGCCGGAAGAGCTAAAGCTCTTCAGGCTGTTAGAATTTTCTTTGATTTACGTCGAGAAACGTAAGTAATTCAAATGGATTATAAGGAAGGATCGAAGATCCTTCCTTATTATCCATTTGAATGTTTAAATTCCTAATAGGAGGAGGATCTTCGATCCTCCTCCTATAAGGAATTTAAACGTTTAAATCCCAATAACTTGGATGGATCGAAGATCCATCCAAGTTATTTGGAATTTAAACATATAGGTCTCTTTGACCTTTTTCCCGCGCACATGTGCAAGCACATGTGCGCAGGAAATTACCGTAGATTTGGAAATTCTATTATGGAAAAGTGCCTTTACGGGTCAAAAGTCCTTTAGCAAGGCCATCGTGACTTGTCCTGAAAGGCCAATTTCTTGACGTATGGTGTTTTGGAATTGGAATTGGAATTGAAAATTCCAATTCCAAAACACCAACACCAATGCCATCACATGGCCAAGGCCATCGTGAAATAGAGGACCATTTCGACATGGAGTTGGAAAAAATGGAGGAGGATAAATCCTCCATTTTTCCAACTCCAAATCTTGTCACGCTCTTCCGTAAAAAAAATTTTTTGTCGGTCGTAAGCCTAATTCTCTTGTAATTTAGAAAAAACTGCTCTTCCGAGAAAAAAAAAATTTTTGTCGGTCGACCAAGGTCGACCTCCAAAAAGAACTGTTTTTCGGAAATGTTTCGATGCTAAAATCGAAGAGTTTCGGGTTCCCATCTCGGATATAACAACGAAAGTTTCGGGTTATATTCGTGATGGGATTTTAAATGTTCGGGTTGGGATTGGCTATTTTGATGGGAATAAATCCATCAAGATACCAACCCCAACACCTAATCCTAAGTGGTGCATAGAGAATGTACCACCTAAACCTGTTTTTAGACCCATTTCGTGATGGGATTCTCGATGTTCGGGTATTTTGAGGGGGATAAATCCCTCAAAATACCCTTCATCTCAAGTGGCACATACCAGATGTGCCATGGAAACCTGTTTTCAAGGCCAATTTCGAAGACAAGACGTCTTCAAAACAACAACAATACCTCTTTGGAGAGGAAGAGGAGCATTTAAAATGCTCTTAAGACAACAAATATGCATGCTGATGGACCAAATGTACCATCAATATCTGCTTTTCAAGCCCATTTCGACTCTAAAATGAGCAATACAACAACAAATACCAAGTAGCATCATGGAGATGTACCCTTGATACCTACTGTATTTGGGAAAAATGATGATGGATAGAATCCATCATTTTTCCCAAATAGACAACAACAATCTTCAAATAGACACGATTTGCAGCTGGTGGATGAGGAAATAGTTGGAAAATAGGTGGAAAATAGACCATTTTGGAGCCCAAAAGTCAAAATAGGCGCGAGACGTCTACACCTGTCGCTCTATTTTGAGGTTTTGGTTACCTTCCCCTACTATTTTTGTGCTTCGATACCGGACGTTTCACGTTGTTCGGGACGAAAAGCACATGTGAATGCAGCCAAGGGAGACAGACCACCATTAGTGGTATGGTGGTTGGGCTGCTAATCACTTATCTTGAAACAGTGATACCACTATATTGTTACATTCAGCTTTAGCTTAATCTTTCTGGTCCTTGCGTACTGAGAAAAGAATGCATTTCTTGTGTGTATGATTAAAGATATAGACCAAACTGATTTACATCGTTCTGAACCCAGCTCACGTACCGATTTACGGAGTGAGCACTCCCACCAATAAGCTAGCTACAGATTTTGGTGATGATAAGCCGACATCGAGGTGCATTTTTCTTGATAATGTGAGCTTTCGTATTGCCGAAATTAAGCCTGTTAGATTAATTTTAAGCTCATTAAGATAGCATTTAAATACTGGGAAGGACTTCTTGGGCCATTAAGCGAAACATGTATCTTTGCACTTATTAGTTGGTTGATTGGATGGCTTTGTTCACCTTAGGTGGATTAGATAAGCTTATCGCCCCAATTAAACAGTCTTTAGACTAACTTCGGTCGTTGCATAGTAGTAATGCCTGTCTTTCTCGCTTCTTGTGTGTTGGGTGATGGGGGGCATGGAGATACTAGATTTTATCCCTATAAAGCTTCAGAGGGTCTTTTTGTCCTTTAGTGTGGTCTTAGTGAGCCAGCATATTCTTTGTACTGATGAATATTTTACCATGATGTGTGTGCAAGACAGCTATCGAATCGTTCTATGTTTCATGCAGGTCGTTATTAGGACGACAAGGAAATTTGCTACCTTAGGACCGTTATAGTTACGGCCAACGTTTGTGTGATGTATGCTGGTCACATATCAGTTCTAAAATCTAGACATCTTTAACTAAAACTTGTGTATTTGCTATACAGTCGCTTGATAAATATTATTGTTATCCCTAAGTTAGACAAGTTATGGGTCGAGTTCTTGGAGTTGGCTTATTATGGACTTCTGGGTATGTATTAGTGTATTGACCAAGCTGTTTTAATGTGTACAAGGTATGGGAGGGGGGTTAACAAGTCTTTTAACCTTCAGCTATATCTGGAAGGATCTTGCTTGAGGGCTTGTGTTTTGGAGTGTGCATGTTTGTCAGTGGGTGGGTTTGGGAGGTGGGGATTTATAGTTGGGTTGTAGAGAATTTAAATTACTTAAATTGCCATTTTGACTTGTGAATCTTATTCTATCTCGACATTTAGAGCTTCAGTAAAGGCTTTATTTGGTATATGTGATGGGGTCGATGGATAATTTAGCTCATAAGATGCTACACACTTTTGAAAAGATGGATCCAATTAATCCTACTTTTGAGGTCTTTTGGTTTGTGAGGAGTCGCTTGTTTATTTACTTGAATGGGTGCTGTGGGGGAATTTGATTTAAGACAGAACTTTGGCTATTTATTTGGGGTTATATGGACCATTTGTCAGAGAAGTGAATACCCATCTTAACGAGATTGCGAATGATGTATGTTTTGGGTGGTGGATCTTATTGTTGGGGTTATAATGAGGAGAGCATTTTACAAGTATAGCTGAGCACTGTCTAGTTGGGTTGTAGTGCCTTTGTTGTTTATTAGACAGCATTATTTCTTTTGAACAGATCCAGATATTAACATTGGCTCGTATAAGATTTAACTGCTAACTATTGGTTGGATGGCAGGTGTGTATCTCTGAGCATTTTAATCTTTAATAGACTCAATTTAGTTGGAATGGGTGTTGTGAGTTGTGAGGCACATTGGATGGATAGTTAGATCGCTAGCATTCGGGCTTTAAACACTTTATAGTGTGGTGATTGAAATTCGATAATTCTTTCTTCTACAAGCAGTTATATTAGTGATGTGTATTAGTAAGTGGTGTGTGGATGTGTGATCTAGAAGAAGAAAACAATCTGTAGGACTTGTAGCAGTGTAAAATGTAGTTTCACCTACCTTTCGGTATTCTTTTCACCTTTCATTTACAATACACAAATCTAACTAATAATCTTTTAGCTCATTTCACATGCTTGGAGCTGAAAGCTAATGAAGAGATTCAGCACCTCTATAATTCAGTATGCTCTTATTCTGCAGAGGTTTGTCTTTATCTACAAAGAGGTATCTTTTCGATAAATGGATATTGAAGCTTTATTAATCGCATCTTACAACCGCTTAGTAGTCAAATAAAGATTATAGCAGGTTGCTCACACAATTATATAATTAACTAGGAATTAGTTTACTTGGCAAGCCAGCTGAGCTAGCCAGGGAATAATCCAAGTGGTCTTATATCTGGAATCCAGAGAAAAGTAAGTAAAAATAGACCATAATCCTTTGTTAATGAAGTGAAGAGATGGATATTTGCTTCATCCTGACAAAGAGTTCAATAGAAATTGAACTAGAATCCTATAAAAGTAGTGGGATCCTATATAAAAACAACAACACTTCTACCACAACAACATGTCTCATATTTCAAACTAGACACGATTTACAGCTTTGGATTGTGAAATTGAACTTGAATTCAAGACGAAATTGAACTCATAATGGTCTGGAAATGGAGGAGGCTAAAAGCCTCCATTTCCAGACCATTTCAGAAAAAGAAATTGGCCTCTATTTCAGAAAATGGAGAAATCACCAAAATACAAGACTTATTATGGAAAAACGCCTTGTCACGCCTTGCCGTAAAAAAGTTTTTTTTGTCGGTCCCATAATAGAATGACCTACTAGGTCATTCTATTATGGAAATTGGCCTCCATTACAAGAGAATCGGTAAAGAAACATTTCTAGGAAATTGGCCTCAGAAATAAGCCAGAAATTGGCCTCTTATTATGGTTTTTGACCTATAAAGGCAAAAAAACCATAATAAGATTTTAATTTCTAAGCTTAATTCTCTTGAGTCCATTTTTCCAAACCTACTTTGGGAAAATCGAACAAAATAGACAGCCGAGACGCCATCGCGAATTTTGGGTGGGATTTTCCTTCGCGCGCACATGCGCCCACACAGGATTTTGTTAGTTTTTTCATTGACTCAAACATGGACGCAAAGCATAATGAGAGGCAAAGCCTCTCATTCTGCTTTGCTCGTTCGAACGACCCTATTCGGGGTCGTCCTCTCTCGAGTCTCGTTGGGATTTTCTTTATTTTATACTAGAGGGAGTCTAGGATCCTTCAAATCCTAGACGGTTAAGCAGTTAATTGGGGAAACCAAGGTTTCCCCAAACCCCTTCCTGAATGGTGAAAGGCTGCTATTAGCCTTCCACCATGATCCTGTGGAATTTACATAAACTGTCGACAGCAGCTCTTAAAGCCAGGTGAGCCGAAAATTCAAGACCTGGTTAAAGAATTAGGAGTAGACAGCGCAGGTGCGCGCAGAAGGAGGGTTAAGCAGTCCAGGGTACGAGCTCTTCCCGGTTCCACGTCTTGGCTTTTACGATACCCTGACTTGGTTTTGGAGGGGGGGGGAAGGGGGGAGGTAAATTGATGCATCACACCCCAATGGGGGATGGAGACACTCAGAAGAGAAAGGAGCCAGAAACGCCAGGACCAAGTGTAGAAGAAGTCCAAACGAGCGATGAAGAAGCGAAGAAGAAGCAAGCGAAGGAGAACATTAAGAAGATCAAAAGAGAAGAAAGGAGAAAGGAGCGTGAAAAAAAAGAAAGAGGGCAAAGAAGGAAGAGAAGAAGGCAAAGAAGGAAGAGAAGAAAAAGGCCAAAGAAAGTGAGGCCAAGGAGCCAACAGCCGAGATCGACAAGGATCTGTAAGCGCTGAAGATCTGAAAAGGAAGAGGGCGAAAGCCCAAGATTCTGAGGGCAATGGCCCAAATAGCGCATTTTGCGAAGACCGAAAGGTAGAAATTAGTTTCACAAAGAATTCGTTTCACCAAGCCCATGGCGAAAATGGAAGGTGCTTTGAAGACAATGCAAAGCCGCTTGTGAGTAAGGCGTGCAGTGGTTAAAGCAATGGTATGATGGTTTTGTTGCAAGTCCACGAAGCACCACGAAAGCACAAGTTTCGAAGAAACGAAATGCTGAGTGACTGCTAGACCACGACGAGCTCGACACTGGCAAGAAAAAGTGAGTTCAAGCAGTAGATGAGATTTGGCATAAACCTCTGGGTCTTGTAAGGTTTGTATAAGCATCATAATTTGGGAAACACCGGGCAAAAAAGCCCTAAACCCGCCAAAATCTTGTAAGCAAGGTCCCAAGAGGTCCCAGGGGCCGAGGTTCCAGGGGGCCACGGCCCGGACCATTTCTGCGCCTTTTTGAGCTCTTCCCGGACCATTTCTGAGCCTTTTCGGGGGCTTCTCCCGGACCATTTCTGAGCATTTTTTGACCTCCGCCCGGACCATTTCTGAGCTTTTTTGAGCTCTTCCCGGACCATGTCTGAGCCTTTTTGAGCTCTTCCCGGACCATTTCTGAGCCATTTCTGTGTTTTTTTGGGTTTACCCCGGACCATTTCTGAGCCTTTTTGGGCTCCTCCCGGACTGTTTGAGCCTTTTTGGGCTTCTCCGGATCATTAAGCCATTTTTGGGCTGTTTTGGGCCCAAGCCCTCCCCAATCGTAGAGACGGCGCAGGACCAAAAACCAAAGGCAGCCCAAGGCATAAACCTTTGGGTCTTGTAACTGTCTGCATAAGCATCATAATTTGGGAAACACCGGGCAAAAAAGCCCTAAACCCGCCAAAATCTTGTAAGCAAGGTCCCAAGAGGTCCCAGGGGCCGAGATTCCAGGGGGCCACGGCCCGAGCCTTTTTGAGCTTTTCCCGGACCATTTCTGAGCCATTTCTGCGCTTTTTTGGGTTTACCCCACCATTTTATGGACCATTTCTGAGCTTTTTGGGCTTCTGCCGGACCATTTCTGAGCCTTTTTGGGCTCCTCCCGGACTGTTTGAGCCTTTTTGGGCTTCTCCGGATCATTAAGCCATTTTTGGGCTGTTTTGGGCCCAAGCCCTCCCCAATCGTAGAGACGGCGCAGGACCAAAAACCAAAGGCAGCCCAAGGCATAAACCTTTGGGTCTTGTAACTGTCTGCATAAGCATCATAATTTGGGAAACACCGGGCAAAAAAGCCCTAAACCCGCCAAAATCTTGTAAGCAAGGTCCCAAGAGGTCCCAGGGGCCGAGATTCCAGGGGGCCACGGCCCGAGCCTTTTTGAGCTTTTCCCGGACCATTTCTGAGCCATTTCTGCGCTTTTTTGGGTTTACCCCACCATTTTATGGACCATTTCTGAGCTTTTTGGGCTTCTGCCGGACCATTTCTGAGCCTTTTTGGGCTCCTCCCGGACTGTTTGAGCCTTTTTGGGCTTCTCCGGATCATTAAGCCATTTTTGGGCTGTTTTGGGCCCAAGCCCTCCCCAATCGTAGAGACGGCGCAGGACCAAAAACCAAAGGGAGCCCAAGGCGTAAACCTTTGGGTCTTGTAAGGTCTGTATTTTTTCAACGCGAAAGCTGCTGGTTAGCAGCCGTCAGCACCGACATGTCTCAAAGCCGTATGGGAAAGCGAAAAGAAAAGCAGCTAAAACAAGTTAGCTCTCAATGGGAATTAATCTTGGCTGGTTTGTTTAGTAGGAGCTGCCACTGCTGTCTATCAGTGGCGGCCGGAGCCACTGTCCTGTACAAGCGGGTCGTATCAAGATGCACCATGGAGGTGCTGCCATGTGCTGAGAGGACTTCTTGTGTATTGGGGATACGAAAGTAGGCATTGTGCAAATCGATGTTAGAGGGAGGGAGATCCGACTGCATATGCTGCAGTCTTTGTGATGCCTCTGTGAGGCATGAGGCTGCCCAATGCACTCTGGGCCGCCCTGTTCTATTACGGCCATACCCTCTGCGGTAGGCGTGCGTACTTGTGAAAACCACCTGACTTTCCAAGGTGTCAGAATGCCGTAGCAGGTGTCCCATGAGCTTTAAACGATTTTGGGAATATAGTCTGGAGGGAGGTAAGGCACGGCCTGATTTATAAGCTAACTGATGTAAGTACTCGTTAGAGCACGGTGCATTGGAGGGATCAATAACTTTATGGTAATAGGAGGACTTGATCTTAAAGATACGACGCAAATTTTTATAGTGTATTGAATCTAAGTGGACAAGCTGGGACTGCGTTAAGGTAGCGCTTTCCATCGCATAAAGGAGAATGGATTGAATGACTGCCCGATAAACACGCAGTTTCCAGGAAGGAGGGAGCGCGTTATGGCCCGTCAAAGGACGGAGCGACTTTGAGGCAGCGATTGCCTGTGAAATCCTATATCGTAAGTGTTTGTTGTTAGCTGAAGTATCATCCACGTAGGCGCCCAGGTACTTCACTTCCTGGGCCAAGGGCACTGGTTCGAGTACCGGCTGGTCACCTGTACAAAACTGGCAAGGGCATGGCGTGCTAGTGGATGGTTGGTAGTAGATACGACGATTAGTGTTCAGAGACATATGTTCACACTTTTCTTCATTAAGAGCCAGGCCTCTAATCCTACCTTCTTCTTGAACTAAATGAAGGAGCCTAGTTAGCTGATCAGCAGAATTAGAGAGTAGGACTGTGTCGTCCGCGTACTCCAAGTCCCATACCGGCTTGGGTGTATAAAAAACACCAGGGATTTCGCCATACTGAGAGGCATATCGTTCCTCTACCGTGTGAAACAGATGAGTTAATATAAAAGAAAAGAGGTATGGGGAGAGGGGGCAGCCCTGTCGCAATCCCTTAGTTTGCTTCATAGGTGCCGATTTGAGGCCAAAATCTCGTACAACGAAGGTAGGGGCCCTGTACAGAGCCATAACGACTGCAATCATATGGTTAGGAACACCCATGAACTCCATTGCTGAACTAATAGAGGTAAAAGTGACTGAGTCAAAGGCTTTAGACCAATCCAGGAAAAGTGCATGGAAGGAGGAGGTTTGTCGTTCGTATATTTCAATGAGACGACGCAGAACATGTATAGGCTGGCTGGTGGAGCGATGTTTCCGAAAGCCGAACTGTCGGTCCCTGATCCGGTCATCCAAGTAATACTCCAGCCGGGTCTGTAGCATAGAGGCAAATATTTTGTAAGAGATGTTAGTAAGTGAGATAGGACGGTAATTGGAGAGGGAGCGCGTATCTTTTGCATGATTCTTAATGATCATAACTACTTCTGACAGCATCCAGGAGTCAGGGACAACCGCCTGTTCCAGGCACTGATTATAATGTTCTAACATAAAGCTTTTAAGGACATAGGGAGCATGCTTGTATATCTCGCAGGCAAGACCGTTTGGGCCTGAGGCTTTGCCTCGTTTTAACTTTCGGAGGGCAGCATTGAGATTCTGCATGGTGAAAGGGGCCTCAATGCCATTACAGATGGGTTGAGGGGCACTCACCGGTACTGGAGGGTCCTCTTCTGAGAACCAAAGCTTATTGGCTAGATAGTCCGCAAAAGTAGAGGGGCGCTGTGTTTTAGAAACGAGCTTGTTTTTAAGATTGAAGAGACCTGTCGCTCTAGGTTGAAAAGGAGAGCGAATGGTGCGGGCGTGCGTCCATTGGTGTACGGAGGAGCCATGAAAATCATTGTACAAACAGGAGGAGACAAATTGCTTTTTGTCCTTGCAGGCACTTTTCTTAATCTGCTTACGGGCGATTTTTAAGGAGGAGATATCGTCAAAACGTGTCTTCTGGAACTTGTCAATAAGAGATAGTGTCGAGCTAGAGATCCACGGTTTCTTAGCTGAGAGAGGTAATTCTGGGATTAATGGGAGAGAGTCAGTCAAAATGGAGGTGAGCTTAGAGTCCTGTTCTTCAATGGTCTTGGAGGTCCATTCTTCAACATTGAAACCTACTTCCGGTGGAGAAAGCGAGGCGGCTGGGACGAAAGAGAATCTGCCTATGGAGCAACGGGAGTATACCCCTTGCTTGGCAAGGCGATCGGCTATCTCGTTTCCCGGTATGCCTTCATGCGCAGGAACACTAAGCAATTGTACATGAAACATACAGCGCAGAGCCGCATAATACTGCTGGGCAAGGGAGACTAGTTGCGGGTGAGTGGCAGGAAGAGAGCTACCCAAAATGAGATTCCTAGCGTACGAAGAATCGGTGTAAATGGTGAGCGAGGAGCCTGCTGCAAACTGCGAGTAATATAAAAGATAGTCAAATAACTCAATGAGGGCTTTAAGCTCTCCCGTATTATTTGAGCCAGGTAATGGCCCCTCTGCCGAGAGAGGAGAAGTTTTCACAGGTCCATATCCTAGAATCCAGGTCGAATCAGGGGGAGGATGTAATGTTGTACCAGCCGCTGATGTTATAGCGAAGCCCCATCCCGCCGGATTGTCAGCGGACACCACTCTATTATTGGGACAAGAGCCATCAGTATACGCGATGTAAAGCTGTTCTGTTTTGTGCGGAAGAATAACTGTATTGGAGGTCTCATCCAACAGTTTAGATTCCACTGCAGCCGAAAAGTGTTCTAAATTTGAGTAATCCTTTTTTGGAACAGAAGGAGGCTTTGCGACTGGGTCAAACTGAGTTTGGATGGAGAATGTGACTGGCAAATGTCGAGAGTTAATAAGTTGTTGGAAAATAGAACCTTCAAAGCGGACAGCTTTTCGCAATCCAATAGGGACAGCTACATAATCCAAGGTCGTCCAATTGCGGACGTCTGTACCTTGCAGGAGATGGTCATCGCAGGTGAGTTCCTTGTATGTACACAGCTTTGCAAAAGGAAGGGTGCTAAAGGTCTGGGGAAGGGTCAGGTTGTGTGCCTGTAGGGTATCATAGAGAAAAATAGCGTTATCTCTATCTTCGTCTTGGATGGATTGTCGTTCCCCTACAACATGTGGGCCTATATAGTCAGACTCCGGATCTAAATCAGAGCCCAGGCGGGCATTACAATCGCCTGCAATGATAGTAAAATCTAAATTGGGATGATCTACTAGGATAGAGTTAAGTTCTGTCCAGAAGTAAGATTTGCGTTGACGATCCTCGTCGGCGTCCTCAACCTGGCTGGGAGCGTAGATGTTGAAGACGGTGATTTTTCTCGGGGAGACATTGACGGTAATTTCACAGATACGAGGGGAGTGGGGTTTAAAATCCATAACATGGGGTCTCAGGGAAGGGGAGACAAAGAACCCTACCCCATGGTGTTTTGATTGTGGGTGACCTGAATGTAGAATTTCCCATCCATTTTTAACGAATGTGTGTGAAGAAGTTGCCTTGGTTTCTTGCGCTAGAACAAGCTCAATGCCTCGTTGCTTAGCGAACCGAAAGATCTGATCATACTTGGAAACCTCTCGAAGGCCCTCTACATTCCAAGTAGCCAATTTTACAAAAGTTCCTGTTGGGAGTGGAAAAGACACTCCCGACGCAATATCTCTGACCTGATGTGGCGCATGTCTAGTAGAACGAGACTCACATGGCTTCAGCTGCTTTTGAAGGCGGATTGTGTTAGTCGGTCGTGGGTAAGCCGGGGGTAAAGGATGTGGTCCACCGGGTACCCGCCGGGTGGCATCCTTGCATTCTCTCTTCCACTCTCTGTAGTCTCTCCTACCTTGTCGTCTGTTGTTTACAAACTTATCCCATCGTCTCTCTAGTGCTTGTTCACTCCTAATTCCACGGGAGCATCCCCGGTGGGCTTCGCGGTGTTGGCAGCCGCGTTGGCGATTACTGTCATCCAAGTCATAACGTAAGTGTTCCATATCGTAAGTGGATTGCGGCGGACGCCGCTCCTGGTGGAGTGAATCGTAATACTGGAAGAGACGCCAGCGGCTTCCCGGCCCGCCTCCCGTGGAGGCCACCGCTCTCATAACCGTCCCGTACAGTACTGGCGATTCACTGCGGGTAGTCTCCAGCTCAAAGGAGACACCGCGTCTTTGCACATGCATCCAAAGGGAGTTTTGGTCGTAAAAACTGTACCTAAATACCCTCATGCCATTGGGCAGAAGGAAAGACTGCTTCCACAGATATGTATGCGATCTTGGAGTTGAGGAGAAATACCAAACATAATTCCCATTGAGAGCATGACAAATAGAATTTCGCTTTCCCGTAAAACCGCTAATCACAAAATGTTGGTGCTGAAATGCTGCGGTCCGTCTCTCGCGTGAAACGGAAGAGTTGGCGAAACTGGCTTTGGTGCTGCTGTTGTTGTGTGCATGAACAGTGACAAAAGCGGAAACAAGAAGGCTAGAGCACACGACGACCCTAGAAAACGGCTGCCTTGTTGTATGGGCATCTCTCATCCGCAGCGCCGGCGCCGGTGCTGCCGGGCTGATGGCTGGGGCGGCGTAAGGCGGGCGTTCGCTGTGCCGACTTTTAATGCTGACCAAGGCACCGTAACGTAAGTGGGTCGTAACGTAAGTGTGGGTAGCATAAGTGATGGATTGCGCGGGAGGCTCTTCGAAAAAGGAGGGAGAGCCATGTCTCTTCGGATGGGGAGCAGCAGCTATGTGGTGGTCGTTCAGAAGCTTCCTCGGCGGGAGTCAGGGGACGAGATACTGGGCTATCCATGGGTAAGTGTGATCCTTATATGCCAGTTGCAGTATCAACCATGCCTGGGTAATAATGAATGCGTGTTCGCCGCGTTCTGCTAGGAGGAGGGCCAAAGACTCTAGGCTATTGCCCTTATTATTCCAGTGCCTTGCTAGTGCTGAGGAGGCCTGTACATGTAGAGGGCTTTGTGTGGGGGCAGTCTTCACAATGAGGTCATAAATCTCACAGAATTGCGTATTTGGGGCCAGAATAGTTTGGGAAGCGGTGGTATGCAGGTTATATAGGGCAGCAAGGTTGTGGTAAACTGTGTCAAAGTAACTCGAACCTGCAGCAGCTAGCTTCTTGAGGGGCTCGTTGGAGTATGGGAGTTGGCCTAGGAAAACCGGCATAAGTTCGGGATACTTGGAAAGGAGAAAGCAGAAAGTTTTGCAGAACTGGTCCAGCAGGTAATCCTGCCGGTTTGAAAGTACAGCGTAGACTATTTCCTCTACGGATTGTACCGAGAAGGAGGGGGCGATCTGAAGGTCTTGAAAAGCCCAACGAAATGACTCTCGAACCATGGAATGCCAGGGAACAATATCAAGAGTGATCAAATCCTGCTTGAAATACTGAAAACAAGAAACCACAGTGAAATCCGGAAGCTCAAAAGAATCCCTGAGTACATCGGCAAATCCATCGCAGGAGAACTGAATGATCGAAAGGAACTTACTGGTGTCCTGTATATTACAAGACTTCACAGGGTATGAGAGCTGATGGAAAGCGGGGGGTTGAGAGAGAAGGGAGGGTGATTGGTTCGCAAAGGAGGAGTGCTTCCAAGGCTTTGGCAACGGGTCTAAGGGGTCGTTTTGGGACACCGAATCATTGAGGATCATATACCACCAACTCACCACAGAGTCAGGAAAACGAAGTTTGTAGATGTCTGAGTAGGAGGTCTTGTACTGTTGGTAGATTTCAACAGGGTTCTCCAACAGTTCTAGAACTGCTCGTTCATATGCAGCCATGAGTGAGTGCATGATAGGATTGGCTTCCGGGGCTGTGAGGGATCCTGAGTAAAACCTAGTGGCCCAACTATCCCAAGTGATACAACAGTAGCAAGGCTGGTTGTTAGAGGTATTACAAGAAGGGAGACTACCATCTGGTCTCGGGACGAAAAAAGGGCAGGCAAACCATTCAACAATCGGTTGATCAAAAGCTTCCAACCCCTCAAATCTTTGAAATTGTTGTAAGATCTCCAAGTGGGAAGAGTTGGTGCAGACCAAGCAAGAGGAGTTGGTACCGAGTAGTGCCGAACAATCATCGCATTGGATCAGGTTGGAGCTCAAGGTGCTATCATCCAAGAGGCTGTTGTTTTTACCTCCTCCACCAGACCATTGTTGTCTCTGCCCCCATCCTGGGCGGGTAGCCACCGGGGCCGGTACAGGCTGGGCACCCCAAGAAGGTAGTGAGGAAGGAGGACCCCATTGTGAGGCATTATTAGCTGGTGGAGGCTGCCATTGATAGTTGGTGTCAAAGTTTTGGGGCTGCCAATCCCCTCTTCGAATGGTGTAGGAGTCCTGTGGGGCAAAACCGGCTTGATTCTGACGCTTTCCCTTACCTTTATTTCCCTTTCGTGGAGCAAATTCCTGAGTCTCTTCCTGAGCATCATGTCGTTCTGGCCGACTAGGGCGATTGCCTTTTTGTTTGGAGCCCTTTCCAAAGTCCGAATGGGAAATTCCTCGATCCTGCATAGCCTGCTGAATAATTGCTTGCAGGCCCCCAGAGGAGGCACAGGCTTCCATGAGCACCTGGGGGGAGTGAGCGAGGGTATCCTGCATATCTTGTGTGAGTTCAAGGGGTCTAATTTCGTAAGGGAAGTACTTCAGCGCTTCTGATGGGGAGATGTTGCTAATATCCTGAGCATTGGAATAGTGAAAGCGAACATTAGTAGACCTGTGCCTAGAAGCATTTGCAGAGGCTTGAAGGAAGCGAAGGGTGTCGTGCATCCTAGACTGTAGGGCACCTCCAAAGGTATTCAAAATGTGTGTCTTGTGAGAAGGGAGAATCCCTAGATGGCACACAATGTTCGCAGCCGAATCCTGTGCATACAAAATCTGAGCTAGCAAACTATCATCTTCTGGATTCCAAAGCTGCAGGGAGTTGAAGTCCGTGCGAAGGTACTCCGTGTACAGTGGAGAAGGGTCGCCTGGGGGGGCGATTTTGGTGAGGCAATCCACTACCGCCAAGAGGGGTTGTCTTTCAATACGTTCCGTCGGGGCAAGATCCCTTTCTACTCGAACATGTACATCATCACCTGTGTCTCTTTGTCTGAAGTATCGCTTCTTTTGTCTAAAGGATTGGAAGAACTGTCTAGCCTGGGACTCCCTAACGAAAGTCAGCTTCAAGAAAGCAGAGGTTGTCGTCAACAAATGGTTGGTCATGGACTGCAAGTCATCTAGAGAAAGGCCTGTACTGCCTAAAAGTTAGTAGAGATTGTCCTGGATTGTCCTGTAGTTGGAGAAAGGAGGGATGCCATGGACGATGCAGGTTCTATTGTAAGTATCCGCATGTACCGAAAGTGAAGCTAGCCTGTCCAATCGGGCCTGTCTTTCTGCGTGGGTAAACTTTTCTGGGAGGTTCGCTGTTTCTAGTGAAGTGACTCGGGCTAGTAAGGGGCTAATCTGCTCATGATGATACTTCTCAAACCATGAAGTCATCGAGTCTGCTTGCAGCTGTGAGAAGGCTGGGGTCTCCGTTGCAAGGGGAGGTGTAGGGCCGATGGAGGAGGAGGAGGGCTGTTCTGGCGGAGGCACAAAAGCTGCGCCGCCTCTCTGGTACTCTAGTCGAGGTTGCTTGGACTTATGTGTAGCCAGAAATACCTTCATCTTAGCCGGGTTCTGCTGGAGCTCTCTAACTAAATTTGGGTCCATATCGCCCCACTCTATGGGCTCATCATTGGTCATCGCTGCCGAAGCTGAGCGCAAACCCGTAATGTTCGAAATATCCGAAGGTGGTCGGGGTCGGGTGGGTCTATTAGCTACACCCTGCAGGAGGGTCTCGTAGACTGCTTCTGAAATAGTCATCTTATGTCCGTCAGCAAAACTAGCGTAAGTACCATCACTCATAACACAGACATGTAAGTTGGCATTGATCTCATGCATGGTTCCTTGGGCAACGGGTTCACGAGTGACCATATCTTGGGGAGGAATTGCTGCCAAGTTGGAGGAATCCGCGGTCTCTTCGGCCGTAGGCATGGCGGCGGGCGCTGCGCCATCTTGCGTCTCCGCGGGGCTTGACATGGCCAACTCGAATGATCTAGACGAATTGCAGAAAAAACGTCTACCGAAACGGACCACAATGTGTCCTAGATCTAACTAGCTCACTGCGCAATGTGCGAAGAACAAAAGGTGCACCAAAGCTGAAAAGAACAATGTAGAATGTAAGTTGCACGTGTGGTCCTGGGCTGTCCCCAGGGGCGGGACGGCTCGAGCCCGAGCCTGTAAGGTCTGTATAAGCATCATAATTTGGGAAACACCGGGCAAAAAAACCCTAAACCCGCCAAAATCTTGCAAGCATGTTCCCAAAAGGAATCCTTTCAGGAAGCCTCCTTCGGCCAGGCCTCCCAAACCCTCCCCAATCGTCTCCCAGGACCAAAAATCAAAGGGAGCCCAACATATAAACCTATGGATCTTGTAAGCAGGGTTTCAGGAGGTCCCAGGACAGTCCTTCCAAAAGGTCTCCTGAAAGGCCTCCTTCGGCCAATCCCAGACCCTCCCCAATCGTAGAGAAGGCGCAGGACCAAAAACCAAAGGGAGCCCAAGGCATAAACCTATGGGTCTTGTAAGCCCGGCATAAGCATCATAATTTGGAAACACCGGGCAAAAAAAAAAACCTAAACCCGCCAAAAAAGCCTATGGATCTTGGGGGGACGGAGAGGCCGTCGCGGGGGTTACCCCAGGATTTGGTCAAAGGCGGCCCGTAGCGCCCCCTCCCACTACTGTACTTACACACGATATTATAAAACCCTAAACCCGCCCAAGGTTGAGATGTGGGTGGGTGGGTTGGGAGAGTGCGTTGAACCTGGGTGCACACCACAACACACGTCCCGCGTGGTGGTGCGCGCGGAACCTTAGCAAACCCTAACCCTAAACCTTAAACCCTAACCCTAAACCCTAAACCCTAAACCCTAAACCCTAAACCCTAAACCCTAAACCCTAAAAACCCTAAACCCTAAACCCTAAACCCTAAACCCTAAACGCTAAACGTTAAACCCTAAACCCTAAACCCTAAACCCTAAACCCTAAACCCTAAACCCTAAACCCTTTAGGAGCCTTGGCAGGACGCTGAGTTCGTCCTTATCGACTTCGTGGGGGGCAGGCTTTCACTTAGCCCTTGGCCCTTGGGCTCCACGGACTACAGTGAGCAATTTTCCGTTTATGGGAGTGTTGATAAACCCGAACCCCTAGAGTCCTAGACCCTGAACCTTCTTAACCACGCAGACGGTATTTTGGGAGACTCGGGTTGAGCTAGGACTTATGTGTTTTTGCCCATGCTTTGGCGGCGTGCAGGTGCATGGGAACTCGTTTCAGGGTTTCAATTTCACAGTTTAGCAAGAAGCAAGAAGATGTGCTGTCATGAACAAGGCTGAGTTGCAACTCCTCACTGTAGCCCTAGTCCTAAACTCTAAACCCTGTATGAAACATGTTTGGGCAGCTCCCACCTCCGAGCCCGTCTCCTGGATGATTGGACTTGATTGTGGCAACCTAGCGGCGCAAGCCCTGCATCCTTGGTTTACAGCTTCTGTCAGCTCCAAGCCCGCTTCGTCGCATTGTGCTGTGCCTTCTGAAGGAAGCAGCAACAGCGCTGCGCAGAACAGCGCTACACGGGTGAAGAGCTGAGTGGCTGCATTTCATGAGTTGTTTGTTTTTGGTCAAGAGCCTCCGGGCTTCTCTTCATTGTAGCACGTTCTAAGCTTACCCGGCACCCTAAACCCAAACCCTCAAACTGGAACATTCACACACAGCAGCAAACATCTATGGTGTTAAAGAGGGTCTGGGCTGGAAAAAACCTTAAAAGAGATTCAGTGCAGGAGTGAAGTCCTGGACACGTGCCGTGGCTTCTACTACTGGGCTGGTTTTCACTTCAACCAGAAGCATGCATCAGGCTCGGTAACTGTGTCAGCGCACAATCGTTCCAAGGAAAGTGGAAGGTACAGCCCGCCTCTCGAAAGGTATCATATAAAATTTCCATCCTCATGAGTAATCCACATCGCAACATGTATCACAGAAAAAAAGCTTCACAATTCTGCGATTCCAATCGAACTCGGGCCATGCGAACAGGGGGGACATCCATCTCGATGCTATGCCCTGAGGCATCACAGCTCCACTGAGCTCGCTCCACTTGAGCGCTTGTGGTTAGCTTTGCCAACTCACATTCCCCAGGGCGAGGGTGGGAAAAAAACAAACTGCTAAAGGTCGTTTTGCAAGCTTGGGGCATCAGTGTGCTGACACGCTCATCATGTTGTGTGTGATTGCCAGCATGCACATGTCCAGTGAGCGCCCAAAACTGAGGTTGAAGCACTGATTCACTCGCACAACATGCACTTGCAAAACGGCAACTTCGAAACTTCGGGTTTAGGGATAACTGCAACCCAAACTTACATCATCCCATCCCCTTTCTTTTTTTCTCGAGTCGTTTTGGGCCTACCCGAAACTTCGGGCTCCTTCATAAGGGGTCATACGCTCGCGAAGTGTCTATAAAAAAACCCCTCTCGAAAGGTATCATATGAAATTTCAATCCTCATGAATAATCCACATCGCAACATGTATCGCAAAGTAACGCTTTACAATTCTGTGCGATTCCAATCGAACTCGGGCGTCTCCTCTATGCGAACAGGGGAGATATCCATCTCGATGCTATGCCCTGAGGCATCACAGCTCCACTGAGCTCGCTCCACTTGAGCGCTTGTGGTTAGCTGCCAACTCACATTCCCCTATTCGCTTTAACACTGTTTGATGCCAGAAGTGACTCATTGAAGAGACTCGCAAGAGGCTCCTTGGAAAATGACAACACGGGCGAATAAGATCGAGGCTGAAAGTCGAAAGCTCACTTAGGTCCCCCCGGCTGGGACCATCGGTTTTTTCGTGTGAACTAATCACCTCTCCTTTGAAGAAGGTTCGCCGGTAAGGCAGACGCCATGCTGTGCAAGCACATGTGCGCAGGAAAATGCAGTTTGGCGTCGGCTAAGCTTATTTTGACCAAAAAACCCGAAGTAGGTTTGGGAACATGGGCACAACAAGATAAGCTTAGAAAATGAAAAGCTATTATGGAATTTTAGGTTTATGAGTCATTTTCATAATAAGTAGGCCATCGTGAAATATGAGGCCATCGTGAAATGAAGGCATCATCATGAGGCCATCGTGAATTTAGAGGCCATCTTGAGAGGCCATCGTGAAAAGTATTGGGATTTGGAAATTGAAATTGGAATTGAAAATTCCAATTTCCAAATCCCAAATATCAAGCCCTAAAATCTTGTCACGCTCTTCCGTAAAAAAGTTTTCTTTGTCGGTCGTAAGCCTAATTCTAGTCAAAATTAGAAAAAACCGGTCTTCCGAAAAAAAGTTGTTTTTGTCGGTCGAGCAAGCTCGACCAACAAAAATAACGTTTTTTCGAAATGTTTCGGAACACTTTCGTGATCCGTTTCGGAAGTTTCGGGTCCTCAAACGTGATCCATTTGAGAAGTTTCGGGTTCCAATTCGTGATGGAAATATAAATGTTCGGGTATTTTGAGGGGGATAAATCCCTCAAAATACCCTTACACCCAAGTGGTGCATGTGTCATGGGCCATGAATACCTCCTTTGAGAGGTATTTGAGCATCTAGAATGCTTTTGAAGCCACAAATATCCATGGGCATCATCAGAATGTGCCATGGATTACTGTTTTCAAGGCCCATTTCGATCTTAAAAGATACAAGACAACAACAAATCCACATGAAGGTGGATTATATGTGCCATCAAACCTGGTTTTGAGGCCCATTTCAAGAGTAAAATGCTCTTAAAACAACAACAACAACAACAACATCATAAGAGTAGCATGCGAAATGTACCCTTAATCCTGGTTTTCAAGACCAATTTGAGCTAAATCAACAACAATAAATGCTCTTGAAAAGACCAAATCCCATGGACATCAAGGAAATGTACCCTTAATACCTGTTATGGGATTGGGAAAGTGAAAGTGAAAGCAAGCTTTCACTTTCCCAATCCCATTAAATAGACACGATTTGCTCCTGGATATGTGAAAATATGTGTGTTTTTAGTCGATTTCTGACCCTCAAAGTCAAAATTGGCGCGAGAGTAGTACACCCATCGCTCTATTTTAGGGTTTTGGTTACCCTCCCCTATTAATTATTGCTTCGATAACCGGACGAGTAGAGTTGTTCGCAACTCTAAACCACCAATTATTGAAGCAAATGTGATTGCAGCAAGGGGAATCCCATAATGGGCCACCATTAGTGGTATGGTGGTTGGGCTGCTAATCACTTATCTTGAAACAGTGATACCACTATATTGTTAAATTCAGCTTTAGCTTAATCTTTCTGGTCCTTGCGTACTGAGAAAAGAATGCATTTCTTGTCTGTATGATTAAAGATATAGACCAAACTGATTTACATCGTTCTGAACCCAGCTCACGTACCGATTTACGGATGAGCACTCCCACCAATAAGCTAGCTACAGATTTTGGTGATGATAAGCCGACATCGAGGTGCATTTTTCTTGATAATGTGAGCTTTCGTATTGCCGAAATTACTGTTATCCGTAGAGTAGCTTGGTGTTGGTAGATTAATTCTAAGCTCATTAAGATAGCATTTAAATACTGGGAAGGACTTCTTGGGCCATTAAGCGAAACATGTATCTTTGCACTTATTAGTTGGTTGATTGGATGGCTTTGTTCACCTTAGGTGGATTAGATAAGCTTATCGCCCCAATTAAACAGTCTTTAGACTAACTTCGGTCGTTGCATAGTAGTAATGCCTGTCTTTCTCGCTTCTTGTGTGTTGGGTGATGGGGGGCATGGAGATACTAGATTTTATCCCTATAAAGCTTCAGAGGGTCTTTTTGTCCTTTAGTGTGGTCTTAGTGAGCCAGCATATTCTTTGTACTGATGAATATTTTACCATGATGTGTGTGCAAGACAGCTATCGAATCGTTCTATGTTTCATGCAGGTCGTTATTAGGACGACAAGGAAATTTGCTACCTTAGGACCGTTATAGTTACGGCCAACGTTTGTGTGATGTATGCTGGTCACATATCAGTTCTAAAATCTAGACATCTTTAACTAAAACTTGTGTATTTGCTATACAGTCGCTTGATAAATATTATTGTTATCCCTAAGTTAGACAAGTTATGGGTCGAGTTCTTGGAGTTGGCTTATTATGGACTTCTGGGTATGTATTAGTGTATTGACCAAGCTGTTTTAATGTGTACAAGGTATGGGAGGGGGGTTAACAAGTCTTTTAACCTTCAGCTATATCTGGAAGGATCTTGCTTGAGGGCTTGTGTTTTGGAGTGTGCATGTTTGTCAGTGGGTGGCTTTGGGAGGTGGGGATTTATAGTTGGGTTGTAGAGAATTTAAATTACTTAAATTGCCATTTTGACTTGTGAATCTTATTCTATCTCGACATTTAGAGCTTCAGTAAAGGCTTTATTTGGTATATGTGATGGGGTCGATGGATAATTTAGCTCATAAGATGCTACATACTTTTGAAAAGATGGATCCAATTAATCCTACTTTTGAGGTCTTTTGGTTTGTGAGGAGTCGCTTGTTTATTTACTTGAAAGGGTGTTGTGGGGGAATTTGATTTAAGACAGAACTTTGGCTATTTATTTGGGGTTATATGGACCATTTGTCAGAGAAGTGAATACCCATCTTAACGAGATTGCGAATGATGTATGTTTTGGGTGGTGGATCTTATTGTTGGGGTTATAATGAGGAGAGCATTTTACAAGTATAGCTGAGCACTGTCTAGTTGGGTTGTAGTGCCTTTGTTGTTTATTAGACAGCATTATTTCTTTTGAACAGATCCAGATATTAACATTGGCTCGTATAAGATTTAACTGCTAACTATTGGTTGGATGGCAGGTGTGTATCTCTGAGCATTTTAATCTTTAATAGACTCAATTTAGTTGGAATGGGTGTTGTGAGTTGTGAGGCACATTGGATGGATAGTTAGATCGCTAGCATTCGGGCTTTAAACACTTTATAGTGTGGTGATTGAAATTCGATAATTCTTTCTTCTACAAGCAGTTATATTAGTGATGTGTATTAGTAAGTGGTGTGTGGATGTGTGATCTAGAAGAAGAAAACAATCTGTAGGACTTGTAGCAGTGTAAAATGTAGTTTCACCTACCTTTCGGTATTCTTTTCACCTTTCATTTACAATACACAAATCTAACTAATAATCTTTTAGCTCATTTCACATTCTTGGAGCTGAAAGCTAATGAAGAGATTCAGCACCTCTATAATTCAGTATGCTCTTATTCTGCAGAGATTTCTCTTTATCTACAAAGAGGTATCTTTTCGATAAATGGATATTGAAGCTTTATTAATCGCATCTTACAACCGCTTAGTAGTCAAATAAAGATTATAGCAGGTTGCTCACACAATTATAAAATTAACTAGGAATTAGTTTACTTGGCAAGCCAGCTTCTACTCTAAGCTGACCAGGGAATAATCCAAGTGGTCTTATATCTGGAGTTGAAATCCAGAGGAAAGTAGTTAAAAAATAAACCTAACCCTTTGTTAATCAAGTGAAGAGATGGAAATGGGCTTCATCCTGACAATATAAGTTCAATAGAAATTGAACTAAAATCCTACTAAAATAGACTAGGATCCTATATAAAAACAACAACACTTCTACCACAAACACAGTTCAATGAACACTCCAGTTCAGAAATTGAACTTCTCATATTTCAAAGTAGACACGATTTACAGCTTTGGATTGTGAAATATGGTCTGGAAATGGAGGAGGCTAAGAGCCTCCATTTCCAGACCATTTCAGAAATGGAATTCTGGAAAATGGGAAATTGGCCTAAATTCATGAGTTATTATGGAAAAACGCCTTGTCACGCCTTGCCGTAAAAAAGTTTTTTTTGTCGGTCTCTAAGGATTTTGACCTGCTAGGTCAAATTCCTTAGAGAAATTGGCCTCTCACAAGAGAATTATAACTAGACCATTTTCTGAGATTTCATCTCAGAAATTGGCCTAGTTATTATGCTTTTGACCTGTAAACCTAAAAAAGCATAATAGAAATCAGATCGCTAAGCTTATTTTGTTGACACCATTTTCCAAAAGCTACTTTGGGATTTTGCAACAAATTACAAAGCCGAGACGCCATCGTGAAATTTCGGGTGGATTTCTCGCGCGCACACCTGCAGGATTTAGTTAGTTTTTTCATTGACTTATACATAGACGCAAAGCATAATGAGAGGCGAAGCCTCTCATTCTGCTTTGCTATATTAAGGTCGTTCGAACGACCCCTATTCGGGGTCGTCCTCTCTCGAGTCTCGTTAGGATTTTCTTTATTTTATACTAGAGGGAGTCTAGGATCCTTCGGATCCTAGACGGTTAAGTAGTTAATTGGGGAAACCAAGGTTTCCCCAAACCCCTTCCTGATGTGTTGAATGGTGCCTATTCGGCACCATCCAACACATATCCTGGTAGTATTCTCATTGATTTATGGCTGGTGGGATTTTAAGTAGGGATGGAAGGCCTTCGGCCTTCCAGACCTAGTTAAAATTCCAACAGCCGGAAGAGCTAAAGCTCTTCAGGCTGTTAGAATTTTCTTTGATTTACGTCGAGAAACGTAAGTAATTCAAATGGATTATAAGGAAGGATCGAAGATCCTTCCTTATTATCCATTTGAATGTTTAAATTCCTAATAGGAGGAGGATCTTCGATCCTCCTCCTATAAGGAATTTAAACGTTTAAATCCCAATAACTTGGATGGATCGAAGATCCATCCAAGTTATTTGGAATTTAAACATATAGGTCTCTTTGACCTTTTTCCCGCGCACATGTGCAAGCACATGTGCGCAGGAAATTACCGTAGATTTGGAAATTCTATTATGGAAAAGTGCCTTTACGGGTCAAAAGTCCTTTAGCAAGGCCATCGTGACTTGTCCTGAAAGGCCAATTTCTTGACGTATGGTGTTTTGGAATTGGAATTGGAATTGAAAATTCCAATTCCAAAACACCAACACCAATGCCATCACATGGCCAAGGCCATCGTGAAATAGAGGACCATTTCGACATGGAGTTGGAAAAAATGGAGGAGGATAAATCCTCCATTTTTCCAACTCCAAATCTTGTCACGCTCTTCCGTAAAAAAAATTTTTTGTCGGTCGTAAGCCTAATTCTCTTGTAATTTAGAAAAAACTGCTCTTCCGAGAAAAAAAAAATTTTTGTCGGTCGACCAAGGTCGACCTCCAAAAAGAACTGTTTTTCGGAAATGTTTCGATGCTAAAATCGAAGAGTTTCGGGTTCCCATCTCGGATATAACAACGAAAGTTTCGGGTTATATTCGTGATGGGATTTTAAATGTTCGGGTTGGGATTGGCTATTTTGATGGGAATAAATCCATCAAGATACCAACCCCAACACCTAATCCTAAGTGGTGCATAGAGAATGTACCACCTAAACCTGTTTTTAGACCCATTTCGTGATGGGATTCTCGATGTTCGGGTATTTTGAGGGGGATAAATCCCTCAAAATACCCTTCATCTCAAGTGGCACATACCAGATGTGCCATGGAAACCTGTTTTCAAGGCCAATTTCGAAGACAAGACGTCTTCAAAACAACAACAATACCTCTTTGGAGAGGAAGAGGAGCATTTAAAATGCTCTTAAGACAACAAATATGCATGCTGATGGACCAAATGTACCATCAATATCTGCTTTTCAAGCCCATTTCGACTCTAAAATGAGCAATACAACAACAAATACCAAGTAGCATCATGGAGATGTACCCTTGATACCTACTGTATTTGGGAAAAATGATGATGGATAGAATCCATCATTTTTCCCAAATAGACAACAACAATCTTCAAATAGACACGATTTGCAGCTGGTGGATGAGGAAATAGTTGGAAAATAGGTGGAAAATAGACCATTTTGGAGCCCAAAAGTCAAAATAGGCGCGAGACGTCTACACCTGTCGCTCTATTTTGAGGTTTTGGTTACCTTCCCCTACTATTTTTGTGCTTCGATACCGGACGTTTCACGTTGTTCGGGACGAAAAGCACATGTGAATGCAGCCAAGGGAGACAGACCACCATTAGTGGTATGGTGGTTGGGCTGCTAATCACTTATCTTGAAACAGTGATACCACTATATTGTTACATTCAGCTTTAGCTTAATCTTTCTGGTCCTTGCGTACTGAGAAAAGAATGCATTTCTTGTGTGTATGATTAAAGATATAGACCAAACTGATTTACATCGTTCTGAACCCAGCTCACGTACCGATTTACGGAGTGAGCACTCCCACCAATAAGCTAGCTACAGATTTTGGTGATGATAAGCCGACATCGAGGTGCATTTTTCTTGATAATGTGAGCTTTCGTATTGCCGAAATTAAGCCTGTTAGATTAATTTTAAGCTCATTAAGATAGCATTTAAATACTGGGAAGGACTTCTTGGGCCATTAAGCGAAACATGTATCTTTGCACTTATTAGTTGGTTGATTGGATGGCTTTGTTCACCTTAGGTGGATTAGATAAGCTTATCGCCCCAATTAAACAGTCTTTAGACTAACTTCGGTCGTTGCATAGTAGTAATGCCTGTCTTTCTCGCTTCTTGTGTGTTGGGTGATGGGGGGCATGGAGATACTAGATTTTATCCCTATAAAGCTTCAGAGGGTCTTTTTGTCCTTTAGTGTGGTCTTAGTGAGCCAGCATATTCTTTGTACTGATGAATATTTTACCATGATGTGTGTGCAAGACAGCTATCGAATCGTTCTATGTTTCATGCAGGTCGTTATTAGGACGACAAGGAAATTTGCTACCTTAGGACCGTTATAGTTACGGCCAACGTTTGTGTGATGTATGCTGGTCACATATCAGTTCTAAAATCTAGACATCTTTAACTAAAACTTGTGTATTTGCTATACAGTCGCTTGATAAATATTATTGTTATCCCTAAGTTAGACAAGTTATGGGTCGAGTTCTTGGAGTTGGCTTATTATGGACTTCTGGGTATGTATTAGTGTATTGACCAAGCTGTTTTAATGTGTACAAGGTATGGGAGGGGGGTTAACAAGTCTTTTAACCTTCAGCTATATCTGGAAGGATCTTGCTTGAGGGCTTGTGTTTTGGAGTGTGCATGTTTGTCAGTGGGTGGGTTTGGGAGGTGGGGATTTATAGTTGGGTTGTAGAGAATTTAAATTACTTAAATTGCCATTTTGACTTGTGAATCTTATTCTATCTCGACATTTAGAGCTTCAGTAAAGGCTTTATTTGGTATATGTGATGGGGTCGATGGATAATTTAGCTCATAAGATGCTACACACTTTTGAAAAGATGGATCCAATTAATCCTACTTTTGAGGTCTTTTGGTTTGTGAGGAGTCGCTTGTTTATTTACTTGAATGGGTGCTGTGGGGGAATTTGATTTAAGACAGAACTTTGGCTATTTATTTGGGGTTATATGGACCATTTGTCAGAGAAGTGAATACCCATCTTAACGAGATTGCGAATGATGTATGTTTTGGGTGGTGGATCTTATTGTTGGGGTTATAATGAGGAGAGCATTTTACAAGTATAGCTGAGCACTGTCTAGTTGGGTTGTAGTGCCTTTGTTGTTTATTAGACAGCATTATTTCTTTTGAACAGATCCAGATATTAACATTGGCTCGTATAAGATTTAACTGCTAACTATTGGTTGGATGGCAGGTGTGTATCTCTGAGCATTTTAATCTTTAATAGACTCAATTTAGTTGGAATGGGTGTTGTGAGTTGTGAGGCACATTGGATGGATAGTTAGATCGCTAGCATTCGGGCTTTAAACACTTTATAGTGTGGTGATTGAAATTCGATAATTCTTTCTTCTACAAGCAGTTATATTAGTGATGTGTATTAGTAAGTGGTGTGTGGATGTGTGATCTAGAAGAAGAAAACAATCTGTAGGACTTGTAGCAGTGTAAAATGTAGTTTCACCTACCTTTCGGTATTCTTTTCACCTTTCATTTACAATACACAAATCTAACTAATAATCTTTTAGCTCATTTCACATGCTTGGAGCTGAAAGCTAATGAAGAGATTCAGCACCTCTATAATTCAGTATGCTCTTATTCTGCAGAGGTTTGTCTTTATCTACAAAGAGGTATCTTTTCGATAAATGGATATTGAAGCTTTATTAATCGCATCTTACAACCGCTTAGTAGTCAAATAAAGATTATAGCAGGTTGCTCACACAATTATATAATTAACTAGGAATTAGTTTACTTGGCAAGCCAGCTGAGCTAGCCAGGGAATAATCCAAGTGGTCTTATATCTGGAATCCAGAGAAAAGTAAGTAAAAATAGACCATAATCCTTTGTTAATGAAGTGAAGAGATGGATATTTGCTTCATCCTGACAAAGAGTTCAATAGAAATTGAACTAGAATCCTATAAAAGTAGTGGGATCCTATATAAAAACAACAACACTTCTACCACAACAACATGTCTCATATTTCAAACTAGACACGATTTACAGCTTTGGATTGTGAAATTGAACTTGAATTCAAGACGAAATTGAACTCATAATGGTCTGGAAATGGAGGAGGCTAAAAGCCTCCATTTCCAGACCATTTCAGAAAAAGAAATTGGCCTCTATTTCAGAAAATGGAGAAATCACCAAAATACAAGACTTATTATGGAAAAACGCCTTGTCACGCCTTGCCGTAAAAAAGTTTTTTTTGTCGGTCCCATAATAGAATGACCTACTAGGTCATTCTATTATGGAAATTGGCCTCCATTACAAGAGAATCGGTAAAGAAACATTTCTAGGAAATTGGCCTCAGAAATAAGCCAGAAATTGGCCTCTTATTATGGTTTTTGACCTATAAAGGCAAAAAAACCATAATAAGATTTTAATTTCTAAGCTTAATTCTCTTGAGTCCATTTTTCCAAACCTACTTTGGGAAAATCGAACAAAATAGACAGCCGAGACGCCATCGCGAATTTTGGGTGGGATTTTCCTTCGCGCGCACATGCGCCCACACAGGATTTTGTTAGTTTTTTCATTGACTCAAACATGGACGCAAAGCATAATGAGAGGCAAAGCCTCTCATTCTGCTTTGCTCGTTCGAACGACCCTATTCGGGGTCGTCCTCTCTCGAGTCTCGTTGGGATTTTCTTTATTTTATACTAGAGGGAGTCTAGGATCCTTCAAATCCTAGACGGTTAAGCAGTTAATTGGGGAAACCAAGGTTTCCCCAAACCCCTTCCTGAATGGTGAAAGGCTGCTATTAGCCTTCCACCATGATCCTGTGGAATTTACATAAACTGTCGACAGCAGCTCTTAAAGCCAGGTGAGCCGAAAATTCAAGACCTGGTTAAAGAATTAGGAGTAGACAGCGCAGGTGCGCGCAGAAGGAGGGTTAAGCAGTCCAGGGTACGAGCTCTTCCCGGTTCCACGTCTTGGCTTTTACGATACCCTGACTTGGTTTTGGAGGGGGGGGGAAGGGGGGAGGTAAATTGATGCATCACACCCCAATGGGGGATGGAGACACTCAGAAGAGAAAGGAGCCAGAAACGCCAGGACCAAGTGTAGAAGAAGTCCAAACGAGCGATGAAGAAGCGAAGAAGAAGCAAGCGAAGGAGAACATTAAGAAGATCAAAAGAGAAGAAAGGAGAAAGGAGCGTGAAAAAAAAGAAAGAGGGCAAAGAAGGAAGAGAAGAAGGCAAAGAAGGAAGAGAAGAAAAAGGCCAAAGAAAGTGAGGCCAAGGAGCCAACAGCCGAGATCGACAAGGATCTGTAAGCGCTGAAGATCTGAAAAGGAAGAGGGCGAAAGCCCAAGATTCTGAGGGCAATGGCCCAAATAGCGCATTTTGCGAAGACCGAAAGGTAGAAATTAGTTTCACAAAGAATTCGTTTCACCAAGCCCATGGCGAAAATGGAAGGTGCTTTGAAGACAATGCAAAGCCGCTTGTGAGTAAGGCGTGCAGTGGTTAAAGCAATGGTATGATGGTTTTGTTGCAAGTCCACGAAGCACCACGAAAGCACAAGTTTCGAAGAAACGAAATGCTGAGTGACTGCTAGACCACGACGAGCTCGACACTGGCAAGAAAAAGTGAGTTCAAGCAGTAGATGAGATTTGGCATAAACCTCTGGGTCTTGTAAGGTTTGTATAAGCATCATAATTTGGGAAACACCGGGCAAAAAAGCCCTAAACCCGCCAAAATCTTGTAAGCAAGGTCCCAAGAGGTCCCAGGGGCCGAGGTTCCAGGGGGCCACGGCCCGGACCATTTCTGCGCCTTTTTGAGCTCTTCCCGGACCATTTCTGAGCCTTTTCGGGGGCTTCTCCCGGACCATTTCTGAGCATTTTTTGACCTCCGCCCGGACCATTTCTGAGCTTTTTTGAGCTCTTCCCGGACCATGTCTGAGCCTTTTTGAGCTCTTCCCGGACCATTTCTGAGCCATTTCTGTGTTTTTTTGGGTTTACCCCGGACCATTTCTGAGCCTTTTTGGGCTCCTCCCGGACTGTTTGAGCCTTTTTGGGCTTCTCCGGATCATTAAGCCATTTTTGGGCTGTTTTGGGCCCAAGCCCTCCCCAATCGTAGAGACGGCGCAGGACCAAAAACCAAAGGCAGCCCAAGGCATAAACCTTTGGGTCTTGTAACTGTCTGCATAAGCATCATAATTTGGGAAACACCGGGCAAAAAAGCCCTAAACCCGCCAAAATCTTGTAAGCAAGGTCCCAAGAGGTCCCAGGGGCCGAGATTCCAGGGGGCCACGGCCCGAGCCTTTTTGAGCTTTTCCCGGACCATTTCTGAGCCATTTCTGCGCTTTTTTGGGTTTACCCCACCATTTTATGGACCATTTCTGAGCTTTTTGGGCTTCTGCCGGACCATTTCTGAGCCTTTTTGGGCTCCTCCCGGACTGTTTGAGCCTTTTTGGGCTTCTCCGGATCATTAAGCCATTTTTGGGCTGTTTTGGGCCCAAGCCCTCCCCAATCGTAGAGACGGCGCAGGACCAAAAACCAAAGGGAGCCCAAGGCATAAACCTTTGGGTCTTGTAAGGTCTGTATTTTTTCAACGCGAAAGCTGCTGGTTAGCAGCCGTCAGCACCGACATGTCTCAAAGCCGTATGGGAAAGCGAAAAGAAAAGCAGCTAAAACAAGTTAGCTCTCAATGGGAATTAATCTTGGCTGGTTTGTTTAGTAGGAGCTGCCACTGCTGTCTATCAGTGGCGGCCGGAGCCACTGTCCTGTACAAGCGGGTCGTATCAAGATGCACCATGGAGGTGCTGCCATGTGCTGAGAGGACTTCTTGTGTATTGGGGATACGAAAGTAGGCATTGTGCAAATCGATGTTAGAGGGAGGGAGATCCGACTGCATATGCTGCAGTCTTTGTGATGCCTCTGTGAGGCATGAGGCTGCCCAATGCACTCTGGGCCGCCCTGTTCTATTACGGCCATACCCTCTGCGGTAGGCGTGCGTACTTGTGAAAACCACCTGACTTTCCAAGGTGTCAGAATGCCGTAGCAGGTGTCCCATGAGCTTTAAACGATTTTGGGAATATAGTCTGGAGGGAGGTAAGGCACGGCCTGATTTATAAGCTAACTGATGTAAGTACTCGTTAGAGCACGGTGCATTGGAGGGATCAATAACTTTATGGTAATAGGAGGACTTGATCTTAAAGATACGACGCAAATTTTTATAGTGTATTGAATCTAAGTGGACAAGCTGGGACTGCGTTAAGGTAGCGCTTTCCATCGCATAAAGGAGAATGGATTGAATGACTGCCCGATAAACACGCAGTTTCCAGGAAGGAGGGAGCGCGTTATGGCCCGTCAAAGGACGGAGCGACTTTGAGGCAGCGATTGCCTGTGAAATCCTATATCGTAAGTGTTTGTTGTTAGCTGAAGTATCATCCACGTAGGCGCCCAGGTACTTCACTTCCTGGGCCAAGGGCACTGGTTCGAGTACCGGCTGGTCACCTGTACAAAACTGGCAAGGGCATGGCGTGCTAGTGGATGGTTGGTAGTAGATACGACGATTAGTGTTCAGAGACATATGTTCACACTTTTCTTCATTAAGAGCCAGGCCTCTAATCCTACCTTCTTCTTGAACTAAATGAAGGAGCCTAGTTAGTTGATCAGCAGAATTAGAGAGAAGGACTGTGTCGTCCGCGTACTCCAAGTCCCATACCGGCTTGGGTGTATAAAAAACACCAGGGATTTCGCCATACTGAGAGGCATATCGTTCCTCTACCGTGTGAAACAGATGAGTTAATATAAAAGAAAAGAGGTATGGGGAGAGGGGGCAGCCCTGTCGCAATCCCTTAGTTTGCTTCATAGGTGCCGATTTGAGGCCAAAATCTCGTACAACGAAGGTAGGGGCCCTGTACAGAGCCATAACGACTGCAATCATATGGTTAGGAACACCCATGAACTCCATTGCTGAACTAATAGAGGTAAAAGTGACTGAGTCAAAGGCTTTAGACCAATCCAGGAAAAGTGCATGGAAGGAGGAGGTTTGTCGTTCGTATATTTCAATGAGACGACGCAGAACATGTATAGGCTGGCTGGTGGAGCGATGTTTCCGAAAGCCGAACTGTCGGTCCCTGATCCGGTCATCCAAGTAATACTCCAGCCGGGTCTGTAGCATAGAGGCAAATATTTTGTAAGAGATGTTAGTAAGTGAGATAGGACGGTAATTGGAGAGGGAGCGCGTATCTTTTGCATGATTCTTAATGATCATAACTACTTCTGACAGCATCCAGGAGTCAGGGACAACCGCCTGTTCCAGGCACTGATTATAATGTTCTAACATAAAGCTTTTAAGGACATAGGGAGCATGCTTGTATATCTCGCAGGCAAGACCGTTTGGGCCTGAGGCTTTGCCTCGTTTTAACTTTCGGAGGGCAGCATTGAGATTCTGCATGGTGAAAGGGGCCTCAATGCCATTACAGATGGGTTGAGGGGCACTCACCGGTACTGGAGGGTCCTCTTCTGAGAACCAAAGCTTATTGGCTAGATAGTCCGCAAAAGTAGAGGGGCGCTGTGTTTTAGAAACGAGCTTGTTTTTAAGATTGAAGAGACCTGTCGCTCTAGGTTGAAAAGGAGAGCGAATGGTGCGGGCGTGCGTCCATTGGTGTACGGAGGAGCCATGAAAATCATTGTACAAACAGGAGGAGACAAATTGCTTTTTGTCCTTGCAGGCACTTTTCTTAATCTGCTTACGGGCGATTTTTAAGGAGGAGATATCGTCAAAACGTGTCTTCTGGAACTTGTCAATAAGAGATAGTGTCGAGCTAGAGATCCACGGTTTCTTAGCTGAGAGAGGTAACTCTGGGATTAATGGGAGAGAGTCAGTCAAAATGGAGGTGAGCTTAGAGTCCTGTTCTTCAATGGTCTTGGAGGTCCATTCTTCAACATTGAAACCTACTTCCGGTGGAGAAAGCGAGGCGGCTGGGACGAAAGAGAATCTGCCTATGGAGCAACGGGAGTATACCCCTTGCTTGGCAAGGCGATCGGCTATCTCGTTTCCCGGTATGCCTTCATGCGCAGGAACACTAAGCAATTGTACATGAAACATACAGCGCAGAGCCGCATAATACTGCTGGGCAAGGGAGACTAGTTGCGGGTGAGTGGCAGGAAGAGAGCTACCCAAAATGAGATTCCTAGCGTACGAAGAATCGGTGTAAATGGTGAGCGAGGAGCCTGCTGCAAACTGCGAGTAATATAAAAGATAGTCAAATAACTCAATGAGGGCTTTAAGCTCTCCCGTATTATTTGAGCCAGGTAATGGCCCCTCTGCCGAGAGAGGAGAAGTTTTCACAGGTCCATATCCTAGAATCCAGGTCGAATCAGGGGGAGGATGTAATGTTGTACCAGCCGCTGATGTTATAGCGAAGCCCCATCCCGCCGGATTGTCAGCGGACACCACTCTATTATTGGGACAAGAGCCATCAGTATACGCGATGTAAAGCTGTTCTGTTTTGTGCGGAAGAATAACTGTATTGGAGGTCTCATCCAACAGTTTAGATTCCACTGCAGCCGAAAAGTGTTCTAAATTTGAGTAATCCTTTTTTGGAACAGAAGGAGGCTTTGCGACTGGGTCAAACTGAGTTTGGATGGAGAATGTGACTGGCAAATGTCGAGAGTTAATAAGTTGTTGGAAAATAGAACCTTCAAAGCGGACAGCTTTTCGCAATCCAATAGGGACAGCTACATAATCCAAGGTCGTCCAATTGCGGACGTCTGTACCTTGCAGGAGATGGTCATCGCAGGTGAGTTCCTTGTATGTACACAGCTTTGCAAAAGGAAGGGTGCTAAAGGTCTGGGGAAGGGTCAGGTTGTGTGCCTGTAGGGTATCATAGAGAAAAATAGCGTTATCTCTATCTTCGTCTTGGATGGATTGTCGTTCCCCTACAACATGTGGGCCTATATAGTCAGACTCCGGATCTAAATCAGAGCCCAGGCGGGCATTACAATCGCCTGCAATGATAGTAAAATCTAAATTGGGATGATCTACTAGGATAGAGTTAAGTTCTGTCCAGAAGTAAGATTTGCGTTGACGATCCTCGTCGGCGTCCTCAACCTGGCTGGGAGCGTAGATGTTGAAGACGGTGATTTTTCTCGGGGAGACATTGACGGTAATTTCACAGATACGAGGGGAGTGGGGTTTAAAATCCATAACATGGGGTCTCAGGGAAGGGGAGACAAAGAACCCTACCCCATGGTGTTTTGATTGTGGGTGACCTGAATGTAGAATTTCCCATCCATTTTTAACGAATGTGTGTGAAGAAGTTGCCTTGGTTTCTTGCGCTAGAACAAGCTCAATGCCTCGTTGCTTAGCGAACCGAAAGATCTGATCATACTTGGAAACCTCTCGAAGGCCCTCTACATTCCAAGTAGCCAATTTTACAAAAGTTCCTGTTGGGAGTGGAAAAGACACTCCCGACGCAATATCTCTGACCTGATGTGGCGCATGTCTAGTAGAACGAGACTCACATGGCTTCAGCTGCTTTTGAAGGCGGATTGTGTTAGTCGGTCGTGGGTAAGCCGGGGGTAAAGGATGTGGTCCACCGGGTACCCGCCGGGTGGCATCCTTGCATTCTCTCTTCCACTCTCTGTAGTCTCTCCTACCTTGTCGTCTGTTGTTTACAAACTTATCCCATCGTCTCTCTAGTGCTTGTTCACTCCTAATTCCACGGGAGCATCCCCGGTGGGCTTCGCGGTGTTGGCAGCCGCGTTGGCGATTACTGTCATCCAAGTCATAACGTAAGTGTTCCATATCGTAAGTGGATTGCGGCGGACGCCGCTCCTGGTGGAGTGAATCGTAATACTGGAAGAGACGCCAGCGGCTTCCCGGCCCGCCTCCCGTGGAGGCCACCGCTCTCATAACCGTCCCGTACAGTACTGGCGATTCACTGCGGGTAGTCTCCAGCTCAAAGGAGACACCGCGTCTTTGCACATGCATCCAAAGGGAGTTTTGGTCGTAAAAACTGTACCTAAATACCCTCATGCCATTGGGCAGAAGGAAAGACTGCTTCCACAGATATGTATGCGATCTTGGAGTTGAGGAGAAATACCAAACATAATTCCCATTGAGAGCATGACAAATAGAATTTCGCTTTCCCGTAAAACCGCTAATCACAAAATGTTGGTGCTGAAATGCTGCGGTCCGTCTCTCGCGTGAAACGGAAGAGTTGGTGAAACTGGCTTTGGTGCTGCTGTTGTTGTGTGCATGAACAGTTACAAAAGCGGAAACAAGAATGCTAGAGCATACGACGACCCTAGAAAACGGCTGCCTTGTTGTATGGGCATCTCTCATCCGCAGCGCCGGCGCCGGTGCTGCCGGGCTGATGGCTGGGGCCTAAGGCGGGCGTTCGCTGTGCCGACTTTTGATGCTGACCAAGGCACCGTAACGTAAGTGGGTCGTAACGTAAGTGTGGGTAGCATAAGTGATGGATTGCGCGGGAGGCTCTTCGAAAAAGGAGGGAGAGCCATGTCTCTTCGGATGGGGAGCAGCAGCTATGTGGTGGTCGTTCAGAAGCTTCCTCGGCGGGAGTCAGGGGACGAGATACTGGGCTATCCATGGGTAAGTGTGATCCTTATATGCCAGTTGCAGTATCAACCATGCCTGGGTAATAATGAATGCGTGTTCGCCGCGTTCTGCTAGGAGGAGGGCCAAAGACTCTAGGCTATTGCCCTTATTATTCCAGTGCCTTGCTAGTGCTGAGGAGGCCTGTACATGTAGAGGGCTTTGTGTGGGGGCAGTCTTCACAATGAGGTCATAAATCTCACAGAATTGCGTATTTGGGGCCAGAATAGTTTGGGAAGCGGTGGTATGCAGGTTATATAGGGCAGCAAGGTTGTGGTAAACTGTGTCAAAGTAACTCGAACCTGCAGCAGCTAGCTTCTTGAGGGGCTCGTTGGAGTATGGGAGTTGGCCTAGGAAAACCGGCATAAGTTCGGGATACTTGGAAAGGAGAAAGCAGAAAGTTTTGCAGAACTGGTCCAGCAGGTAATCCTGCCGGTTTGAAAGTACAGCGTAGACTATTTCCTCTACGGATTGTACCGAGAAGGAGGGGGCGATCTGAAGGTCTTGAAAAGCCCAACGAAATGACTCTCGAACCATGGAATGCCAGGGAACAATATCAAGAGTGATCAAATCCTGCTTGAAATACTGAAAACAAGAAACCACAGTGAAATCCGGAAGCTCAAAAGAATCCCTGAGTACATCGGCAAATCCATCGCAGGAGAACTGAATGATCGAAAGGAACTTACTGGTGTCCTGTATATTACAAGACTTCACAGGGTATGAGAGCTGATGGAAAGCGGGGGGTTGAGAGAGAAGGGAGGGTGATTGGTTCGCAAAGGAGGAGTGCTTCCAAGGCTTTGGCAACGGGTCTAAGGGGTCGTTTTGGGACACCGAATCATTGAGGATCATATACCACCAACTCACCACAGAGTCAGGAAAACGAAGTTTGTAGATGTCTGAGTAGGAGGTCTTGTACTGTTGGTAGATTTCAACAGGGTTCTCCAACAGTTCTAGAACTGCTCGTTCATATGCAGCCATGAGTGAGTGCATGATAGGATTGGCTTCCGGGGCTGTGAGGGATCCTGAGTAAAACCTAGTGGCCCAACTATCCCAAGTGATACAACAGTAGCAAGGCTGGTTGTTAGAGGTATTACAAGAAGGGAGACTACCATCTGGTCTCGGGACGAAAAAAGGGCAGGCAAACCATTCAACAATCGGTTGATCAAAAGCTTCCAACCCCTCAAATCTTTGAAATTGTTGTAAGATCTCCAAGTGGGAAGAGTTGGTGCAGACCAAGCAAGAGGAGTTGGTACCGAGTAGTGCCGAACAATCATCGCATTGGATCAGGTTGGAGCTCAAGGTGCTATCATCCAAGAGGCTGTTGTTTTTACCTCCTCCACCAGACCATTGTTGTCTCTGCCCCCATCCTGGGCGGGTAGCCACCGGGGCCGGTACAGGCTGGGCACCCCAAGAAGGTAGTGAGGAAGGAGGACCCCATTGTGAGGCATTATTAGCTGGTGGAGGCTGCCATTGATAGTTGGTGTCAAAGTTTTGGGGCTGCCAATCCCCTCTTCGAATGGTGTAGGAGTCCTGTGGGGCAAAACCGGCTTGATTCTGACGCTTTCCCTTACCTTTATTTCCCTTTCGTGGAGCAAATTCCTGAGTCTCTTCCTGAGCATCATGTCGTTCTGGCCGACTAGGGCGATTGCCTTTTTGTTTGGAGCCCTTTCCAAAGTCCGAATGGGAAATTCCTCGATCCTGCATAGCCTGCTGAATAATTGCTTGCAGGCCCCCAGAGGAGGCACAGGCTTCCATGAGCACCTGGGGGGAGTGAGCGAGGGTATCCTGCATATCTTGTGTGAGTTCAAGGGGTCTAATTTCGTAAGGGAAGTACTTCAGCGCTTCTGATGGGGAGATGTTGCTAATATCCTGAGCATTGGAATAGTGAAAGCGCACATTAGTAGACCTGTGCCTAGAAGCATTTGCAGAGGCTTGAAGGAAGCGAAGGGTGTCGTGCATCCTAGACTGTAGGGCACCTCCAAAGGTATTCAAAATGTGTGTCTTGTGAGAAGGGAGAATCCCTAGATGGCACACAATGTTCGCAGCCGAATCCTGTGCATACAAAATCTGAGCTAGCAAACTATCATCTTCTGGATTCCAAAGCTGCAGGGAGTTGAAGTCCGTGCGAAGGTACTCCGTGTACAGTGGAGAAGGGTCGCCTGGGGGGGCGATTTTGGTGAGGCAATCCACTACCGCCAAGAGGGGTTGTCTTTCAATACGTTCCGTCGGGGCAAGATCCCTTTCTACTCGAACATGTACATCATCACCTGTGTCTCTTTGTCTGAAGTATCGCTTCTTTTGTCTAAAGGATTGGAAGAACTGTCTAGCCTGGGACTCCCTAACGAAAGTCAGCTTCAAGAAAGCAGAGGTTGTCGTCAACAAATGGTTGGTCATGGACTGCAAGTCATCTAGAGAAAGGCCTGTACTGCCTAAAAGTTAGTAGAGATTGTCCTGGATTGTCCTGTAGTTGGAGAAAGGAGGGATGCCATGGACGATGCAGGTTCTATTGTAAGTATCCGCATGTACCGAAAGTGAAGCTAGCCTGTCCAATCGGGCCTGTCTTTCTGCGTGGGTAAACTTTTCTGGGAGGTTCGCTGTTTCTAGTGAAGTGACTCGGGCTAGTAAGGGGCTAATCTGCTCATGATGATACTTCTCAAACCATGAAGTCATCGAGTCTGCTTGCAGCTGTGAGAAGGCTGGGGTCTCCGTTGCAAGGGGAGGTGTAGGGCCGATGGAGGAGGAGGAGGGCTGTTCTGGCGGAGGCACAAAAGCTGCGCCGCCTCTCTGGTACTCTAGTCGAGGTTGCTTGGACTTATGTGTAGCCAGAAATACCTTCATCTTAGCCGGGTTCTGCTGGAGCTCTCTAACTAAATTTGGGTCCATATCGCCCCACTCTATGGGCTCATCATTGGTCATCGCTGCCGAAGCTGAGCGCAAACCCGTAATGTTCGAAATATCCGAAGGTGGTCGGGGTCGGGTGGGTCTATTAGCTACACCCTGCAGGAGGGTCTCGTAGACTGCTTCTGAAATAGTCATCTTATGTCCGTCAGCAAAACTAGCGTAAGTACCATCACTCATAACACAGACATGTAAGTTGGCATTGATCTCATGCATGGTTCCTTGGGCAACGGGTTCACGAGTGACCATATCTTGGGGAGGAATTGCTGCCAAGTTGGAGGAATCCGCGGTCTCTTCGGCCGTAGGCATGGCGGCGGGCGCTGCGCCATCTTGCGTCTCCGCGGGGCTTGACATGGCCAACTCGAATGATCTAGACGAATTGCAGAAAAAACGTCTACCGAAAC
>CAJNDS010000472.1:0-131109 GCA_905221605.1 Symbiodinium natans | reverse complement strand
CCCTACAGCAAGCCTGCAAAACCTGCTGCCTGCCTCTCCCCCAGCCTGCATGGCTTCCAGTCTTCAATTACTTGGGCATTTTCCTGCATTCACACAGAGTCCATTTCCCCTTGTAAACACAAAGGCTTGAAGGCCCCAGAGTCTGCAGGAAGCTTGAAAGCCCCTGACCTGTAGAACTGCAAATTAAAAACCAGGTGTCACATGCTCCGCGCTGTAGGAAAAGCTGGATTTTTCCGCCAGTCTAATTTCATGAAAACTAGTACTACACGCTCCGCGCTGTGGGAAAAGCTGGATTTCGCCTCGGGTGTAATTTCATCAAAACTGGTACTACACGCTCCGCGCTGGGGAAAAACCACAGTGTACTACATGAATGCATAGTTTTTTCAAAACTTTAAGGTTCATGTAATGTTTCTACTTGGAATCAAGGTACTACACGCCGTTTTCCCGCATTTTTTGAGTGTAGTACTCGTGTACAGGTCTGCTACACGCGCTTTCTCAAGGGTTATACGGTTTACCAGTCTTTCAAATACTCAAGTAAGGCCTCACAATCCCCTTCAAGGGCTCCAAAACCTCATCAGGACCTCCCAGAGCCTTTTTTCCAACTTTTGCGGGCTGCCCGTTGGAAAAATCGCTGAAAAACGTGGTATCGCGCGGGTCCACATTCAGGACCGACAAACGACGAGAAACATAGGACGCATCAGAGTACCCCCCCAGTCCCCCCAGTGGCAACCTGAATGGCGCCTATATGAATAAGTAAAGGCCCACCACCGACCGCTTGCCACGCAGCGGTGCATTTTTATTGTCTTATGTCGGGAGCGGTCCTCACGTCGGGCAAAATTTCGGCGAGCTTCAAAAGTGTGTCTTCTCATCAGAAATCGCACAGTTTTTGGCCTTCATTTTGAGGCCAGAAATTGGGTCCCAAAACTGGGTCTGCCTGATTCGAAACTCTTAGAGAAGATCCCATTTCGGGCTTCGCTTTGGGGCCCAAAAATAGGACCCCAGAATGGGCCGTGAAACGTGGCAAGTGTGCTTTCAATTTTGCGGAGACACGCAAAGCATGCACCACATGTTTGGGTCGGGCGCAAAGATAGTCAGCGGTCGCTTAAGACTGTTGGCAATAGCGTTATAACGGAACAAGTATTGCACATGACAAGCTGAATTGCAACAGTGGCAACCTGAATGGCGCCTATATGAATAAGTACAGGCCCACCACCGACCGCTTGCCACGCAGCGGTGCATTTTTATTGTCTTATGTCGGGAGCGGTCCTCACGTCGGGCAAAATTTCGGCGAGCTTCAAAAGTGTGTCTTCTCATCAGAAATCGCACAATTTTTTGGCCTTCATTTTGAGGCCAGAAATTGGGTCCCAAAACTGGGTCTGCCTGATTCGAAACTCTTAGAGAAGATCCCATTTCGGGCTTCGCTTTGGGACCCAAAAATAGGACCCCAGAATGGGCCGTGAAACGTGGCAAGTGTGCTTTCAATTTTGCGGAGACACGCAAAGCATGCACCACATGTTTGGGTCGGGCGCAAAGATTGTCAGCAGTCGCTTAAGACTGTTGGCAATAGCGTTATAACGGAACAAGTATTGCACATGACAAGCTGAATTGCAACTGCGGGGGCACTCAAACGTGTCCTACGCTTCTTGTGTCTTTCTGGGGTCGGATTTGGCTTCACTTGAGGCACATTCTCCAAACCCCCAGCAAAGGGCCTACCTTGTCCCAAATCAATAAGTGTTGTCGAAAATCCCCTTTCCCCAATGGCAATGTTGCAACACGTTGGTCATGTCAGACCGACCTTCGGCATCCAACATTGCCATTGGGGGCTCGGGGGCACAGACAAGCATCCTTTCCAGGCTCTTCAGGCTCCAAGTCCTTGCGATTTCAAGGTAGCTCTCAAGGTCGGGCTGCGCTGCTTACTGCGTTCTGCAGACCCTGCATGTAACACTGCAGCAACCTGCAGACTCTGCAGACCTGCAGCAAGCATGCGGACTCTGCAGCAAGCCTGCAGGCCCTGCAGCAGCCTGATGCAGCAAGCCTGCAGACCCCTGCAGCAAGCCTACAGCTGCAGGGTCTGTAGGCTGTCGGCAAGCCTGCAGACCCTGCAGCAGCCTGCAGGCCAGCAGCGCCTGCGGGCAACCTGCAGACCCTGCCGCACCGCACGCCGCCCCTACAGACCCTACAGTGGCCCTACAGCAAGCCTGCAAAACCTGCTGCCTGCCTCTCCCCCAGCCCGCATGGCTTCCAGTCTTCAATTACTTGGGCATTTTCCTGCATTCACACAGAGTCCATTTCCCCTTGTAAACACAAAGGCTTGAAGGCCCCAGAGTCTGCAGGAAGCTTGAAAGCCCCTGACCTGTAGAACTGCAAATTAAAAACCAGGTGTCACATGCTCCGCGCTGTAGGAAAAGCTGGATTTTTCCGCCAGTCTAATTTCATGAAAACTAGTACTACACGCTCCGCGCTGTGGGAAAAGCTGGATTTCGCCTCGGGTGTAATTTCATCAAAACTGGTACTACACGCTCCGCGCTGGGGAAAAACCACAGTGTACTACATGAATGCATAGTTTTTTCAAAACTTTAAGGTTCATGTAATGTTTCTACTTGGAATCAAGGTACTACACGCTGTTTTCCCGCATTTTTTGAGTGTAGTACTCGTGTACAGGTCTGCTACACGCGCTTTCTCAAGGGTTATACGGTTTACCAGTCTTTCAAATACTCAAGTAAGGCCTCACAATCCCCTTCAAGGGCTCCAAAACCTCATCAGGACCTCCCAGAGCCTTTTTTCCAACTTTTGCGGGCTGCCCGTTGGAAAAATCGCTGAAAAACGTGGTATCGCGCGGGTCCACATTCAGGACCGACAAACGACGAGAAACATAGGACGCATCAGAGTACCCCCCCAGTCCCCCCAGTGGCAACCTGAATGGCGCCTATATGAATAAGTAAAGGCCCACCACCGACCGCTTGCCACGCAGCGGTGCATTTTTATTGTCTTATGTCGGGAGCGGTCCTCACGTCGGGCAAAATTTCGGCGAGCTTCAAAAGTGTGTCTTCTCATCAGAAATCGCACAGTTTTTGGCCTTCATTTTGAGGCCAGAAATTGGGTCCCAAAACTGGGTCTGCCTGATTCGAAACTCTTAGAGAAGATCCCATTTCGGGCTTCGCTTTGGGGCCCAAAAATAGGACCCCAGAATGGGCCGTGAAACGTGGCAAGTGTGCTTTCAATTTTGCGGAGACACGCCAAGCATGCACCACATGTTTGGGTCGGGCGCAAAGATTGTCAGCGGTCGCTTAAGACTGTTGGCAATAGCGTTATAACGGAACAAGTATTGCACATGACAAGCTGAATTGCAACAGTCCCCCCAGTGGCAACCTGAATGGCGCCTATATGAATAAGTAAAGGCCCACCACCGACCGCTTGCCACGCAGCGGTGCATTTTTATTGTCTTATGTCGGGAGCGGTCCTCACGTCGGGCAAAATTTCGGCGAGCTTCAAAAGTGTGTCTTCTCATCAGAAATCGCACAGTTTTTGGCCTTCATTTTGAGGCCAGAAATTGGGTCCCAAAACTGGGTCTGCCTGATTCGAAACTCTTAGAGAAGATCCCATTTCGGGCTTCGCTTTGGGGCCCAAAAATAGGACCCCAGAATGGGCCGTGAAACGTGGCAAGTGTGCTTTCAATTTTGCGGAGACACGCAAAGCATGCACCACATGTTTGGGTCGGGCGCAAAGATTGTCAGCGGTCGCTTAAGACTGTTGGCAATAGCGTTATAACGGAACAAGTATTGCACATGACAAGCTGAATTGCAACTGCGGGGGCACTCAAACGTGTCCTACGCTTCTTGTGTCTTTCTGGGGTCGGATTTGGCTTCACTTGAGGCACATTCTCCAAACCCCCAGCAAAGGGCCTACCTTGTCCCACATCAATAAGTGTTGTCGAAAATCCCCTTTCCCCAATGGCAATGTTGCAACACGTTGGTCATGTCAGACCGACCTTCGGCATCCAACATTGCCATTGGGGGCTCGGGGGCACAGACAAGCATCCTTTTCCAGGCTCTTCAGGCTCCAAGTCCTTGCGATTTCAAGGTAGCTCTCAAGGTCGGGCTGCGCTGCTTACTGCGTTCTGCAGACCCTGCATGTAACACTGCAGCAACCTGCAGACTCTGCAGACCTGCAGCAAGCATGCGGACTCTGCAGCAAGCCTGCAGGCCCTGCAGCAGCCTGATGCAGCAAGCCTGCAGACCCCTGCAGCAAGCCTACAGCTGCAGGGTCTGTAGGCTGTCGGCAAGCCTGCAGACCCTGCAGCAGCCTGCAGGCCAGCAGCGCCTGCGGGCAACCTGCAGACCCTGCCGCACCTCACGCCGCCCCTACAGACCCTACAGTGGCCCTACAGCAAGCCTGCAAAACCTGCTGCCTGCCTCTCCCCCAGCCCGCATGGCTTCCAGTCTTCAATTACTTGGGCATTTTCCTGCATTCACACAGAGTCCATTTCCCCTTGTAAACACAAAGGCTTGAAGGCCCCAGAGTCTGCAGGAAGCTTGAAAGCCCCTGACCTGTAGAACTGCAAATTAAAAACCAGGTGTCACATGCTCCGCGCTGTAGGAAAAGCTGGATTTTTCCGCCAGTCTAATTTCATGAAAACTAGTACTACACGCTCCGCACTGTGGGAAAAGCTGGATTTCGCCTCGGGTGTAATTTCATCAAAACTGGTACTACACGCTCCGCGCTGGGGAAAAACCACAGTGTACTACATGAATGCATAGTTTTTTCAAAACTTTAAGGTTCATGTAATGTTTCTACTTGGAATCAAGGTACTACACGCCGTTTTCCCGCATTTTTTGAGTGTAGTACTCGTGTACAGGTCTGCTACACGCGCTTTCTCAAGGGTTATACGGTTTACCAGTCTTTCAAATACTCAAGTAAGGCCTCACAATCCCCTTCAAGGGCTCCAAAACCTCATCAGGACCTCCCAGAGCCTTTTTTCCAACTTTTGCGGGCTGCCCGTTGGAAAAATCGCTGAAAAACGTGGTATCGCGCGGGTCCACATTCAGGACCGACAAACGACGAGAAACATAGGACGCATCAGAGTACCCCCCCAGTCCCCCCAGTGGCAACCTGAATGGCGCCTATATGAATAAGTAAAGGCCCACCACCGACCGCTTGCCACGCAGCGGTGCATTTTTATTGTCTTATGTCGGGAGCGGTCCTCACGTCGGGCAAAATTTCGGCGAGCTTCAAAAGTGTGTCTTCTCATCAGAAATCGCACAGTTTTTGGCCTTCATTTTGAGGCCAGAAATTGGGTCCCAAAACTGGGTCTGCCTGATTCGAAACTCTTAGAGAAGATCCCATTTCGGGCTTCGCTTTGGGGCCCAAAAATAGGACCCCAGAATGGGCCGTGAAACGTGGCAAGTGTGCTTTCAATTTTGCGGAGACACGCAAAGCATGCACCACATGTTTGGGTCGGGCGCAAAGATTGTCAGCGGTCGCTTAAGACTGTTGGCAATAGCGTTATAACGGAACAAGTATTGCACATGACAAGCTGAATTGCAACAGTCCCCCCAGTGGCAACCTGAATGGCGCCTATATGAATAAGTAAAGGCCCACCACCGACCGCTTGCCACGCAGCGGTGCATTTTTATTGTCTTATGTCGGGAGCGGTCCTCACGTCGGGCAAAATTTCGGCGAGCTTCAAAAGTGTGTCTTCTCATCAGAAATCGCACAGTTTTTGGCCTTCATTTTGAGGCCAGAAATTGGGTCCCAAAACTGGGTCTGCCTGATTCGAAACTCTTAGAGAAGATCCCATTTCGGGCTTCGCTTTGGGGCCCAAAAATAGGACCCCAGAATGGGCCGTGAAACGTGGCAAGTGTGCTTTCAATTTTGCGGAGACACGCAAAGCATGCACCACATGTTTGGGTCGGGCGCAAAGATTGTCAGCGGTCGCTTAAGACTGTTGGCAATAGCGTTATAACGGAACAAGTATTGCACATGACAAGCTGAATTGCAACTGCGGGGGCACTCAAACGTGTCCTACGCTTCTTGTGTCTTTCTGGGGTCGGATTTGGCTTCACTTGAGGCACATTCTCCAAACCCCCAGCAAAGGGCCTACCTTGTCCCACATCAATAAGTGTTGTCGAAAATCCCCTTTCCCCAATGGCAATGTTGCAACACGTTGGTCATGTCAGACCGACCTTCGGCATCCAACATTGCCATTGGGGGCTCGGGGGCACAGACAAGCATCCTTTTCCAGGCTCTTCAGGCTCCAAGTCCTTGCGATTTCAAGGTAGCTCTGGTCGGGCTGCGCTGCTTACTGCATTCTGCAGACCCTGCATGTAACACTGCAGCAACCTGCAGACCCTGCAGACCTGCAGCAAGCATGCGGACTCTGCAGCAAGCCTGCAGGCCTGCAGCAGCCTGATGCAGCAAGCTCTCCCCCAGCCCGCATGGCTTCCAGTCTTCAATTACTTGGGCATTTTCCTGCATTCACACACAGTCCATTTCCCCTTGTAAACACAAAGGCTTGAAGGCCCCAGAGTCTGCTGTAGGAAAAGCTGGATTTCCGCAGTCTAATTTCATGAAAACTAGTACTACACGCTCCGCACTGTGGGAAAAGCTGGATTTCGCCTCGGGTGTAATTTCATCAAAACTGGTACTACACGCTCCGCGCTGGGGAAAAACCACAGTGTATTACATGAATGCACAGTTTTTTCAAAACTTTAAGGTTCATGTCATGTTTCTACTTGGAATCAAGGTACTACACGCTGTTTTCCCGCTTTTTTGAGTGTAGTACTTGTGTACAGGTCTGCTCACGCGCTTTCTCAAGGGTTATACGGTTTACCAGTCTTTCAAATACTCAAACAAGGCCTCACAATCCCCTTCAAGGGCTCCAAAACCTCATCAGGACCTTCCAGAGCCTTTTTTCCAACTTTTGCGGGCTGCCCGTTGGAAAAATCGCTGAAAAACGTGGCATCGCGCACATTCAGGACCGACAAACGACGAGAAACATAGGACGCATCAGAGTGCCCCCCCAGTCCCCCAGTGGCAACCTAAATGGCGCCTGTATGAACAAGTAAAGGCCCACCACCGACCGCTTGCCACGCAGCGGTGCATTTTTATTGTCTTATGTTGGGAGCGGTTCTCACGTCGGGCAAAATTTCCAAGCTTCAAAAGTGTCTTCTCATCAGAAATCGCACAGTTTTTGGCCTTTATTTTGAGGCCAGAAATTGGGTACCAAAAACTGGGTCTACCTGATTTGAACTCTTGGAGAAGATCCCATTTTGGGCTTCGCTTTCCGAACCCACAGCAAAAAAAACACCCGCAATCAAAAAAACACTCTTGTTGTTTGAGGTTTGAGAGTTTAGTTCAGATGATCGTTGTGGCAAACTCCTTACACGGAGACCGTCAAGACTTCCGATTGGAAGAACTATGCCACCAGCTTGCCATTTTCTCGCGAATTGTTCCACCAAGCGAAAGATTTCGAAAGATTTTCTGGCAGGAAAGGCAACAAGGAGCTTAAATTTGCAATATGTGAAGAGAAGTGCTCTGATAATATCCAAAGAACCCTTACCTGGCAGGTTGGCAACCACCCACAACTTGCAAAACCACTGGACTGCAAGAAAGGTTACAAACTGGTTCCATTTGCGAAGAGCTATGGATCAGCAGGATCGAGAAGAAGCTGAGAGAAAGGCACATGCTTTATTGGTGCCAATTGGCTATTCAGTCTGTGGCCTGTCTTGCATCATTTAATTCGCACTGGTTCCGACTTCTCTTGGAAGGTCTGAGGGAATGCCCTTCTTTGCGATTCTCACGTCGGAGCGTTCTTTGGAGTCACGCCTCTTGACGAATGTACTTACGTCCATGCAGTTGGAGACTTCCCACTCGCAAGCCTCCGCTTCCTCCGACTGCGTTCACCGTTTACAGCTGACTTTGCTCATCAAAATCCTGCAAGGCAGCTTCTGGGCGGGCAACTTGCTCGTGAGCATCATTGACCTGCCCAAATGGATTCTTCTTGCCCGCAGGCAGAGAGCCACTGTGGCAGTCTATGGCCTGGCACACAGTCCACCTTGCATGCAGATCTTCGCGAACAGACCCAAAGAACTGTTTGTTCGAAGACGTAGCATCTCTTCTTCTTTTGCTGACAAGTCACGTCATCGTAACATTCGCTGCAGTAAAGGTGAGCCTTTTTTCCATTTTGCGGGTTGTCCGTTGGAAAAATTGCTGAAAAAAAACGTGGTATCGCGCGGGTCCACATTTAGGACCGACAAACGACAAGAAACATATGGACGCATCAGAGCCAGTATGCATGCTCAAGATGAAGTTCTTATCTTTGTTTGGCAGCATTAAACTTCTTCCAGTTCATTTACCTCCACGGTGCGACGCTTTAGCATCTTCAGAATCTTGGAGAAAGTTCTTCTCCACGCTCTTACTCTCAGAAAGGTCCATTGCAATCTCTAAATTCAATGCTACAAGAGTCAATTTTTTTTCGACGATTGCTTCTGGCCACGGGCAACTTCGATTCCTTTGTTTATGCTGGGAGGTCCTAAAAGGTTTTGGATTCTTTTGTGAAAAAAACCATAATTTATGTAGTATGGTTTTTCTCCAGCGCGGAGAGCAGGTTGCTGCACTGTTACATGCAGGGTCTTGCAGAACGTGAGCAGCGCAGTCCAACCTTAAGTTGCACAGTTCCGGTCGCTTGGATTGTGGGCGCTTGACGCGAAAAAAAAGGCGAGCTGTGGGCACAGGTCGCGTTTATGTAACTAAGTTGACTACAAGAGTTCGACACAAGGGGAGCGTGTCGGGTTTTGGTCTGGGGTCGGATTTGGCTTCATTCGGCTCCAAGTCCTTGCGATTAGGGGCCAATTACGTATAAAGATACAGCGATCATCAGTGCACGTCGCCCACCTGAAGTTGGTCGAAGCAGCACACGGACTCCGTGCCATGCCATGTTGCCAATCCTAACCAGCAAGCTGCACATCGTCATGTCATGTACATTTTTTAAAGTTTTGAAAATTTTGCCATGGTTAAGTTCCTTTTTTCAGGTGCAAGAAATGATGGTGGCATGCTACCCGCATGGATAACTTCCACAACAACAATGCCAACGCCGGGAGTCTGAGAAAAAATTTCAATTTTGTTGCTTATCACTTGTTGTCTGCTGCGCAACTACGCAGAATGCAATTTCCATCACCGCTGCCCCAAACCTGGCACACTCCGTTCAGCACTACCAAGCTGCAGCAGCTGGAAACAGCTGCACCCTCGCGGTTCCCGTGCTGCATTAAATCGATCGAGAAAATTCTGCAGAAAAGATAACAGACATTAGAAGCGTAGAACACGTTTAAGTGCCCCTGCAGCTTGTCATGTGCAAAAATTGTTCCGTTTTACGCTATTGCCAACAGTTTTAAGCGACCGCTAACAATCTTTGCATCCAACCCAAACATGTGGTGCACGCTTTGCGTGTCTCCGCAAAATTGAAAGCACACTTGCCACGTTCACGGCCCATTCTGGAGTCCTATTTTTGGGCCCTAGAGGCGCGTTCTTTTTACTGCGGGTGCGGAGACGCGTTTTTTTTGCGGGTGCAGAAGTGCGTTTTTTTTAATGCGGGTGCCGAGGAAGCGTTCTTTTTTGGGTGCGGAGCTTTTATGCTGTTTTTATATTTTACGATGAAACCTCTACTTTCTTTAATTTTCAATAGGAAAACCTCTTTCTTTTCTTTTGCTTTGGAAAACTTCTTTTTTTTTCTTTATTTGAATGGGAAAACCTCTTTTTTCTCTAAATGAAAACCTCTATTTTCTCTACATTTTGCATGAAAAACTTGAGTTTGTCTAATTTCTTTGTACTTCAATTCGAAAACCTCTATTTCTTTCAATTTTATAACTAAAACCTCCATTTCTCTTTATTTTTGTCTATATTGTCATAGGTTTTCCTTTATATTTAATGTTCGGGCCTCAAAAATTGGCTGCAGCGCCATCGAAAGCCACTTCTTGAACAGGTGACTTGCAATTAAAAGTGTTTCTGTTCCTCTTGTCCTATTTTAATAGGAAGCCCATTATTTTCTTTGTCTCTGAGTCGGCAAACCTCCATTGCCTTAACATTTGAACATGAAAACCTCTATTCTCTATATTTGAATATCAAGACCTCCACACTTTAATATGAAAACGCTTTGTATTTTCGCTATATTTTCGTATGAAAGCCTCTATTTCCTCTATGTTGTCATAGGAAACATCTAATTTCAGACCGCCGCATTTTAAAACACAATGCTTGCATCATGGGTTTGGAAGGGATTCGTAAGCTTTGAAGCAGGCTTTGCCGGCTAAAAAGCGGGGGGGTTGGGGGGGGCGCAGCCCCCCCCATTTGCAAACACAATTGCTCGCATCATCATGGGTTTGGAAGGGATTCGTATGATTGAAGCAAGTTTGCCCGGTTAAAAAGCGCAGCTGCTCTCATGATGGGTTCGGAAAGGATTCATTTGCTTTGAAACAAGCTGGCATGGCTTTAAGAAGCGGGGGGGTTGGGGGGGGGGGCGCAGCCCCCCCCCATTTGCAAACCCAATGCTGGCATGATAGGCTTGGACAGGATTCATATGCTGAGAAGTGAGCTGGCACGGTTTAAAAGAGGGGGGGGGTCGGGCGGGGTGCAGCCCTCCCTCCACCGTTTGCAAACACAATGCTCGCATGATGGCCTTGGGAAGGATTCAGTGCTTTGAAAACGCTTGCACAGTTTAAAGGAGGGGGGGCGTTGGGGACGGGGTTGGGGAAGAAATTGCAAAACAAATGACCTGGGGGGTGGGGAGGAAGGGGGGGGCGTTGTTTTTTTTGCTGCGGGTGCGGAAGTGCGTTTTTTTTTTTTGCTGCGGGTGCGGGGCGCGTTTTTTTTTTTTTGCTGCGGGTGCGGGGGCGACACGCGCCAGGTCACTCACTCACCGGGGCGGCCCCCGAAAAAAACACCCACAGCAAAAAAACACCCACAACAAAAAAAAACACGGGTTCCACCCTAAACCCCCTGAATCCCCTAAACCCCGAACCCTTAAACCCTATAAACCTCAAGCTGCTTCAGCCACGGCACCTCCAGATTTTGAGAGCCCTGAATATGCTGGTCGACGCCTGTGCGAGGGAGGGCCGTGCAGACTTTGGGCTCTTCCAAAAGATTTAGGGTCAGCCCCCCTCACGTGCCATCCCTAAACTCTAAACCCTAAACCCTAAACCCTGGACTAGGCCTTCTGGCTTTTAGCCAGGTTGTGTGTGTTTCGGTTTAGGGGGGCCGGCTTACAGGTTGTAGGGTAGTGGGGTTCAGGGTTTAGGGGGGGGGGGGTTGGGAAGGTGCTTTTGCAGCAGGTGCGTTTTAGGATCTGGGGCATGAGGTTGGTCTAGGGCTTATAAGGTCAAGGGCTGGGCCAGAAAGCAGCAGGAATCTGAAGTCCCCTTTATGAAAGCGATTCGCGTGGACTCGTTTTAGGGTTTAGGGTTTAGGGTTTAGGGTTTAGGGTTTAGGGTTTAGGGTTTAGGGTTTAGGGTTTAGGGTTTAGGGTTTAGGGTTTAGGGTTTAGGGTTTAGGGTTTCGGGTTTAGGGTTTAGGGTTTAGGGTGTAGGGTGTAGGGTTTAGGGTTTAGGGTTTAGGGTTGAGGGTTTAGGGTTTAGGGTTTAGGGTTTAGGGTTTAGGGTTGTGAATCCAGGCGATCACCGGCCTGTTGCTGCTCGGCCCAGGCCGCTCTCACCACGAGAAATACCCAGGCCTCAGCCTCCGAGATGATCCGTTCACCCGCTGGCGTGGGATGTTTCCCCCCTTATACTAACAGCTCCTTACTAGGGATGGGAATAGGGTTTAGGGTTTAGGGTTTAAGGTTTAGAATACCTATGAAGGGCTGTTAGTATAAGGGGGGGGGAACCTCCCAACCGCTCTCTCCGGAGCTTCACGACGTGCTTGGAGCACGAAGATCACTGCTCCTGCAGTTGCCTTCCCTCTTTCCTACGCACCGTCTGGGAAGATCAGGAAGGGCTGCTGCGAAACGGCAGAGGTGCACTCCTTTGCAGCCTGTGGAATGTGAAGCTGCCATGGCTGGGAGAGCTGGGAGGGGTGCACTCGAGTGTCACGACTGCCATGTCGCAGAATACCTTGGCTCTCACGTCACATAGAGCTTCTCCTTATGCATACTTAGTAAGATAAAGCTCCTTGTGCAGGCTGTCCACAACAAACAGGGACCTGTTAGGGTCTTGTGCTTAGGTTTAAAGGGCAGCCCATACTCCCAGTTTTCCGCCAGGCGCACTCTCACCTCGAGTCTTTGTCTCTTTGTCGGGCCTTTGCCCGTTCAAGTTTCAAGGCTTTGTCAGATTTTGCGTTTCCCTTTTCCAGGGTTTTGAGGTTTCGGGTTTCACCACTTCCCTCTTTTTAAATATTTGAAGCTTTAGGGGTTCAGGGCGTTCAAGGTATTGTGGGATTCCTAGCTTTTGTTCAGGGGTTGCTTAGGGTTGCAGATTCTAGGGCCTATAGGGTTTAGGGTTTGAGGGTTAATTGTTGGGCTTACGGTCTGTTTAGGATTTTGGATTGTGGGTGGGCATCGGTGTGCATGGCGAAGGCGTTGGCACCGAATCCCACCCTGCTGCACCCCAGGCCCATCGGTCCCAGAGGAGTTCTAGGGAGTTCCGGAAGCAGACATTGCTAACCTCACAAGCGGCTCTGAGCAAAGCTGCACTGCAACCACCAAACACATCACAACCAGTGGCCTGGCGGTGTGTGCTGGTTGTCCCGGTGCCACCCCCTTCCTGCTCACAAACAAGCGTGCACGCTGCATAGCCCACTCATTGCTTTTTCGCGCTCTGCAGAGCATGGTTCGGAAATGCTCCGTTTGCTTCTCACATTCGATGGCGCCTGGTTCCTCATCTTTTCCGGCCTCGAAATGGAAAAGATGCACGTCCAGGATTTTGGTAAGGAATTTGAACTGGCAGACAGAAATCGAGAATAATTCCCATTGAGAGCATGACAAACCGAATTTCGCTTCCCCGTAAAACCGCTAATCACAAAATGTCGGTGCTGGAATGCTGCGAGCTGGCTCTTGCGTGAAACGGAAGAATTGGTGAAACGGACTTTGGTGCTACTGCTGGTGTGCTCGTGAACCAAGACAGAAACGCACTCTAAGGAACCAAAGCAAGCCAAACCTCTCGAAGACGAGTGCTTTGTTGTATGTGCATCTCTCACCATCAGCGCCGGCGCAGCTGCTGCGGGGCTGCGCGCTGGTGCGTCGTGGGGCGGGCGTTCGCTGCGCCAACTTTTAATGCAGACCAAGGTGCCGTAACGTAAGTGTGTCGTAACTTAAGTGTGGGTAGCGTAAGTGGTGTATTGCACGGGAGGCTCCTCGGAAAAGGAAGGAGAGCACGGGCTGTTTTGGTGGGGAGCTGCGGCTATGTGGTGGTCGTTCAGAAGTCTTCCTTCCAAGTCGGTCAGCCTTGGGTTCTGGCCGCCGCTTGGCCTTTGCGGCCTGCTGGCCACTCCATCACGTTCCCCAATGTCACACAGACTTCCAAACATCCCAGCTCGCAGGGATCGCAAGAGGCGAACCGATCTGCGCTGAGCAGCACTGTCCACCAGGTCTTGCCCCTGCATGGTGCGACTTTGCCACGACGCCTGAGGACAATCCCTATTTTGCATGTTCGCTCAAACTCCAGGCTAGCTGCCGCGGAAGTGCCTTTCCCGGGCAGCTGGTTTTGGTCGAAGGAGCTCAGCTCTGAGGTTATGATAGGCCCGATCACCTCTAGAGGGTGCATGGCATCTAGGCGGCTACCCCTTCACACTGCTTTGCAAGAGAGTGGGAGGTTGGAGGGGCACAAAACTCTCCAAATAACTTGCAAATGTTACTGTTAAAATCGGATAAAGCAATGAAATTTTGACCACAAGGTTCCGGGCTTTTTGGTTTTGGGATTTTTGAGGTTCAAGGTGTCTGGGGATTTGGACTTTTCGAGTTTAGGGTTTGGGTTTAGGGTTCAGAGTTCAGGGCGTTTCGGGTTTTGGGGCAGTGTTGCCCACAAATTGGTTACTCCAGGATGCTGTCGGGTTTCAGAGTTTGGGGTTTTCAGGAGAGTTGTCACGGTTGGGAGTTCAGGGTTTGGGTTTCCTTATGAGTAATTTTTTACAGGATGTGTTCGACTAGATGGCGTTGTTTTATTTTATATTGTGTTGACAACAACAATATGCAATGGATCATATATAGTCTAGAGTAGAAAAATAAAAGTAATATTTTTTACATATATATATGTATATATAACTTGTATATATTTTATGTACTATATGTTTATATGTTTACTATGTATATGTATATACGTATATATATATATGTATGTATGTATGTATGGATGTATGGATGTATGGATGTATGTACGTATGCTTTTTGTGGATAGATGGTGCTCTGCACGCAGATCTGGAAACATGTCTCCTGAACCTGGAAAAGCAGAGTGAGGATGCTGAGGCCGAAGTGCCGAAGACACCGCGCTCCGCGAGGCCTATGCGTAGGGGTCTATAGTCTATAAAGAAACAGCTAGGGCCTATGTATAGGGTTCCATTGCGGACTCAGAGGGCTCGGATCATAGACCCCTGTCGACACCTATGACAGGGGGGGTACTTATCAGACCCATCTTCGTGTTTCACAGCATTTGTATCCTCTGCGTTCTTACAATATATAGAACTCAAAAGTTTGTTTGCCTATGAAAAAATATAGAAAATAGAGGTTTTCCAATTGCAATACAGTATTCTACAAATGTGTAGAAACAGAGGTTTCGCTACTAAAAAAAACCCAGTGCCTTTCCCAGCAAAATACAAAGACAAAACAAAGGTTCCTACCAAAATATCGTGAAAATTCATATTTTCTTCATAAAGCACCGGAAACGTTGGTTTGCTTTCTTAAGAAGACATCGACAAAATAGAGGAATTCCCAATAAAATAAAGAGAAAATTTACATTTTCCTCTGGAAACATAGATAACCCACCCCCTCCCACCTAACAAAACAAAGAAGGATTAAAAAAAGAGCAAAAACAAGCTCCACCCATGTCAAATCGCCAACGACGACTTTCTTGCCCGTAATGCTCTCGCCTAGGTCATTGGTGCTGTGTGCATGTCGAGCCCAAGGGTCAATAGGTGCCCCAAATATGGCACGTGCGTTTTGCGGCTTGCACCATCCTGTCAATACGGCAAACAAAAAAAACACGAAAAACAAAAGGGAGCAAAAAACAAGCTCCACCCATGTCAAATCGCCACCGACGACCTTCTTGCACGTGATGCTCTCGCCTAGGTCATTGGTGCTGTGTGCATGTCGAGCCCAAGCGTCAACACCCCAAATATGGCAAGTGAAGGGGTCGCGTGTGCGTTTTGAGGCTTGCGCCGTTTTGTCAATACGGCACTTTCATGCATTTTGGGCTTTTGGAAGGGTCGGCTTTGTGCGTGTGTTCCAAGGAGATTTGTCTTTCGGGTGTTGCAATTGGTGCGCAGGCCTCAGTCCCGTGCGCATGCCGCTCGTGAAGTGCAGTGCTTTTGTGCTATTTGGGTAAACTTGTTGTGGAAAAGTGTGTGTTCTGAACGCCAACCTTGACATCCCGACTTTGTTGAGCTCCACACAATGTGTTTTTGTCACAACGGTGTCAGTATTTGCAAGGGTTTTCAAGAAGTTTTAAGAGTGCATACCATATTCAACCCAGGTTGCATCATGTTGCACTTCAAAAATGGCTTTCGGCTCAAGGCTTTCACAAGTGTTGGGGAGCTGTTGCGCAGGACGTTGGTGCGAGGTAGCCAGCGCATGTCGATGCAACATGCGGTTGAGTCATCTGTAGCCAGGCACGCCAGCGCTATGTTCCACGAGCACGACGCGCTGCGCTTCATCCCGGGACGCGAGAGTCAGCAAACTGAGCCAGACGTCGACGATGAGGATCCCTTGCTAATGTCATACCGTCGTGAGTTGGCAAAATGGGAGGGTCTGCTAAAGTCGCTTGTTTGCCATGCAGGCGCTCGAAGACGTCATCAAGAGCAGGTTCAGAAAGTTTGTGGTCGATTTCCAGTGCCGCCGCCGTCCTTCGTTTTGTTAGGACGTGTCTTGCAAACTGATTCGTGAGGTACTTCAATGATTCGAAGGGCATCGACCAGCTTTGCTGCCATGTTTGCTTTGGTACTCTTGCTTTCTGGGCTTAGTTGCGGTTCTCTCGAAGCTCTGCTTGATACCATGGTGTGACTTGAGCTGCGGTTCTGACGTTGCGCATCTATCATTCAGGTGGACATACGCGCACCAGTTCCGGGACAACGTCGAACGCGGCATACACAGGTTGGAGGCGCTATCATGGCAGCATGCAGCAACACGCAGAATGGTTTCCATCATGCTTCTTGATGGTTTTCCTTCATGTGCGGCGTCTTCGGTTTTGTGATGCGAAGACGATCGCAGACCTGCCCGGAATCAAGCATTCTGAAATCACAACATTGCACCCAGTCATTATGATTGACATTTGATTGACAAAAGCAGAAGCGACGCAGGACGAGTCACGAATGGCATGGGCGGATTCATTATAGGAAAACAGACAGTTTTACTACAGTTTTGTTTTGCGCTCTCTTGTTTAGAGAGTTGACCAGTGTGGCCGTGTGCAGGTGCTACAGCCCGAGTATTAGTCTAACAGTAGCATGACGCGCTCGGCGATGCGTGCGTCTTGCTGACTATGGGTGCCACCTGCCCAGCTTTCAGGCGGGGTTGACGCTGAGTTGAGTTGCTGTGCCATTGGTGATGTTGCCATGTTGTTTTGTTTCGTGGAGATCATTGGCTTTGGCTGCAGTCTTCGTGTGAAGCTGAGTATGAGTCTGCCTAGTGGAACCTGGGCAATGTTAAAGGTCTTCTCTCTTTTTTTGTCGTTTACAGCAGTCATCAGCAGACCTCAGGTTGAGGTGCTGCGCGGTTGCCGATGTCTCAGGGCCACAAGTCTGGAAAGCGATTGCCTAAAGTGTGATCGAGTTGCAACGAATGATCAGATTTTCGCTTGCTGGCCCAAGTGGATCTAGTGGTTAGGTTGATTTGGGTTTTGCACGTGCTGAAAAGCCATGTATGACTGCATTGGACCTTGATTGGTTGGAGGGAGGGAATGCCACAGCACACGAGAGACCGAGATTGAGAAAAAGCCCTGCGCCGACCAAATCCGCCCGAGCTCGTCAACGTCCTCGCAATGTCAATGGCCGCTTGCTGTGTAAGATTGGAAGCCCAACGGCAAGTGCAAGTCCTGCAAGTGCTGCAAGTGCTGCAAGTGCTGCAAGTGCTGCAAGTGCTGCAAGTGCGAGTGGGCCGCAGCTCTCGGAGAACGGCCTCCGACGCGTTGTTTCTCGAAAGACACTCGCAGAAGCCGTTGCTGCTGGGTCTTGGCAGGTAGCAACTTGGCGAGGTACCGGTACGATGCAATCCGTACACTACGCGGCCATGCGGTCCGCTGAAATGGGTCGGCATTTCCGGACGTGTGCATTGGCAAAAGCAGCGGAAGACCGTGCGCGAGCTGTGGAGTGGGCAAGAAGGCCACGCAGATGTGAAGACAAAGTGCGAGGGGTGCAACAGCAGACCGGGGGCAACGAGATGGAGGTGAAAGCTCCAACCTGTCCTACGTGCAACGCAGCCCTGCCCGACTGCGATTGTGTGCCATTTGTGCAGCGAAGCACAAGTGTGCCGCCGGCGGAGAGGGAGAGAACTGAGAGAAACAGCCAGGAGACATCAGTTTCGAAGCAAGCCTCGCTGCAGTTAGCAACTAGGAGAGCCTCTTTGGCCAGGCGTATATCTCTTGCTGGGCGCCGGATGTCAGCTGACATGGAGCTTGCTGTGGTCCACAAAACAACGTCAGAGCGCCGTAAAAGTGCGGACAAGCACAAGAAGGTCCCCACACTCAGCAGGCTCCAAAGGTTGGTTCAAGCTAAGCAGATGGAGTTTGAGGCATTGCCGGAAGACAAGAAGGGCAAGCTACGCAGCGCCTTTGACCGTGCCGTAGCAGATTCTTGGCTACTGGCACCATCCGATTGACGGGTGAACTTATGCATTTTTATTGTCGTATTTCGTGCTTTACTTAGATCCAGCGGGATTCCCACGATGTTTATCCATGGAGGTCGGCCAGACAGGCCTTGGACCGTCACAGCTGCGGCAAGCCTTGGGTGATCTTGGTCTGGCTGGGCGACAAAACCATGAGAAGGAGGCGCTCATCTTGATGCAACGCCCTGTCAAAAAACACATTCCGGCACAAAAACCTTGCAGTCGCTGGAAACTTGTTCAGACATTGCAGGCTGTCCAGGAAGTTGTTCGAGAGTCTATCGCAGCTGGATTGGCTACTCATCTCATCATCTCACGAAGTTCCGCTCAAGTCGTTGCAACACCTTGCACTTGAGGTTGAGTTTCTGGAGTTTGTCTTTCAGATCGTTCCCAAGGCGACAAGCTCCATGCTGGTTAATTGCCCATAGCAAGGAGATGGAGTTGCGGTATGTTTGAGTCTCATTGAGTGTCTTGACAGGTGGAGCAGAAACTCTTCGAGGCCAAGTCGCCAAAATTGCTTGGACTCTTCAACCAGCCACCTGGCACTTGATGAAATCAAGTTCCCAGATCGTACATAAAAGTGCCAGACGAAATCCAGGAACACCAGAAGGAGCCGAGTATCGCCTTCTCTCCGTACCATCAGAACCCTTACTTGAAACTTCTGCTGTTGTTGGGAGCATGCTGAACAAGATGCAAGGATGGATGTTGCCATGACTGGTAGCTTGTCCTGTGCCGACTGCATTGAAGCTTTGCGGCGACACGCTGACTCCTTCATCACCGTTCTCGATGGAGACATTATGGAGCAGCCGCTTTTATGCCAGACAGTGTCTATTGCTCCATTGCACGGAATTATCAAGCTTCGCATGCTGAAGCCAGATCGTACCTCAGGTTTTGGCCAGTCTTTCTAAAGGAGTTGGCACAGCAGCACAAGGCACATCGATCGTTTCGTTTCAGAGTTGCGCGGGATGTTGGTTCATAGTCTGTGAAGGTTTCCAAGCACAGTGACGACACCATCGACTTCACGCACTTCCAGCGATTTGCATCTGCAGCCTGTTTGTGTTCAGACTAAGCTTTAACCTGGGTTGGTTGATGTATATAGGGCCTTGGGTGCAAGGATCCTGTCTTTTCTCGCCGCATTGCTGAGTTGCAGCATTGCAGCATTGCAGCATTGCAGCATTGCAGCATTGCAGCATTGCAGCATTGCGGATGTTCTATTTCTGAAGTTTAAGGGTATTGAGAAAAGTTGCACCCACTTCGATGAGGATGTCACGAGGTGCAAAGTCTTTGCTGAACATGGCTGGTCTTGGCATGCCCTTATTGCAGCCTTTTGAACATTGTGCCAGCGTGAAACAGTCGTCCAAAAAGCGGCGGCAGTTTCGCATTTGCCGAACACACACACACACACACACACACACGTCCAGAAGCGACGACGGTGTTGCATTTGACGAAGAAGGACGTCAAGAAGCGACGGCAGTCTCGAGGACGGCGAGCGCAGCCACGCCGGTGCGTTGGCGAAATGGAAGCACGCCATGTGTGCGCCAACTCGTGCTCGCGAACGAGCTGGTCGATCTCGAGTGTGTCGGGCGAGACCTCGCCGATGCGCGCCAGAGCCGTAAACCGCGTAGGCGAGAGCGCGATGTCAGTCCAAGAAAGGCTTGGAGAAAAGCGCAGGGTCCAGAGCGCGAGCGTCGGCGGCGCGTCGCATGCAAGATTTACCGGCCCGGCTGATTTTTTTTCACGTTGGAACCCCTTAGGGTCTGGAAATCGTGTATCGATCTTTACGATGCATACACGTGGTGAATGTGTCTACGTACTTCTTGTTGCGGAGGCTTGGCAACTTGGGCTTGGCATGCCTCAGCAACAGACGGGAGGATTCACAGTGCTGCGATTGATTTGTCAGCCGTTCCAGCAGCAGTTTTGGACGTGGGATGTCATTCCAAGCACGAGGGAGGAGCTTGTGCGGGATGTGGAGATCGGTCCCGGGCAGCTAGCGTGGAGGTTTGGCATTGGTGTTTCATGCCATTCGCCTCCAGCCCAGGCTCAGTTGCTTTATGGATAGTTGCATGTGCACTTTATGTGCACTTCTCCATCTCATTGCGCGGTGGTGGGCCTGGTGGTGTTGGATCAACTCTCCTCTCTGCGAGTATTTTGTGCCGAAAACTGGAAATGCCGGACACCTGATCACGCACACAATCGTCTATGCTCTATGTAATAAATGTTTGGATCGGCAGCCTTTCACCGAACTGCGGCCGCACAGAGCAAAAACAGGACGCTGCATGGGAGCAGCCTTGCAATTCACATGCAGCAAGGACCCACAAATGGCTTGCGCACGACCTGCGACTTTATGTAGAGGACTTGAGAAGCACAGTTTTTAGAGATGCAAACATCTGAGGAGGTCGAGGTGAAGCTCTTTGCGTTCCAGGGTCAAATGGAAGAGCGAGCTGCGCGATCGGCGGGTCTTCCACCAGCGCTGGAGGCAGCTTGGCGGCAGATGTTTTCATTGACTTGCGATGTTCAGTCTGTGTTGTGCTGTGCTGTCAGTCCGCCCACTTTGGGGAAATCTCGGTTATGATGCGATACTTTCATCGCTATGTGCCTTGGCAAGAATGGCAGAATGCAGCAGAATGGCGTAAGAAGGCTTTCGAAAAAGCTCTGGCTGCTTTGTCGGTCATGTGCTTTCGCAAATAAGGAAAAGCACCAGCGTGGATTGTTGGGCACGCAGGAACTGGTGATGGCCCTCATGGACTCTGGTACATTACCTACGGTTGGAAGGCTACACACGACAACAGTGAGCAACTTCGCAACTCGAATCAACAAGCTTGCCGTCTACAGATTTTCGGAATTCCTGGAACAGGTAGACAGCTTGCGGCGAGAAGAGAGATCACAACGAGAAGCTGCCTTCAGATCATGGTACACCATTCACAAGTGGCAAGATGACAAAGCCATTGCTACAACTGATATGCCACAGCTCATCATGGACTTGTCGTTGGTGGCAGACAGTTGTCGGAGCGTGTTGGATGTGAGGGCATTGGTTGAAGACTGCCACAAGAATGGAGCCGAGTCCTTGCCACTCGGGTTTCAATGGAGGTCATTCCGACCATTCCTCATATACATCGCGAGAAGCTACGTTTTTCACACGTCTAGAGTCTAGCCCCTCAAACTGAGACTGAGAGGCAGCTGGATGCGGCAACAGAGCTCTGTGGCAAAGTGGTGGAGAGTGCTCGCGTGGCTGCACGGAGACGTGAAGCTTTAGTGGCCGAGCAGGTGAAGCTGTCGGAGGTCTCGTGCACTGTCAGCCTGCTGTGAGAAGTACATGATGACTTAAAGTTAAGGCAAGTTTACGGAAGGTTGTTTGTTTTGTAGCTCCCTGGCTATGTGCTTGCTACGTCTTGCAATGACTCCGAACGTGTCCTTTGTCCCGCTTAAAATTTCCCTTAGCCCTGACGGACTGGCAAGTTCCTTGTCGTCGGGAGGAGCAGGTCTGTGACATGCGCGGTTGCTTCGCAGAAATGACCCACAGTGGGGTTATCGGCCCGGATGATCTGCACTCCCTCTTGGTGGAACTCTTCCCGGACCACGAGATTGATGATGCGTTTGTGCAAGAACTGCTGGATCTAGCTTTACCTTCTGGGTATTTCCAATCAAGCAACAAATCCACTACATCGTCTAGTGCCCGGGCAAAGCCGACTGACAGCACCCCAAGCAAAAGCAAGACATCTCAGGCCAGCAGCTTCTTCAGCGACTTTGGGTTTTGGGGATGGTAATTGTTTTTTTTCGCGCTATTGCAGGCACAACAAGAGGATGAAGCAGCGGCTCATCGAAAAGTGTCTTGGCTTGCCTTCATTCGTCCACTGATTCTCAGCTGTTGCGACATGTGAGCGCGCGCGTTCCACTTGGGAGAACCCGTTCTTTTTGGCGAATCTGTTTCTGCTGCGGGCGCTTTGTGGGGAGCACAGATGAGTGAGCGAGCTAGCCAGCGCCCACGACATGCCACCCCGCTCTTGTAGCAAAACAACAACATCTCCCGCGCACCCGTGGCATTGAACAAAACGCAGCGCCGCACAAACAGAGACATGACATATGCTGGGTCCGTTCTGTCCCCCAAACAAGTGGAAGTGTATGGCTAAAAAAGTGACGAAGCACAAGTTTTCCTATTGCAATGTGGAGGAAAGAAAGATCATATAGAGGTTTTCCGAAGGTGTAGTGCGCATGGAGCTCTTCTTATCAACGTACAGGAATAGAGGGTTTCCTTGTCAAATATTTCTAAGATAGAGGAAGTGAAGGTTTTCATGTGACACTACATATGAAAAATGCTGTACCGAAGATGCCGACCACAACAGCAACAACAACTACTACAACTACAACTACAACTACAATTACAACAACAACAACAACAACTACTACTACTACTACTACTACTACTACTATCACTACTCTTACTACTATTACTACTAGTACTACTACTACTACTACAACTATTACTACTACTACTACTACGACTACTATTACTACTACTACTACTACTACTACTACTACTACTACTCCTGCTGCTGCTGCTACTACTACTACTACTACTACTACTATTACTACTCTCACTACTATTACTACTACTACTACTACTACTACTACTACTACTACTATTACTACTACTGCTACTACTACGACTACGACTACGATTAGGCCTAGGACTACGACTACGACTACGACTACGACTACGACTAATACTTTTACTACTACTACTACTACTACTACTACTACTACTACTCCTATCACAACCATTGCAACTGCAACTGCAGTTCCTGCAGTTACTGCAGTGCAACTACTGCACCTATTCATCTATATATATATGTATGTATGTATGTGTATGTATGTATGTATGTGTGTGTATGTATGTATGTATGTATGTATGTATGTATGTAATGTATGTATGTGTCAGTTACAAGAGCTGGCTGTTGTGAGAGATGCACAATCTGACGAAATCGAATGGGCAGATGTTGCTCAAATCGGTTTTCCATTTATCTTTAGCTGTCGTGCTCCACCATGGCGAGCTGGGCAGACTTCATTAAGTCTGTAGAAACCGTGGAGCCGACGGATGAGATAGTCACGCGAGTTGCCGCCATCTTTTCGGAGCAGCTGGCAGCCAAAGTTCCCTTGCAAGCAGAAGGACTTGCTGAAGATGCGCTGAATGCCAAGCTGGCCAATGAACCTCCAATGGTTGCGGCTTTGGCCAGACGCACGCTCCGGAACGTTGAGGTGGCTGCAGCCGCACGCCGTACGCAAGCATCACAGGGCGCGAATGTGATGGTCGGTGCTCACGCCGTTCAGAACGCAAGGGCTTTGGCATCTGCCATTGCGCCGTGCAAGCAAGCAGATGTTGCCGACCTCTTGCAGAAGCATCATCTCCAGGGATTGGGTTTCCATCTCCAAGCTGATCAGTGCTTGTTCGACAGCCTTACTGCACACACTGAAGAAGCCAAGAAACAAGGTCGAGTGCCGTTTGCCTTCGTGGACTTGACAAGCAAAGAGTGCCTTCCTCTGTGGGTCCCAAGTGATGCCGTGGGCGGAAGGTTCGCTGTCCGTGACGAAGATGAAATGGCATTGACAGGTGCCAGCCCTATTGCCAACCTGGGAGACTTGGGTCGCGCCCTAAAAGGGGCCACTGCCGTCCCGCGCTTCTTTCGTTCTGTGCAGCAGTGGAGCGCGGCGTTCTGGAGATGGGCAATTGCGGCCGTCTGCGCGGGTCATTGGAAAATGACCGAGGCTGTCGCCCACCATGACGTCATTTTGCAGCTGGCAGAGCAAGAACGGGTGAGATCTAAGCCCCCATATGTGGCCTTCCTCTACGATGAGATGTGTCGCAGACAGTGGGCACGCAGGGCAGAAAAGAAAGACCCCAATTGGAACCTCGCTGAAGAGACGCACAAGATCGACAAAGGCTTGCTAGAGCTGGTCATGCAGCGTTTGCAGCCTGTCCTGCAGCAAGCAGGAGTAGAGGTACCTTCCTCTAGCCGTGGGTCTGCGGACGCCATGGCGCAACTTGCAACAGCTGAAGCAGCTCAGCGGAGGGCAGAGCAGGCCACGAAGGCCCTGGCAGATGCTCAAAAGAAGCTCATGGATCAGTCGGCTGCTATGACGCAGGACACCAAAAGGAAGCTTGAAGACCCTGCCAAGCCGTGGTCGACTCTGACCAAGAAGCAGCAGAAGACCCAAGGCTGGTACGAAAAGACTCAAGAGCGGATTCGGCAGCAGAAACTGCGTAAGACTCAACACTGACTCGGGGACACGGCCCTGACCGGCGGGCAGCTTCCGTTGCCTGACGCCGTCGAGCAGCTTCCAACAGTGCAAGAAGCATTGGAACATGTCGATGCGATCCCATCAGCTTCCTTGTTTCTTGAAGTTTTGTCCGGCGAGTGCATCTTCACCCTTGCCGTCATGCTGACTGGTTGGGTCTGCCTGCGGCCGTGGGACATTCGCTTCGGCAGCGAGGATGATGTTCTGGCTTTTGGCGATGCTATCCTAAGGCTGGCCAGGACGGGAAAGCTGGGTTGGGTGCATCTGGCAACGCCGTGTCAAACTTTCACTTTTGCAAGGGTGCCCCAACTGCGCGAAGCTGTTTTTCCTTTAGGGAGCCCCGGAATATCCACGCGACAGCAAATGCTCGTTGATGTAGGTAATTCGCTTGCGTCCTTTTCTGTGAGTGTAGCGCAAGCACAGATTTCAGTGGGCACTTATTTCTCTATTGAAAACCCAGAGTTGTCGTGGTTGTGGGTCTTACCTTGCATACAGGGTCTGCGCTCACATGAGCACGTAGGCTTTGTGAGGTGCCTCTTCCGTGACTTTGGTGTTCCTTTCACCAAGCCCACCTTGTTCCTGCATAACAGCCCTTGCCTACACAAGCTGGGTTCTTGCCCGCTAGCTTGGGAAGGCAAAACAATTTCTTTGAGGGGGACTGTTGTGTGGGAAGGTCGGACTGTGTTTAAGACCCACTTGGCGCAAACTTACCCGCCACTCTTAGGTGTGAAATTTGCCGAATGTGTGGCGCAGTCACTCGACGAGCGGGTGGCACTCGGGCAGGCTGCTAACGTGCAACAAGGGGTAGATCTCCCAGGCGCTCTGCTTGAGGCTGAGAGACAACAGCAGGAGCTTTTGCAAAGTTCTCCAGTCCCCCATGGCCTCGGAGCCTTGCCTGGGTTATCGCCTCTTGAACATGTGGCGTTCGGGCTGCAGGTTGCTCATCCCTCCGAAAACCCGGCCCCGCTTTGCGCTGAGATGTTGGGTGCTATCCAGTTTGAGTGTGAACATTCTGTTGATGAAATTGACAATTTTCGGCAAGAAAAGCTTTTTCGAATCATACAGCTTCATGCTGTGTTGAAGGGGTTACAGGTGGATTGGGTGAAGCAGGCCCCAAGACCACTGCAGCCCCTCGTGGCGTCCATTCACGGCCCCTTGTGGAAGGCTTTGCTGGATGAGTGTGGGCTCTCGTGCCCCCTGTTTCTCCAACATCTTCAGCAGGGATTTCCCCTAGTTGGCCCTTTGCCACCGTGTGAAGATGAGAGCTCCCTTCATGACTTTCCAGAAACTGCAACTGTTGACGAGTTGCGGAACTCAAGAAGCTTCTTGAATGCAACCGTTCTGGATTCCTTGAAGGAGCTGCCTTTCTCAGACGATATCTTGCCACAGGTTCTCGCGGATGCCGAGGCGGGCTTCATGACTGCGCCAAGAGCTCTGTCTCCTTTTGACCTGGACGATAAGTCTTTTACTAGAAGGATTCCAGTCTGGCAATAATCTGGCGACGCAACCTGTTGACAAGATTAGGCACGACACGCTGGACACGTTGTCTCAAGTTGTCATGGAGTTTTTTGCGCGTGACTGCGAGGTCCGGCTTTGGAAGCGCGATGTGTCGCAGGCTTTCCGAAGAGTGCCTATTCAAGCGGCGCACTTAGAGTTTGCGTGGACAGTTTGGATCCATGCAGGAGTGCTGCTAATTTCCCAACATATCGGGATGCCGTTTGGGACAGTGTCGGCAGTGTACGCGTGGCACAGGGTCGGTGCGCTACTGTCCCGCATTCTTCGAAGATATTTCAAGTGTCCAGCTGCGCGCTATGTTGATGATTTTTTCGGCTCATGTAGAAAAGGGCTTAAGTACCACGCCGGTGTCGTGCTAAGCATCGTTAGCAGGCTCCTTGGCTTCCCTACGGATGCTGCCAAGGATGCTGACGATGCAATTAGCATGGTGTGTTTGGGTGCGCAAGTGCAGGCTTTCTTTTCCACGCGCCAACTTCAAACCCATGTTGCCCCAGCGAAAGCGGCCAAGTACATTCGCCAATTGAGCCAAATGCTGCAAACTGGCGTCTTAGCCCCAGGCGAGGCTGCCAAGATTGCGGGCAGATTAGGTTTTTCTGTTACGGTGTCTGGAAACAAAGTCGGCCGCGCTTTTATCAAGCCTTTTCATGCGCAGTCTCATGCTCCGCTGCACGGTTTTTCCATTTCTCCTCTCTTGAGAAGGGCAGGGGAGTGGTTTGTGCAGTATCTTCATGTTTGCCCCACATCTGTTAGAACTCTCCCAGCGGGCGACTGTGCAAAAGTTGTTTCATGGTCGGATGCCTCGGGAGAGAGTCAATGGATTGCTTCTGTGGTAAACTACCGAGGTCGTTTTTGGTGGACTCGGTCCAAAACGCCGCCGCAAGTGTGGACACAGCTGCTGAATCGCAGCGACTGTCAAATTCAGTTTCAAGAGCTGCTTGGTTTGCTGCTCACTTGGGGCACTTTTCGGCAAGCCTTGAGCCACAATCGATGGCTAGCTTTCGTAGACAACATGTCAGTCCTTCACGCTGTAACCAAAGGTTCAGGCGGAGGGCCAGAAGTTCACTTGTGTGTTGGAAAGTTGTGGCTTGAACTGGCCACGTGTCAGGTTGACTTGCATGTAGGAAGGGTGGAAAGCAAAGCGAACGTCTCCGATTCCCCTTCTCGCGATGACTTGTCACTGATGGCCTTATTGAAAGCCACCTGGGTTGAGCCAGTCTTTCCCACGTGGGTTTTTGAGCTTTGGGAAGGCCCCCCAGCTTTGTGAGACACTTTTCGAAAGAGCAAAACAAGCACGGCGCGATTCTGCAACTGTGACTGTTTGCTAGTGCTATTGCGCCGTAGTGTTGCGTTGTGCACGGCAAGCTGAGCGTCGGGCTGTTGACAGCTGTGGTTTGTTAGCTGCTGGCATGTCGCTCGCAACAGCTTTCCGAAGTGTTTGTCAAACTCCACAGCTTTCTTTTCTGGGGGATTCGAATGAATGAATTGCCCTTTGTTCGCGCGCAAGCTTGGGTGGAAGTAGCCCTGCAATCATGGACCCGCGGCTTGCCTGAGGAGCTCAGAAAAGCCCTTGCCCAAGCTGAGCATCTGCAAATAAACAAGCAGGCTCTGCGTGTTACTGGGGCGGGGCTGATACTCAAGGCGGACTACGTCTGGATTCGGCTGGAGTCTGCGTGGCAAGAGCGTAGGACAAAGCTCCTTGCGTCCTGGAGGAAGCTGGCGCTTAAGGAAGATGGAGATGCGAAAGGCGCTGTTGCGCACCCTTTCCAGCGCCTAAAGCCAGTGGACTTCAAAGCCGCCTTCGATGAGCTGTTGCAGTTTGTTTCAGAACCAAGCGGGTGCCCAGCTTCGACCTGGGAGCACCAGGCAACCATGGTTTTGGTGTCGCGGGGCTTCTTGTACTCGGCTCATCTTGAAGGTCTTTATCCTGACCAAGTGGCCAAGTGGAGTGGTACAGCCGCAGTCCAGGCCTTGTTGCGCCAAGCTGTGCTCAAGGCCAACGACAAAGGTCAGCAGCTAAAACGGCAGCGCCTGTGTGCTCAAACTTTGGGTGGTCCAGACAACGCATCTTCATCGGCTCATGTAGCTGAGTTTCTGCGAAAGTACGAGCCACGTTTGAAGCCCGAGCCAAGCATGGGCCCTTCCAAAACCTTGGCAGCTCTGGTTGCGATGCCGCAAGGACAAGCCGAACAGTGGCTGAGTACCGCTGCTGCTGGCTTGAAAATTTCGAGTCAGCAGTCTAGTCTGCCTTCGGTGTCGTCAGGGTTGCGTTTGTGGCATTCCTTCGCAGTCGAGCACCTGAGATACGCCGAGGACCAAACGCTACCTCCAAGGTCTGCTTGTGATGCCTTGCATTTCCTCGCATTATTTCGGAACCCCGGCACTGCTCGGAATTATGTTTCGTATGTCAGGTGGGCCTGCGTTGCTTTCCACTTGTCAACACTGTGGTGGGATGGTCAAGTGGAGTTGGCGCTGAAAGGCCTGAAAAAGCAACATCAAGCTAACTTGGCCGGACATTTGCGCGAGACAGCGCTGTTGACAGAGGACCTCATGGCTCAAATTCTGTCGTTATGCGATGGATTGCCTTTGCATGAGCAGTTCGGGGATCTCTTTTTGTTGACGTGGCAGTTTTTATTGCGCGGACCCAGTGAAGCAGTCCCATGTCTGTGGGGTACGCAGGCCGAAGTGCACGATCTGCCGCCTGACCGTCACTCTGCTTTGTGGGTCTCTTCGTCGGCCACAGTGTTTTTGAGGCTGAAGAAGCGTAAGAACAGACCGGAAGGCTCGTTGCTTCAAAGGCCCTGCATTTGCAAATCAGATGTCAATCCAATGTGCCTGGGTCATCGCCTGCTGCGTCGTTTGCCTCAAGTCCAAGCAGGCTGGCGTGTTTGCAGTTTGAGTGCCAAACAGATGCTTTGCAAGCTTCATCGCTTGCTGTCAGTACTGCAAGTAGCAGGCCCAGACCGGTACACCTGGAAGAGCTTTAGGGCGGGCAAGGCTACGTCGCTTGCTTTGGCCGGGAATAGCATCCATCAGATATTGCAGGCTGGTGAGTGGAAATCTGCAGCAATTCTGCGTTATGTGGATCCTGATGTCTTAGACTTACCCGCATGCCTTGAATCATTGTCGGATGCAGACGGGGAGGAAGCTGAAGAGTGACACCCAGAGCTGCGATGGGAGGGGACCAGGGCGTCGATGGGGGTTTTCTGATATCGGTCTCCGATGCGAGGATGTAAAGTCCTGGTGTGCTGAGCACTTTACCAGATCTTTTCTCATATCCTGAGTCGGTGTATCAGCACTCCTGTTGTTGCTGCATCTCCCCATCGAAGCTTGCAGCTACTGGTGGCAAAAGGCTGGTGGCATCTGGGCTCAGGTTTACTCTTCAGTTGCCTTTTGGGTGGTGCTTGAGATTTTGGGAGGATTGTGTGTCAGTTACAAGAGCTGGCTGTTGTGAGAGATGCACAATCTGACGAAATCGAATGGGCAGATGTTGCTCAAATCGGTTTTCCATTTATCTTTCCCACCCGCCCTCACCCTTTATTTACCAGTGGAGGGGGTTTTCTGATATCGGTCTCCGATGCGAGGATGTAAAGTCCTGGTGTGCTGAGCACTTTACCAGATCTTTTCTCATATCCTGAGTCGGTGTATCAGCACTCCTGTTGTTGCTGCATCTCCCCATCGAAGCTTGCAGCTACTGGTGGCAAAAGGCTGGTGGCATCTGGGCTCAGGTTTACTCTTCAGTTGCCTTTTGGGTGGTGCTTGAGATTTTGGGAGGATTGTGTATGTATGTATGTATGTATGTATGTATGTATACATATGTGTTTACAACAATGTATGTATACACAACTTTAATTGAGCGAAGCATGCAGGTAATGCTGATGGCAAGAAAAGCCGGACACCCGCAGCAAAAAACCCTTGCGCCTTGCACCGGCAACAAAAAGCACCCGCAAGAAAACAAACACTCCCACTTTGCACATCCATGCCCCCAAGTGTAGAAGCCACGTGGGAGAGTTGTGCGACATGTTTATAGGTGTTGGAGGAGAGCATCCTCCGCTTTGATGGCAGCCTGGCAGAAGATTATACAAGGTGGCCATGCTGCCTTCGTCAAGTCATTGAAGCGTCGAAGTTGCAGAACACAGTTAATCCAGTATTTAGGTTCCGCTTGTGAACACACCTCAGGCTTTTTGTGGATTGTGGGTCACCTGCTCAGAACAGGGGCATGACAAGATGATACGCTTGGCCCTCCATAGGAGTGACCAGGTTTTTTTTGAAGGCGGTCGTTTCCCAGGAAAGTGAGCGATGATATTTTCAAGTACTTCGCAGAGACGTCCATCTATGTCCATCCGTCTTGATCTGGGGAAAAATCAAGCCCAGATTGTGTCACTGGCAGCTGGGGAGGCGAATGCCCGCCCGGTTCTTGCCACAAGCTAATGTGTGGGATGCGGACAACCGTGTCAACCTAGGCATCAGCTTAGGACTTCCAAGTGCAAGGGGCAGATTGCGCAGACTCGATGAGTGTTCAGAGAAAGCGTTGCATAGCATCTTGTGTCAAGATTTGATGCCCAACACCATGCTGCGAATGGTGCCTTTGTGGACCAAGGTTTGCAACGAACACTTGCCCAGAAGGCTGAATGATGTGCGATTTATTTTAAAACTTTGGAAGGCCCTGCGCAATTATGGTCCAGCTTATGTTGCAGAGAGTTTGCTGCAGAGAGTCAGAATTCGAAGGTCCGTGATTGTTAAGAGGACAGCCACACAGCTTGTCTGTGTGATGTGCTGAAAGACCACATGATGTCAGGGCTGCTGAAATCAGGTGCAGAAGTTCGAGCTCGAGATCCCACGTCTGGTGCCGAGCGTGCCAAATGCGAGTCGCAAAAAACCTAAACTTCTTGCCTTTTGAAAGGGTTGAGTGGATCGCGCAAAACTCGCCTTCAAGCCTTTAAAGGAGTCACGGTCGATGACTTGGTCGGCCGCTTATGTGTTAAGTGCGAAGCATTTGAGTCATAGTCCGACTCAAGATGACAGGAACGCAATGTGACGCTGAGAACCGGGCTTCATGCTTATGTCGGCCCAGCAAGTATTCAGCTGTGCGCTGCCTTTCGCCCGCCAAGCATGAGGTACTTTATGGCTTCGCCCACAAGTGGAAGGCAATGAATTGGCAAGGAGCTCAAACGAGGGGGGGGGGGGAGGGTACTGTGCAGAGGATTGCTTTGACACTTTGCAAGTCTCTGCAGTTTCCACATCTGAGGACGTTGGATTACTTGACGGAGAAGATCCCGTTCGAGTGGGCCACAAGCTGAACCTGCCCATTGCATCAAAGCGCATCGTGCATTGGCGCATATTGCTTGAGGTGGACTACTATCCGAACAACATGAATGATGTCGCGAGCTGAGAAATCTTGGCTGTGTTTCTGCATGTAGCAGCGGCGTTTACATGTTCAGCTGCGCCAGGGCTGACCAGGGTCATGATGTTCATGACATTCACATGGATATCCTTTTCGGACCTCGGGTACTTGCCAGAAAGAAACTTGCTGATACTCGCATGCTTGTCAGCTTTTCTGGAAGCCTGATGATGGCCCAGATGCTCGTGCCGCGCTTGTTGGGGATGTTCGTGATGCCGCCGCCTGTGATGCTGATCCTAAGAAACCCTGAAACCACGATGCAATAAAATGGTATGTCGTTCTCATCGCACTCGGGCTTCAGGAGCTCCCGTGCCCTGCCTGAAGGTCTCTGGCCTCAACTCGCTCATCCCGTGTAGTCGATCAACACGCGTGTTCAACGGGGCAGGCTCTCTCGCCTTCCAACACCAACTAGGTAGCTGTAGAGGTTCGCGTCGCCTGGGACAAGAAGTAGTGGACATAGTATCATAGTGGGACCATATGAGAGAACGAGAGCTGTTTGTGGGGAGCACAGATGCGCCCACCGCAGTTGAAGAGAAGCCCGTATAGGAACGAATTTAGCCTTCTGCAGCAGGAGGAATCGCGGTTCTCCCCTCGTCGCCTGGTGCCTGGTGCATCAGCAAGGGCCCAGCGTGAAAGCATCACCGGAAACGGCTCCTTCGTCCAAAACAGATTGATGGCTCGCGAGAAGTCGCACGCCTTGCTTGCCAAGGGCCGGCATCGGTCCGACGACATTTGCTCAGAACAGGTTTGTGCACGCAAGGTAAGCCGTCGGTGAAGCATGAGGTGCACCCATGGGCACCCTAAATGAGCTTTGCGCCTCTGCACGGTGACATGCCAGCAGCGCCGTCTCCAGAAAGACCAGAGCCTTGTCACAGTCCGTGTCGACCGCCAAAGGCTAAACAGAAGCAACTCGCGATCAACAAACAACCCTTGAGAAGTCCGTCACTCCTATGGTCGAGGCCAGACGCCGAAGCTAAGGGGGCTCCAACTCGACGATCCAAACAGCTTGCCTGGGCCATTACTTGTTGACACTTTCAAAACTTTAGCTCCAAGACGCGATCCCCCCACCCTTCAACCCCAACAATTCAATGGCTGCAGTCTAGGTCAGCAGCAAGCCCTATTTGTTCAAGTTTGTCCAAGCTGTGCCGGTGCCTCGTTGTCCAAGACAAGAATTGAACATGCTGTTTTTGTGTCGGGTCTTTTGTTCACGTACGTCGCCACTCTGCCAGGCGGGAGTTCCAGAACCCGAAGGAGCTCAAAACTGGGAAACCAAAGCCGCAAACTCAATGTATTCTGTGGACGCGGTGTTTCTGGTGGCATTCCGACAGTCATCGTTGCGGAGGTATATGCAAATCCGGCCGGATCCCAAGACCATAAAAATGTTTAGGTGTTGTGCTTGAACCACCGTCTCTGGGTTGGCCATTCCAGGCCTTTGTAGGATGTTCCAGGAAAGGCGTTTGGGGGGGGGACACTGCCCACATGCCAGAATCTCCAAAGCCAGGGTGCAGGGCTTGGGCATTCTCGTAGAACACGAGGCCCTCACGGTGGCCTCTCGACATCATGTGGTTCCTCATTGTAGCCGAAGAGCAGCAGCTTATCAATCATCTTTTTGCTTTTCAGGAAACTTTCTTGTTTTGTACCTCGGATGTGGGAAGCACCTAAAGCTTTATCCTACAATCTGTTGCAATCAGGGACGACACATTTTGCAGCACCAGAATGCCATGACTACAAAGACTGAGCGTTTGTCCAAACCAGGCCAGAAATCTGAACCCACCGCAGCAGTGGCATACGCATATCACATATGTGTGCATAAATACACAATATGTATATATATATATATGTATAATATGACAAAAATTGTATATGTATAGGTATATGCATATGTATGTGTATATGCTTATGCATGTATATATATATACATATACATACATATAAACAAATGAATGTATCCAAATCCCGCATGGCATTTCCATATGCGTAGAACAAAATGCAGCTTGAGTAGGCAGTTGCCTTGCGTGGTTTCTCGCGTTTTTGTCAGGCTTGGACTGAGAGGTTGGAAGCGGCTGAAGAAAGATTTCGTTCCGACCAGAACTCAGATGCACAGAACTGCGAGCAATGTCTCTGACATGAAGATGCAGATGTGCATGCTGACCATGCACAGTGCACAAGCTACTGACACGAGGAAGCCGCTGCCAGATGTGTTTTGGGATGATGATGGGTGGATCGAGTCGTGCATGCGCAAGGACAGCAAGGTCTCGGCCCCTGTCAGTTGGCTGGAGTGATTGTGATCTGTTGGGAAAGCAGGTCGACCAGCCTGCAATCAACAATTTCTTTGTTACCAACCAGTGGAAATTCTTGCTCATTGGTGAGGAAGGCGCGAACGAATCGACACACAGTAGTGTTTTTTTGGGTATGTCACCAAATCAGGCACGACAATGTTCTTTCACAAAGATGGCACAGTCCGGGACCCAGACTAAGCCGATAAGCTGAGTCAGAACTTCAGAACTCGCAGACCATCAGTCCGAAGCTTTGGCTCCAACGGATATAGAAAATAGCTCAAGAAAATGGGTGTTTCGAATACTCCAAGTTCAGAGACTCGCGAGAGGAGCCGCAGCAGAGGCGCCGAGGAGTCACCGGTGCCCATCATAGATATTGCAGCTCTCTCAGGTGACGATGCAGCACAAAGACGGTCTGTGGCACAGCAGATTGGGCATGCATGCGAGCAGATTGGCTTCTTCGTTGTGGTAAATCATGGGATCCCCAAAGAAGTTGTTGACAACGCATGGAACAAGACATTGGCTTTCTTTGACATGCCGCTGGACGAGAAGAAGAAGTTTATCAGCGAAGATGAGTCGAAGTACCCATACGGCAGCTCAGCGCGTGATTCTTTATGCGTTTTAGACATAGAGCAGCGTGAAGCCAGCTACTGACATGGCGCCCCCGGCACCCCCGCCCAGGTTACTCGGTTCTCGGTGGTGAGCAGCTCTCTCGGGGAAAGGAGGTCGATGGCGGTGGCAAGACGGCTGCGGCAGGAGATCTCAAGGCGATCCAGTTACACTGAATATGTGTTGCGGAACAGGGTATGGTGGTTTTGAGGCGACCAGGGTGTCAATATGTCTTGCTTTCAGCTCCGTGTGCAGGAGATGTTCCAGATGGGCCCAAAGGATCCAGCGGCTGGGATGCCTCCACGAAAGCTTCCCGAAGCGCCTGCAGGTTTTGCAGCCGCGTGGGAGGTTCCTTGGCTCAGACTCAGCTCACCTCTGCGCGCGCTTTGTTTACAGCAGTTGAGCCTGTTGTCTTGCTGAACCAGTAGGACTACTACGACCACACCAACCAGTTGGCTCAGAAGCTCCTCCGAGCTTTTGCCATCGCTCTAGACTTGCCTGAAGATTGGTTTGTGAGCAAGACTGACAAGCACCTCTCCGCATTGAGATCGAACAACTACCCGGACCAAGTCGGCATGACTGTGCCGGCGGGCTCCATACGCTGCTCGGCGCACACCGACTATGGCACAGTGACCATTTTGAGGTCAGGAGGTCCTGGGCTGCAAGTCTCCAAAGACAAGGAGAATCCAGTCTGGCACGATGTTCCATTCATCGAGGATGGCTTTGTCATCAACCTCGGAGACCTCATGAGGAGATGGACCAACGATAAGTGGAGCTCCACGCTGCACAGGGTCATCAACCCCCCTGTAGGCAAAGCCGCAACCTGGGGAAGGCGATTGGCCCTGGCTTTCTTCCACAATCTCAACAAGGCAGGGCTGATGATGAAGCCTCCAGTCATCTCTAGTGCCTCTTTGTGTTGTTTTTGCTTTTTTGATGTTCGTCTCCTGTGCTACAGGATGCCATGGTCGAGACGATTCCTTCATGCATCTCTGACGACAGCCCTGCGCTTTACGATCCCATTGTGCTTCGGCCTAACAGGTGCGCGCGCACCCACAGGCATCCAGTCACTGTCAGCGTTGCAACGCGACAAGAACTTGGGTGAGACATTCCAGTAATTGGTCTTGTCACGGCAGTACAGGGACAACATGTGTTTTTTTAACGCATGGGTTTTCATGCAGAATCTGAGGTTTGCATGCTTTAGGTTCAACAGGTCAAGTGCCACGCGGCAAGTTCCTCAATGCTGAAAGTATGGTTTCTAGAGGCTTGGCTGTCGACATGGGTCCCTGAGTTCTCAGAACAGATGCAGCGTCAGTGAAGGGCTTTGTGTGCCCCCCCACCCCACCGTCCGGTGGGCGGTTAGGTAAGTCCCAGGTTTAAGGGAGTCGGGTTGGAGGGTGTGAGGTGGTCCAGGCTGATGCTTGATGGTTCAGCTATGCAACTGACCCACATACCTAGGTGGCTGGCGAGTTCCTCATGCTAAAGCACTTGGCAAGCAATGGCAAGGCTGAGCCGGATGCTCACCTCAAAAGATCCAAGGCTTGAGAATGGATGACGGCACACAGTGCGATGCACAGGGTCGCCATCAGTCCAAGCCGCAAGACGTTTCAGTGGAGTATTCCTTGCACTACCAATAGTACCCAGACATGGTAACATGGCACAGATGTGCCTAGCAAACCGCTTCATTTCAACAGAAGCGTTACTTGCTTTGTTGTTGTCTGTGTAAGACAAGGATAACTCTTTTTTGCGGTGCAGAGACTTTGTTTGTGTCTGGTGTCCAGCACAGACCTCGAGAAGATCATGCACGCACTTAGCCGCACACTTGAGCAACGCACGTGCCCTTCCGCCAGCAAGCTGGATATTGGACACTTGCCTTCGTGTCACTGGAATTTCCGTCCATGATGGTCTCAGCTGATGGTTGCACAGCTGGATCTCGAGGGAAGTTCTTTTCAACGTTTCCCTAGCCCGCTTAGTTAAAATCTTTGGATGCATTCGACTTGGTGTTCATGGTTCTTGGTTGCTTCTCGCTTTCCTTCGCGATATATGTGTGTGTGTGTGTGTGTGTGTGTGTGTGTGTGCGTGTATGTGTTCGCGTGTGTGCGTGTGACTTTCGTCTTGGTGTGTGCAGTATGTGTGCGGGCTTCGATTTCCGAAGAGTGCTGAGAGTCTGAGAGTGTTGTTTATGTTCTATTCTGCTCATCCGAAGTCCAGCTTGTCAGCAGTGGTATGAGGCAGCCTCCAGTTGGCAAGTCCAGCTTGTTGGGAAGAAGAGGCAATCCGTCTCAATATCCGTCAATCATCTTGACTCCTGCACCTGCTCGAAATTGCAGTGGTGACGGTGGTGGTGTCTGGCAGGTGGACCTTGTGCCCAAACTCTGAGTCACACCTCCTCCACACAGAGCTTGACACGTGCCCTGCTCGGCTAGGATTATTGGAGAGCCATCAAACAAGCAGGGATCGGATCGTGAGAAGATATTGTGCTGTCATTGCTCCCAGGTACAAGCCTGACTATGCAAAGTTTCCGCGGTTTGCGAAGGCCCGTTGCGGGCAGGCCATGGACGTGAAAGTTCTGAGACATTTTTGGGGGCTTGCTGCAATGCAAGCCCGCACAGGTCACCGTGTCTCCAGGGGTGCATCCTGCACGACTTTGCCAGACTTGCCCGATGCTCTTGCTGAGAAGATGTGTGTGTGTGTGTGTGTGTCTGTATGTGTGTGTGTGTGTGTCTGCCAGGAGCTTCTGTACTATCCAGCGTATTGGTGGCATCACACACTTCAGGCCTGATGCTTGCGTCTCATGTTTGCCTGGTCGCAATACAAAAAGACATGGTTGATGTGTCCATCCCGGCGCAGTTGGAGAGCCCCAGCATTTCGTACACTGGGGCACTGGTTGGTGTTGAAGCTGACCGACCCGATCTTGGGGCTGACAGGTGGGAACATCTTTCATATTCTGCCGTGTAGAGACATCTGCAGAGTATGGACACGAGACAGATGATGGTGCATCCAGGAAACCACATATGAGATTCTACGCGGATCTGCAGGAAAAATGCGGTGCACTAAGACTTCCGGTGTGAGGAGCTGCTGTCACAATCAGGGGAACGACAGATTATTGATCGCGGCAGCTGGCTGGCAAAGGTTCCAGATGTTGGAAGAAAGGCGTTGAGCAAAGGAAGGGCTGCATTTCTTCTGCTTTGCTCACATCCCGAATGTTCCCAGCCCGGCAAGAGGAGCTGCAGAATGCCCCGCAATGCCAGGCAGTGTGATGACATATCGCTCAAGTGGGCCGGGGTGCTCCTGCCATTGTTCAGTAGCAAAGAAGTGCCTCAGAGGTGGCACGTTGAATTTCTGCTTGGACGAGTCCAGTTTGGGGCTACATCCAGGCAGCCCCCCCACCACTTCGAGCCGTTTGCGATGAGTACCTTCCAAAGTGTCCGTGGCTGAGATTGCCGCGAAATCAGCGTATTTTCACAGGATGTTGCAGACCTTGAAGAGCTGAGGTTTAGATCTTTGGTCTTCGCATGCGAAAGAGTTGCATGGTGCTGCTTGCACGGTTGCTCTGGCTTAGAGTGTTGTCAGCTGTATATGCTGTATACCTTCGGGCTTCAGTCTGAGCGTGGGGGTACTTTGGGGGCATGTGGCGGGAGGGGGAGTTGAGGGTGATGTCAGAGGCCCATGGAGCTGACACCGTCGCGGAATTTTCGTCTATTTCCGTCGTACTGCAGCTATCAATAGATGAACCCGGTCCATGCAATGTCTGCAATGTACGGTCACTTTATGGGATCAATGTTGGAGTTCGGATAGTTCGGGGCTTTGCGCATCAGAAGTCCAACCTTGTCAAAAGATGCAATACTGCAGCACCATTGCGTTGCTATTTGGGTGTTGTCTCTTTCACAGCTGTTCAGCAGAGTCTGGTGTCAGCAGCAACACAGGAACACATGATGTGCATTGTGCAACTTGAAGCAAAAGATTTCACAGGCCGTCAGGCAGATGAGCTCTGAGACCGGCTCAAGATATGGTGTGCTGCAGCTTACGCACGATGCCTTTCCAGAGTCTTGTGCAGACAGTTGGCTTTGTTACAGCCGCTGCAGTCCAGCGACTCGCAGGTGTTAATGCATTTTCACCAAGGCGTTTGCTTGCGGTGATGTTCGGTTCCGTATATTCAGCCGAAAAGCAGCCGCTCTTGGCCAGCTCCGCTTCTGCAGAGTATCAGCTTGCATGTGGTTGCAGTCGACCTGCCGACCTGCCGTCGCGATCCAGCGGCTCGAAGAACGCAACGGCAAAGCACCGGCAACTGAAGTTTTTTCAGACGGCTGGGACAAGTCGGACAAGCTGCAGGCCGGCTGACTTGGATTGAGCGCAAGTTGCAAATTTGCACTGTGGAGTGGGGATTGTGGGGATCATGGGTAGATCGTGTGGGGCAGTGCTGGAAGGCCTATGGCTGTTCTTCTTCAACCGGGTCGCAGTTGGAACCCCATGAGCTGTTCCTCTGAGCTACGATCGCTTTGGTGTTCTGCAACTCCCGTCCAGACACTGTTACGGTGTTGCAGTGCAAGACCGTTTGAACGACCTACCCTTGTGATCCCGTGATGCCAGACTCCTCACAGGGCCCTTGATCCTGGCAGTCCCCAGGCCGAAATCCAGTCAGGCGAGGATGCAGGGCCCATTCCTCAGTGCAATATGTCCGATCTACTCCATAGGGACGATGTGTCGGGTTGCTGAGGTCATAGAAGCTGCTGTCTTGGTGGCCTTCATCTCAGTGAAAAAAGGGAGAAAGGGAGGGCGGGTGCGCCAAGAGGGGCATCAGAACATTTGGAGAACATTTTTGTGGCCCTTTTGTTAGTTGTTTTGTATTTGTGTTGTTTGTGTGTGTGTGGGGGTGCGTGTAGGGGTGGTTGTTTTTTGGCTATGAATTCTCATTGTTAACATAGGCTCAAAAGCACGAAAACAAGAAATACATACAGAAAGGAACAGAAGCAGAGAAGGAAAGAAACAGCAAAGAAAGAGAGAGAGCTAGAGCAAGAACGAAAAAAGAAAGAAGCAAAGAAAGGAAGGAAAGAAGCAAAGGAAGAACGACAGAACGAAAGGAATTGCCAAAAAGATAAAGAAAGAAAGGAATACCCAAAGGAAGAAGACAGAAGGATAACGAAAGAAAAGAAGACAAACATAACAACAAACGAGAAAGACAGAAAAACAAAGAAACAGCGGCATAAAGAGAAAGAAAGTTTTTTTATAACAAAGAAAGAAATAAATCAAAAAAGAATCAATTAATGAAGAAAGAAACAAAGAAATACAGAAAGACATAAACAAACAACGAAACAAACAATTCAGAACGATCCATATAGTGAAAGACAAAATAGATAATTAAACCACATCAAGAAATAATGAAATAGCATGAGAAATAAAAACACCAAGAAAAGCCACAAATAAATTATTGCAGGCCTAAAGAAAGAATGACAGTAGCTATATACAATAAAGCAATAAGCAAATAATTAGAAGTGTCACGAGAAAGAATTGAAAGAAGTAGCCCCCCCAAAAACACAAACGAGGTCCCTCCCCCCAAAAAAAGAAACGGCCCAAAACAAGTCTCTAGGTAGCTGCCAGTCTGATTCTCCAAGCCAGCTGCGCAGAGGCTGGGGACTGGAGCTTGAGCACTGCAGTTGTTCTGTAATTGTTATTGTTGTGTATCAAGTCAATTGTGCGATAGACAGGGCTTCGTCCAGCCCCACGTCTCCATCGGCTCCATGTCTGCCAAAACGACAATGCAGGCTGCATCTGTCTCCTGGCTGCTGAGCATTGAGTGGCATGCTTCTGCAGGGTTGGTCATCTCAAAGCCCGCCAGCCTCGTACCGCCGTCGCGCTTTGTGGGGTCGCCCACAGTTACACCAGTTTCTGGATTTTGCAATAGGTCGCCATCTAACCGCGGATCAGCATCACGTTCGTGAGGGCCCGAACTCGCAGTCACAGTCATAGCTTTGGAGATAGAAGCTCAGCTCAGGTTTGGCATCGCTGGCTTTAGCCTCTTACTCGTCTATGCCACGCTGCGTCAGCAGGTCACTCCTGGTCTCTCCTCTTCAATGTCTCTCTGAAGTGAAGAGCAAGATGTGAAACAGGCACATGCTTCCACCGCTCGTATCGCGCAGCCTCGGGTTGTGCTGGCAGCCATTGTCCCAGGGTTCGAGACTATCCGTGACTTTGGCTTCGTGCCTCATATTCTGACAAAAGGCTGTGCCAAATCAGATGACTCCTGTGAGGCGCGACCTGAATTTTGCATGAAAACCTTGGAAGGAGGTAAGAAGAGGGCACAGATGATTCACGAGGTCCCTGGTGGCTTCAGCTAGCGCTGAACCCAAATCGGAGATGTCCTCGCCTCCATCAGTGCCAGTGCTCAGACGACTGGGGAGGTTTTTTCTTTGCTGAAATCCCGAACACGTGACAAGGTCTGCGCCAAAGAGATGCTGATGGAAAAAGACATCCTTTTCCAGGAGTACCGGAAGTGGAAAGAACACCTCAACACTTCGCTCATGCTTCGCTGCGAGGAAGTGCCAAAGATCATTGCACCAGTCACCCCAGCGCTTCCTACAACAAGACTTACTGCCGCTACTATGAACGCCGGCAGCCCACCTGTGATCCTTCTGCATCTTCGTTCGTTCTCATGCTTGACCAAGGCAGAGTCGACTGCAGACGGGCACTGCGCTTACTTGGCCGACAGTCCTGAGCAGGCACTGTCCTTGACTGGAGTAGGACTCGTGAGCTGAGGACGCCATCACGCCGAGGGCGTCAGGCTGCCGTTGTTTGCGGTAATATGTTAGGCATCGTAAGTTCAGTGGATTGTCCTGAAGGCTCGTTTCGTTGCTGGAGCACGCCGGACCTCAACCCAGTCCACACATCACCGATCTTCGCGCAAGACGGCATGTCCAGCGCCAAGACTGTCGGCAGACCCTTCGTGTCTTTCGAAGTGTTTCCTATTCTTGCCATGTCACTTCCTCCATGTCACTTCCTTGCAAAGAGGCCGTTCCAGCGTGAAGCTGATGCCCACAGTCCATGCTGTAATCCCAGCTGTTGGCGAACGACGCTACCCAGATGTTTCGAGATGTGTCGGGTGCTTGAGATGATCTCGGACTCAGGTGGTCTCGCAGCCGCCATCCTTCGACGTCACCAGACTTCGACTGAAGATTCAGACAGGTTCGGCGCTAAATGTGCCCAACATCGATGCAGCATCATGATGAATTGCCTACGCAGTGCCAAGTTCTGCCCTCAGCTGTTTGTAGTTGCTGTGGCAAGGCCTGAGTGTGACTTCGGGTGTGAGCTCACAACGTGTTCGTGAATCCCGCACTCCTGCGGTGGGGATCCCAGCCGCTGTCGATTTGCAAAACCTTCAAGAATCTTCAACATCTCTTGCAGTCTCAGTTGCGATCTTCACATGTTTTGTTGGGTTGGACCAAGGCCAACAAGGGCACTTGCATCAACACGGACTCCCGTCTTCAAGAAAAAGATCTAGGAGAACACATTCCATCATGAGGCTCGCTCAACAGTATTGCCTTTCAGAGCATTCTGCACGACGGAATCGCATGCTCTCCAGAAGGCAGAAAAGCATGTTAACGAATCCTCATAACCACCTGCGTGTGATTTGTTGTGTCATCTGTGCGAACGCGCGGCAGGAATCTTCATTGTCATTTGCTGACTGCAGCTGGTGCTTGCCTTGTCGCTACTTTTGCCACTTCTTAGCTGCTCAGGCTGAGAGCTGTCTTTGTGCACACGACAAGGCATGAAAATGTAAAGCAGGTGTATACAACTGTTATTGGGATGCGTGCGTGCGTGCGTGCGTGCGTGCGTGCGTGCGTGCGTGCGTGCGTGCGTGCGTGCGTGCGTGCGTGCGTGCGTGCGTGCGTGCGTGCGTGCGTGCGTGCGTGCGTGCGTGCGTGCGTGCGTGCGTGCGTGCGTGCGTGCGTGCGTGCGTGCGTGCGTGCGTGCGTGCGTGCGTGCGTGCGTGCGTGCGTGCGTGCGTGCGTGCGTGCGTGCTTGCGTGCGTGCGTGCGTGCGTGCGTGCGTGCGTGCGTGCGTGCGTGCGTGCGTGCGTGCGTGCGTGCGTGCGTGCGTGCGTGCGTGCGTGCGTGCGTGCGTGCGTGCGTGCGTGCGTGCGTGCGTGCGTGCGTGCGTGCGTGCGTTCGTGCGTGCGTGCGTGCGTGCGTGCGTGCGTGCGTGCGTGCGTGCGTGCGTGCGTGCGTGCGTGCGTGCGTGCGTGCGTGCGTGCGTGCGTGCGTGCGTGCGTGCGTGCGTGCGTGCGTGCCTGCGTGCCTGCGTGCGTGCGTGCGTGCGTGCGTGCGTGCGTGCGTGCGTGCGTGCGTGCGTGCGTGCGTGCGTGCGTGCGTGCGTGCGTGCGTGCGTGCGTGCGTGCGTGCGTGCGTGCGTGCGTGCGTGCGTGCGTGCGTGCGTGCGTGCTTGCGTGCGTGCGTGCGTGCGTGCGTGCGTGCGTGCGTGCGTGCGTGCGTGCGTGCGTGCGTGCGTGCGTGCGTGCGTGCGTGCGTGCGTGCGTGCGTGCGTGCGTGCGTGCGTGCGTGCGTGCGTGCGTGCGTGCGTGCGTGCGGGCGTGCGTGCGTGCGTGCGTGCGTGCGTGCGTGCGTGCGTGCGTGCGTGCGTGCGTGCGTGCGTGCGTGCGTGCGTGCGTGCATGTGTGTGTGTGTGCGCGCCATGTGTGTGCTTGTGTGTGTGTGTGTGTGTGTGCGCTTGTGTGTGCTTGTGTGTGCTTGTGTGTGTGTGTGCGCGCGCGTACATTGGGTGTCGTTTTGGGGATACGAGTAAACAACAACCTTGCTTGATGGAGGCATGTGTACTCTGAACTTGAAGTGATCACTCAGGTGCTCTGCACAAGAGTGCCAACGCAGCATCGAGGGGCTCCAGCCACACAACTCAAGTGGAGTACACGTATGCTCAATTGAACAACAACTGCTAGCTGCTAGCTAGATGAAGGCAAAGAATAGAAAGTTGTGTGGCTGGAGCCTTTCGCAGCTTTGCCAACTGCCAGCGGCGACGGGCTCTGAGTCAAGGAGAGTGCGGGGCTAGGCCAGGCAGCTGCAGAGAAGCCTCAGGAGTTTGCCGATGTACTCCCGGGAGCTCAGCAGCCAACTCAGAATCTCAGAATAAAAGAGCCGGGGATGCACATGAGGGACACGAGGGACTGGGCATAGCCAGAGCAGTTCAGGCTTGGGGCTACTGCGGTTGATCCTGAGCTACATGGGGCTCCCCCGATGGGCACGCCACCCAGATCTGCTTTTGAGCGTCGCAGTGTCGTACGTAGCACGCGGAGACCGCGTTGGAGCTGTAGATGCTGTATATGACTGCATTGAGTACATGGTGCCAGTTCTGTACTGGCGTGCAGCTAAGGTTTACATGGAGAACTTTGCTGGAGATGAGATCCTTTGGTGCTCACACAAAGGTGGGTGGTCTTCCGCACTGCGAAATATGAAAGGTTTGTAAGCGCGGTATGAGGGGAACACAGGGTCAACAACAGACACGTGCCTACCTACCGGACTAGGGAAAATTAGCGTTGTGAGAGCCAGGCTGCCGAGGATTAGTTTCTACACTTGTAGTTGCCCACTAGCAATTGTAAACATCTTCTTCACATTCTACAGTCTTCTGTGGCAGCCGGTCCGACACTGAAGCTGTCGAAGTGCGCCTGGAAAGCTGTGCTTTCAAGGCTTCCAGGGCCTCACTTTGCTTTTCGCTTCTTTAGGATGAGGATAGGCATGCGGCACTTGATGAGAAAGGCAATGCGAGGCTGAGCGCTTCTGACAGAGCTGGTACTTTAGGTACCTGCATATCCTGTATTTGCGATCATCTATGCTGATCGGCGGGAGGCTTCTGCAGGGAGCCCGTTCTATGGGCTCCTTGCAGCATCAGCTTCTGCTGAGGTGAAGGAAAGTCACACACAGACTGATGCTGCGGAGCAAAAAGGTGTTTCAGCATCCAAGATGGCACGGTCTGGCCACTGCTCCCAGCTAGCAGAGCCATGTGCCGTCGTGGTCCTGTGCGGCAGCAGGTGGATTGGTACCACTTGAAGTCAAACAAGGTGGAATGCGGCATCACAAGCAGGCTTCCATGACTCCCTTGATGATCACAGGGTGGTTGCCCGCTGCTCCACAAGAACCTGAAAGACCGCCTGGTACTCGGAGAACCTTAACACGTGATGTCAAGACCGACAGTCCGAGTTCTAAGCCGATGATGCATGGTGCATGTGGTGAGATCGCTCCATGCCAGGGCCCAACATCGTCGTAAAGGTTTGCGAGAGGGCTCTCCAGGACCTTGCAATCCAGTACATGCAGCTAGCTGGGCGGCCTGTGTCAGACAGCTTCAGTTTAGGACATGTATCGGGAACTGCACAACGATCCCTCGCAGAAGGTGGGTGAAAGCGAATCTGACTTGTGCATCTCACATCGGCCTGCGTCGCCTATGACCTTTGCGTTTTTTCTCTACGTCTCCCCCGCGTCCCCCCCCCCTCCACGCCCCCCCCCACCCCACCCCCGTGTCACCGCGTGGCCCGCCTCCGTCCTGTGCCTCTTGTCCCCAGCCATCCCCAGCTATGATGACACTTGACAGGCTCCGATCATGCAGTTGGGTATCACGGCGGATGCTACTTTGGATCGTCGCTGCCCTGAAAACCGGGTAGAGCAGTGGAAGGGCCTTTTGCATGTGGCCGCCCCTTGCGCATCTTTGGCCTAGAGTACCTGCAGTGAGGCTCGGACCACAGCATGCAGCCCATGCTGCTGACTCCTCAGCCTTCAGCAGCGCCGCAGACTGCAGTCCAACCATCCACTTGCCGAGGATCCGAGAGCTGAGGCATGACCAGGTTCCGCTTTCTTTGGCGTGTCTTAGTGTTGGCTTGTTCGCGTGCTCTTTTATATCTTTTATTGTTTATTGTGTTATCATGCCACGCTATGCCGGATGCACCAGTCAAAATGGACTCCTGCATTTACACAATCACGACCAGCTTCGTAACCCGAAGGGCCATCCGAATTTGCGAGCCTTTTGGCTTTTGGGACGTCTCGGATTTGGAGAGGTTAAAGGCTGAGTGCAGCAGGCTTGAAGATAACAGGCCTGCAAACGAGGGGCAGAACAGGACAGCTTCACTTAAAGACCCTACGAAGTGGTTACAGGCGGTTTTCCAAAAACAGTACGCAAGCAGCAACAATTGCAAGCAATGGAGCGCCCGCACAGCTAGATTTAGGGCCACGAGGTCTCTTCATGTGGAGCCTTGGGGATACGCGAGTTGGACTGGAGCCTTCAACTATCTCTTTGTCCTGCACATCATGTGAAAACAGATGCAGTGCCAAGTCATCCATCGTCCATGATTTCCCAGTCGCTGGTAAATCTTGGTTCAAAGTTGATGGGGCATAGGTAGAAGAGCTGCGCTCCGACGCTAGATTGACCACACCTGGTTCCTTCATAAAAATGGCATCACAACAATGCCGGTCATTGACATAATCCCTGGCTGTTGCGGGCGGAGCTTGTGCAATCCGACGACCCCGTTTCCCCGCAGCGGAGCAGGTTAAGCCGGTTAAGCTCGGTTACAAAGCGGCGTCTTCCATTCAGGTGGACAGCGTTCTTTGTCGGCATGCACTAGTGCACAGCGCGAATGCACTGGAGTTGGCGCAAGAGGGCTTTGAGTGAGAGGGGGAGCTGCAACTTGCTAGCCTTTCCGCATGTGAAACTTTTGAGCCCCGGTGCACAACTTCGCCTGTGAAGCGACCTGTCGTCTGCAAAGTTCCCGCAGTTTCCCCCAAGAGGGGGTTTCTAGGGATCCGTAAGAAGCTCTGAATCCCGGACTACAAAGTAAGGCTCATGTGACAGCCAAGAAGCTTGGGCGGCAGAGTCTTCCTCCACAGTTTTTCCGGGCCTCTATCTTGGGTCCCCTTCTAACCGAGGGCCTTCGAGGAACCCCCAAAACTTATCCACACTAAAACAAAAAGGGAAAGGGGGGAACGGGGGGAGGTTTCCCGCGGGGACCGAGGAGAATCAGTCATATTTCATATTCAGTTAGGCATAGACGTGGTGAGCGTCCGGACAAAGGCAGACAGGCAACGAGTTGCAGTCGAAGCTGCAGTGTTCTTTAACTGTGTGGCATCGCTCCGTGCAGTGCCGTGAGGTTCTGGGTTAGTGTTCGGGCAGACTAGCACGTAAGATTCAGCAGGTGCTTGAAGGCTGTTGAAAAGCCAAAGCAAAGGCAGCACCCAGCTCCTGCAGGTGGAGAAGCTCGTGGTCATTCAGGGCATCGTCGTATCGGTTCGAACTCCGAGAAGCAAGGTGCGAAGGAAGATTCAGCATTGGACTGCCTGGCAAGCATGGAGCCTGAGGTCCGCAAAGTAGTCTTGAGATGCTCCAACTGTGAGAATGTGGAGGAGGCAGGTGCAACAATAGTGCGACTATGCGCAACTATGTGCAACTATAATTTGCGGGTTCGCTCAAGGTAACCGTGGAAGCTGGCTTCACTGCTGCCCACATTCCAGGAGCGTGTAAAGGCAATGCTCTCCGGGCAGGGCACAGGGCTTACAATGAAATGGCTTACAATGGCTTACAAGCAGCGTGGCGCTGGCAAACCAGGCAACACACTTGCTGAAGGATCATATTCACACTGCCCTTGATGGAATGCAGTTTGAAGAATTCTCTGCCTTGGGCACATTTTTTCTAGCCTGCTTGCTTAAGGAACCTGGAACGATGCCCACCCAACTCGTTCGAGCAGCCGGCATGTTTCTGAAGTAACAAACGACACTTCTGAGCACTTCAAACGGTGGAACACCTCCAAGCACTTGTTAGGTGGCTGATGCGTCGCTGAGCGAATACGCCTCGGACCAAAGAGTTCGATTGCAAGAGCTGCCGGAACACGCGAGCCTCCCCCGGCATGTCATTGTGAAGTATTTTGTGGCGCGACTGTCGGTGTGCTCCTGGTGTTGTAGAGGTACCGGTGGGAGAGATGCCTCGGTCCATCGACCTCTGTGCGCAGATGTGCGCCAGCTCGGCCATGCGCGTTGGTGCTCTTCAAAGGGCTGGCGCCCTCTGCCGCCCGTCGACGCCACTTGCGCTGGTTTGTGATCACGCCATCCTGGTGCTGGTAGCTGCAGCCCTTGCACTGTTGTGCAAAACGCACCGCACAAGACGCGATGTGACGCCCAGTGGCCGAAGGCTGCTGCCAGATGTTGTGTTTCAACAAGGTGCCGTACCGACACGCCCAGAGAACTCCACAGGAACACCTTGACAACATTGCTCATGCTGAAGGCTGCTCCTCCTGCACCCTGCGTCGGGTACAGTCCGCCTGGTACAAAAGGAAAGTCGAACACGAGGAGTTTGTCGAGCATAGACAGCAGGGTCAGTTCCACTGGCTCGGCTGTTGGTACCTTTCAGATCCACCCCGCCCCCCAAATCTGTTGGGTCGTCGTTCTTTGCAGAATGTGTCGTAGCCGCTCAGGCTGCAAGAAGGAGTGTTATACGCAAGTGCTGTCGAGTAACATCATAACATCATGGCCCCTTGCAAATCGCCTGTGCTGCATTGTTTCGCCCTACGGGCAGTCTTGCCGCTGTTAGGGCTGAGGGTTCGGACTATTGATGTTAATTCTCGTTGCTGACGTGCAAACCATTGAGAAAGTGCCACCGCCCGATGTGTCTTCGCACCAGTAGCAAGGAGCCTCAATCCAAGAAGCGAAGCCTTCGGGTTGTGTCCGGTGGCAGAAGTGAGACAAGAGGTAGCGGGCCACTTCCCGAAAGAGGAAACCAGCATGTTCAAACCACCAGGTATGATGTGGATCTATGCACGCCTGGCACACGCCTAACGTGCATCGGCACCATCCTGAGAAGAGTTTCTTTCTGGCTGCTGGCATCTCTGTGCTTTGCTTTTGCCCAAGGAGTCTTCAATGCCTCGGAGAAGGCTGCAGGAGACAAGCTAACGCGGGGCAGGACCCGACGTTCGCATTGAGAGACATTGCAAGCAAGCCGAGAACAATCTGAGCCCGAGGAACCAGGGCACCAACACCGTGAAATACTCGTACATCCAGGCCTGACAGCCTTGCTTCTGCTCAGCGCGTGAGCGAAGCTGGACTAGAAGCAATAGGTCTAGACACAGTGGTGAAGCTGCGGGTTGCTTGCTTTCTGGTGCTGTAGGTCTGTAGGTACTCAAGTTACTCAAACATGCCGGTCACACCTGAGTGCTCCATCGTTGAACAGGGTTGTGCTGTGTGCAGGTCTTGGGCTTGCAGCGGGCCCAAGGCAATCGTTCCCAGGCGGACTGTGAGCATGCTAGGTAGATCTAGGCTGGCGGCTCATGGATTTGAGACTCTCCAAGGGGGCCTTGGAGATCAGCGCGGAGGAGGAGGAACGCTTCGACCAGATCTCCAAGGAAGGGTGACCGCGAGATGACGCGAGATGACGCGAGTGCGGCGCTGTGTCAAAAACCATGCAGAGCAGGATCCCGGCATCCGGGAGAAGATCTTTCAGAGCATGCCTTGGTGACCCACGTGTGCATACTTTGTGCTTGAGTGTGTGTGCGCGCTTACAGTGCCTCTTTGCAGCTGACGTTGTCCAAACAGTGTTGACAGATTCAAGGGTTGAGGCATGTTGGAATGCGCAAGGAACATGCTGAGCTGAATCCTGACAAGCCGAATCCACTCCCCCGTCCAGCTTGAGGTCCATTGCTCCGGCAATTTGCGCCAGCGAGAAGGCGCCTTGACGCTGAGCCCCCACTTGCTGCCTGTAGGGGAGGTGGCTGCATTCTGTCTACCTGCCAGGATGTGGTCAACGACGTCAAGAGGGCAGTGGCTTGCACAGCCCTTAGGGAGGGCAGAGGGGGAAACAACAAAATCAACAGCTCCCCGAGCACTTTTTCAACAACAATGTGTACAATACTTGAACTATCAAGCACATGAAGCTGTCTAGCTGCAGTGGTGAAAGCGAGAAAGCGAGAGAGCGAGAGAGAAGAAGAAGAAGAAGAAGAAGAAGAAGAAGAAGAAGAAGAAGAAGAAGAAGAAGAAGAAGAAGAAGAAGAAGAAGAAGAAGAAGAAGAAGAAGAAGAAGAAGAAGAAGAAGAAGAAGAAGAAGAAGAAGAAGAAGACGAAGAAGAAGAAGAAGAAGAAGAAGAAGAAGAAGAAGAAGAAGAAGAAGAAGAAGAAGAAGAAGAATAAGAAGAAGAAGAGCGGCAGAGCGAGACGCCCCGATTTGACAGCCTATTCAAAAGTTCTTGATCCAGGGTACTTCATTTTGCTTACTATTCCCACTACTGCGGTTGTATGATAGTTCTTGGTAGGTTGTTAAAACTCTTTTCTGGGTTCTGGTTAGAAGAACTTTTGAGACAGTTCTGCTTTCGAAATAGCTCGCCCGGATAGGGACTGTAAAGACCTGGCCGCCTGCCCATGTTTTCAAGCCGAACACTGAACAAACCTAGGCTGTCTTGTGCAGACTCTGAGGCTTGCTCTTTGGCGGTTCCAGGAAGTTCTTGCCAAGTGGCAACCGCATCCGAGGCGCTTGAGAGAGCATCAGGTGAGTGCCATGTCGCTTGTGCCAGCATGAACAATGATGAGGTGACATCAACGTCTTGCTCCTTGGTGATCCTGGTACTGCAAAGAGTCAGGTGCGATACTTAGGCATGGGTGGCTTGAAGTTGTGAAGTTACACAGTCGCCTTGATACGATGCAGATCTTGAAGTTTGCTGGCCAAGCAGCTCCCATTTCAGTGTACCGTGCTGAGTCGTTCTGTTGGAGCTCGCGTCCTTTATGTTGAGTGAGCTGGGGGTGAGACTGAGCTGTTCGATAGAAAGGTACACCAGCGGGAAAGGCAGCAGTGCCGCGGGATTGACCGTCAGCAACTCAAAGTGCTGGTCTTCGTCAGCATTTGGGCAATGTCGCGAGCATCTTCCCACAAGTCTGCACAAGGCTGCTATCGTCAAGGAAAGGAATGGCTTCACTCTTGAAGGCAGCATAGTTGCGTGGCTTTGCCGTGCTCATGGATAATCTAACTTGCAGGTGGAGCCATGGTTCTTGCCGACGGTGGCATTGCCTGGGACCTAAGGGCGGACAGTGCCCAAGACTTTGTACACACCTAGCTGTGTGTGAGAACCAGCCCTTAGACATGAGCAAAGCCCTCCCAATCGTTTCTTGTTCTCCTTCTGCACTTCTTCACACGCTGCGGGCTTGCCGCATGCCAGCCACTGAAACTAGCAGAGCAAGTGAGAGAACCTGTTCTTGCACTTGCTTGATCCGGGTTCGTAGGAAGAGTCTGCAGGGTAGCTTTGCAACGACTAGCTAGCCTTAGCCACTTGACGTTTCGGCTTTCCACTTGTGCAGTTTTAATTTCGGACAATCATCCAAAGGCTTATGAGATTTCGTTCGTGCACAGCGCACTCTGTTCTGAAGCTTTCCATCAAACTCAAAAGCAAGCCGCCCTCAGTTTTTCTGTCCGACAGAGGCTAGAATTTTGCGGTCTTCCGGCACGCTTGGTTCGCAAAGCAGACATGCAATTTCGATTCGAGTGGTTAGTTCACATGGAAATCAATATCGTGCACTGCAAGTCACTAGTGTTGCTGATCTCGGCGTTCTCCCCTTATCGCCGGATGTGCTACCGCCCTCCCTCTTCTTCCTCGTGCTTCTCGGGCAACATTCCATCCCCGTCAGCCATGTGCCCATCTGTCATGATATCTTTGGAGAGCTAGGGATCAGCTCCTTCTCGACATTTCATGGCATTTCATGACAGCAGACCTACGCCCACTGCAGTTTGGCTTTCTGACTGATCTGGCACCACTTTAGCAAAGGCACTTTGCAGATTCCCCGAATTGTGAAGCCCAGGTGTGCATTGATGAGTTTGACAAGATGGATGCCAAAGATCGGGTGGCCATCCATGAGGCCCAGAAAATCTGGCTTTGCACCTTCCTGTCAACTTGTTTCGCTCCAGGCCATGGAGCAGCAAACCATCTCCATCTCAAAAGCGGGTATAACCACAATGCCGGGGGCTTGAGCGAAATTCCGGTCGCAGCGCGCTCGATCGTCTACCTTGTGCTGACTCGCAGAGTTGGGCCATGCGGCTGAGGCTCAACACACGTTGCAGGCCTTGATGTGCAGCGAATGTTTCAGTTTGTAGACCATGGCAAAGTCCCGGTGCGGGCCGTCTCCTGACAGTGTCCTCGCGGCTGCCAACCCTCGCTTTGGGTCGTATGATGACATGGCTGGCACTGCCGACCAGGCATTTAGAGTTGCCCGGCTTGAAGAGTGTTTGATGTGTTGTGCGAGCAATCTGTCAGATGGACTTCGAAACCACCATCTTGACCCGATTTGACATGATGTTCCTTGTCAAGGACCCTTAGCAGTCTTCGAAAAGCCCAAGCTTGGTCGTATCTTGTCAACATGCGACAAAAGCGGTTTGCTTTTGCGATGAGATGCCTCTGCAGGATGTCAGGGATGAAGAGAAAGATTACGCCCTCGCAATGCACCTTATCGGTCTTCACAACGAAGGCAAGCAGGAGGACCTGAAGCACGGTGACGGGGCCGTTTCATGACCTGTGCGTTTTGCGTCCCGATCAGGAGAGCAAGTCGCCCTTTTCCGTGCAAGAACTCAGGAAGTGCGCTTGTTAGGGCCGATAGGGCACGAGTGAAGGTCGCATGTCATGCGAAAAGTTGCGACTTACTCACCCCTGGCAGAGGTACATCGCGTACTGCCGCAGCAAGTGCAGCCCTCGGCTGAAGCCCGAGGCCAAAGAGGCCTGGCAATGTGAGCTCAAAGAAGACTCTGCTCAAGAGAAAGCATTTTCTGTAGCAACATAATTTCATTTTTTCAGTGTTTTGCAGGTCTTGATCAACCATTACCTCACCATTCGCAAGGCCATGAAGACTGACCAACAGGCTCTCGCAGTGCTGCAGTCGTATTGTTCTCTGCCCATGGTTGTGTACCTAGCAAATACATGACACTTTATGCTTTTGCATGCTAGTCCCAAGAAGAGAATAAATTTGGAAGATCATCCAAGGAGCGTCTTGGAGCATGTAAAGGTGCAAGTCTCCGCTCAGATGTCGATGCTGGGTTGTTTTTTTTTGTCGTTATTCGGACACAAAGTCTATATGTCTACGCTTCCTGGTTGGTGTTCATGGGCGTGTGATGGCAGCGATGGCAGCCTTTTCTTCACATGGCCACGAAGCCTCACTATTTGCAGCCCGCGTCACAACTTCGTTGTCTTCCGCCTCTCGCAGCTCGCGGCGGTGGTTCTGTTGCCTATGTTAGTCGGCAATGGTGGGCCAGGACATCGAGGGATTGGCGTCGCAACCACTGTCTCGCTTCTTGTCACGTCCTCACTATGGCCTGCTTCGTTTCTCTACAGCACTTCAGAGGGCACCGTCCATCGACCCCGCATCTATGATGCAGTCTCCCCAGTCACGCATAGTACGTGTGACTGAACTGCAGGATTCTCTGGAACATTTTCTGCACGGATGCCTCCCGTGCTGTGGCTTTCCGGGCGGCGTGTTTATCTGATGCGATGTTCTTGCGCATCACTTCTGATTTTATGTGTTGCGCATCACGTCTGACCTGATGTACGTACGGTCAGTGGTGGGGCTTGGATCTGCATGTTCGCCTTGGCGGTGTGAGCCGGTGCTGGGTGGGGTGCTCTTGAATGTTCTCGCATCTACAAACTCTCCCCTGCACCACCCGCTGAGGACTGCACACTGGATCACACCGCAGCAGGGGGGGCGTCAGAACTACCGACTCGCCAGAACAAGAGGGAACAAGCAACAACTGAGGTACCGATGCGCTGTCAACTTGCAAGTATTTGCGATACCAGCTCGCATCAACACGGCTTTTGGGCTTCACAAAAACACAAGGCTTTCAAGGCGAGAAAGCATCATGATGTACCCTCATCAGTTGGGGCTGGCCCGCAGGAGATGGGTGAGGAGGGGGCGAAAGGCTGAATGGGGCTTGTAATTCCAGACAACAGCCAGCAAAGGCTTCGTGAACATGGCAGTCGGCCCGTTTCAGCCATCCAACCAACTTATAGGCGACGGTACCCATCACCGTCAGGCACGTGCTGTTGTTGCACATGCTCGAAAGTCAGATGTGTCCGTTCTACTGGACCAGTTGTGCTTTTGCCTGCACGGCTGACAGGCAGCTAGAAGCAATTGTGCGAATTTCAGAGAGCTTCCTGCCAGCAAACATCGGGGATTGCTTTGTAGGCTCTGTGGTGTGAGCCAGTGACCACCAATAAACAAAGTCTGCGCCTTCTGAGGCCTTGCAAAGATGGAGTTGAATGAGGACCCAATGAGACAGGGGCAGATGATGCTCAGTAGTTCTCTTTGTGGAATCCAAGCTCATTGAAAGCGGTCGACAAGTTAGTGTTTGGGTCTTGGTAGGGTACAGGGCCAGTGCACGACGGTCAGACATCAATAGAACGGAGTATGTGCGTCCTGCGCAATTTGAAGCTCTTGCTGGGTTTGCCGCATTGAGGATGCTGACATTGGCCACGTGGAAGAGGCGCTCCGCATGTTCACCGTCCATCTGGCCTGTTGACATGCTTTTGAGTTGTTTGGCTGGGCATATCTGGGGCTGCTTTGGAATGGGATCTGTGGAGTCTTGTGCTGAGTCTCAGCCAGGTGTCCACTCTGGATTCGGCGAATAGAGACCGGGTCCAGGCGGCAGGTTGAAGGCTGAGTTTTACAGCCGGATGAAGGCCCAAATATGAGTGGCTCTATGTGGCTCTATGCGGCACTAGCCGAGGTCTTGACGCTATGAGCGAAGAAGACAAGAAGGATTGGCTCATAGTGCATGTGCTGCATGTCCGCTTGGAGCTTTGTGTCAAGCTCGACCTTGCGAGTCTTCTAAGGTGTGTGTGTGTGTGTGTGTTGTTTTTCGTTTCTCCGAGTTCTATGTGTGGCTGCGAGATGCTGCGTGTGAGCGCCATCTTAGCACACCATGGCGGAAGGAGGGCTGGGAGGGTCCTGGTCACCGACCTGCGCACACCTGCAAGAGCCTGCAAGTGCAGGGTATGCTCCTGGAAAGCTCCGTTCGGGGCATCTGCACTGATCAACACAAAACCAGTTACCATGGTTTTCACCTCCCATGCCTGCCGTGCGTTTTCCGGGAGTGTGCACGTGCGTGTGTGTTTTCTGGCTTCTCCCGTACACCAAAGTCAGTGGGTAAGCAAGCGAACATCTTGCCCAGTGACCAGCGAGCCAGCAAGCCGACAGGCAAGCAACCAAGAGTCTCCCTGGCCAAGCCCACCCTAAACCAGAAAGGAAGCAGGTTTCAGAGGTGCCTGGTTCGGAGCACTTTTTGAGCCTTGTTGGCTAAAGTTGCTCAGGGCGACACTGACTCGTTCCACCAATCAACTCCTTCCGCTTCTCTGACACTCGACTGTTCAGAAGTTTTTTGAACACGCGTCATGAGCACAGGCCTTGCAGGACGCCGAAGAGGCTGGATGCTTAATCTGTGTTGTTGTGTTGCTACCGATTCGGTTGTGCAGCTGTGCACTTGCTTTACTCACAAACTCACAACATGTGCTTGCGAACCACTTGCAAGGTCATTCGTCGAATCATCCCTCTTCATGGCAGCAGCCTCAGCTCATCAGCGGACCTGCGGGCTCAAGGCCATATTAGGGCTCTCCTATGATTTAAGGGTCTATATAGGGGATCCCGAAAGCATCAACCATTAGGGTTTAAGGGTTTTGGGTTTAGGGTTTTTAGTTTAAGGGTTTAAGGGTCAAGGGTTTAAGGGTCTGGGGATTCGGGATTGAGGATTACCACATAGATGGGTCGGTTTGCTGACGGCCCAGCTCGGCTCGCAGATGCTCAATTTTTGAGCCTTTGGCAGCCCCTAGTCCAACGGAGTCCGACGCTTCTTTGGAGTAGAGAGACCCCCGCATCCATGGGTGCGTGCGCTTCAGTTGTAGATTCCGAAGCCCACGCTTTCCTTGATCATGCGAAAGCTGGCAGGTTCGAAAACGCTTTGGAGATGCTTATTGACGACCCAAGTCTTCTTAACCGGCAGCCATCGAAACGATGGTCGGCTTTACACCAAGCAGCTCTCCTGTTGAAGCCTGGCAATGGAGCTGCAGAGCTTATCGAAGAGATCGCACATGTGGCAGGAGTGGGTCCTTTCTTTCAAAAGAATCCGGATGGTGACAGACCCTTGCAGGTGGCCATGAAGCACAATCCTGCTGCGGTGCTTTTGCTCCAAGCATTTGAGCACGGTGTACGCATTTGCCCTTATGGCGCAGAGTGCCAAGTGTTTGCTCTTTTGCGAGCAGGGGCTGCAGACGAGAGGGCCTTACGTCACAGCGAGCACTTCTCTCACCCATGCAAACTTTGCCCGGCAGGGGCACAGTGCTCTGAGTTTCAGTTGCTCCAGGATCAAGGTGCAGCAGCAGGACTCAGAGTCCGCTGCCACTGCGCTGCTTTCATCCATGCACGGCCGGACCGTGTTGGTGGAGCAATGACAGGTGCAGAAGCTTCAGCAATGGTCACCCCATCTGGCAAAGAAGCGTCCAAGGTGAAGCCAGGTTCTTCAGTTCGCAGGTTTTGGAGGTCGAAAGCTGCTGATTTCGGGATGCTAGCTGAGGAGATCCTCCGGCGCCTAAGCTTGATATAGCTGCTTTTTCTGCTGCTGCGTGCGCTCGCTCATGCTATTCTGTTGCTATGCTGCCATTGGTGCTGCTATTCGTGCGTCTACTATTGCTGCCACTACTGCAGCCATTACTGCTCTGATGACTGCTGGTATAATTATGTAACTAATGTCAAATAAAGTACAAATGTTGCCGGCGTAGACCCCAAACAGCGACCACGCCAAGATGACGTTGAGAGCACTTCAAGTGTCCGCCAGTGAGAACCACATGTCATGAACCCTGAAGAAGACCCCGTCCCGGCACGCGCGCGACATCGACCCAAACCGTGAAGACAACATCTGGAAGCCCCATCTAGCAGCGACCCGAAACACCGCTGAACCGGAGGACAAGCTAATCCCTCTTACTCTGCACGTTGGAACCGTGTTGACACGCTGGGTAATTCATAGCAAAGCCCACCCCATCATCACAAAACCCACCAAGCTCTGAAACGGCCCGGCGCCTGCAACCACAACCCTTAACAGGGTTTAGGGCGGGCCCTTTCGAAGTTTTGACAAGCTTAGGCCAGCTGTTGAGACAGCCTGAAATTAAGAGCTTTGTGCCTGGAGCCAAATCGTTCAAGTAATAGGGTCCCAATGCCACCTCCAGAGCCTGAGAGCTGCTGAAACTACATTTTTTTTGTGAAATCAGGTCCAAGTACAGTCAAGAGCTTACCCTAAACCCTAAACCGTACTGACCCTAAACCAGCTGAACTCCCGGAAAAGGGCGCAAAGCAAAGGGTTTTCAGGGATCCGTTTTCTTGGCGGCGGCCGGCGGTTTTAATAAGTAGGGTGAGTTTATGAAATGGGGCCAAAGATTAGCAAACAGGCCAAAGACATCCCAACACAATGTATACATATATATATATATATATATATGTATATATACACATATACATATAGGTACATACATACACATGTACATGTACTTATATATGTATTTATATATGTATATATATATATGCATATGTATATGTGTGTATATGTATATTGTGAGCAGGTCTAAGCGCGCACGTTGCATGTGCCGAGCTGCCAGAACCAGTACTGTAGTTTTCTTTGCATGTGTAGTTTTGCAATTCGTTACAATGCCAATATTTTGGCTCAAGTACCGAGCTTGTGCCTTTCCGGACGCACTCAGGCGTAGCTGCACAAGTGCTTGAACTCGCGAAGTCGTAAAACAGCGTGACCGGGCTGTGATTGCATTGGCTTAGTGCAAGTCCAGTGCTGGTCGACTTCACAATTGGGGGCTGTTCTGGGAAACGTACAGCTCTTGTGCCTACGGCCCGAGTGGGCAAGCATTGCTTTGCTTGTCTGTCGCGGTCCGTGACCTGGACGCGTGGACTGTGTGCCACGCTTGCGGCCTGTTAACCAAGGCGCGGCGCTTCGCGTGCCACGCCTGCGGCCTGCTAACCAAGGCGCGGCTTTTCGCCTTGTGTTGCGGCAATGTCCGCAGAGGTTGCAGGTCAGGCTGAGGGCGTCACCCTCCTCGAAGCTATCGAGGGTGGAGACGTTCCCTATCCCGAGCGGATGAGCTACGTCGCTTGGCTTAAGTGGCGTAGGGAGACTGGCAGCCGTCCGTTGTCCAAGCGGGATGGGGTCAGCACTACGCCAGAGCAAGAGGCGGCTCTCTGGCGGAAAGTCATGAAGTTCCTCCATGACGCCGAAGACGAGGACGAGGATGAGGAGGAAGAAGAAGAGGACTCCGAGCTAGTCCCTGAGGCCTCGGGCGCTGGAGGCGACAGTCCGCCGCGGGTGGACGTCAGCGCCGCGGCTAGGGAGCTGGCCATGGTCCCTACCGGTGCTGCCTATGTCCCTGCTACGGCACCAGGGTCCCGCCCGGCGGGGCCGTCCGGTCCGCCGTCGACAGCAGGTTCGGTGCCAGGCACCGCAGAGGGCTTGCAGGCGGAGCTGCGCGCGATTTTCCGTCCAGACCAAGAACCGGTCGCGGACTACTTGACGCGCGTTTCGCGGATTGTCCTCGCGCTGAAAGCGCATGGAGTCACGGTGAGCTCCCGTGACCTTGACGCCTTAAGCACCAAAGCCACCCTCCTTGCGGATGAGTTCTCCAAGATAGGCGGGGACTGGCATCCGACAAAGATGGTCCGTCGGCTGCGGACCAGATTCTCGGTCGCGGCTTTGCGCGGTGGCGAGGACCCCGAAGACGCAGAGGAGATTCAGCGTGAAATCCAATGCATCGGGGAGCTTATCCTCGCGTTGGGGGAAAAGAAAGCTCGAGCCAAGAGAAGGTTTGGAGCTCCCCGTCCGATGTGCCAGTTGAAGCCGTGGGGCCGCGTTCCCCAGGGCTCCCACAGCCTGCGACTGCAAGTGGGTTGGGGGTAGGTTTGGACCGTGGAGGTTTGCACACTGCCGAGGTTGCAGGTGGTCCTTCCGCGGCCCGTGACCTGGGCGCGACGGACGGCGATTCCCCTTTGCGCGCAAAGCTTGCGGCGCTGGAGATGGAGATAGAAGCCCTGAAGCGAGGTTCAGACGGCGGAGGTTCGCAGACCGGGTCCCAAAACCCGGCGGGCGATTTCGCCGCCGCACTCGCCGCCCAAACTGAAGCGCTGAAAGAAGCGTTAGCGCAGAGGGGCGGGCAAAGCTCCATAACTACGGTCAAAACTGACCTCACGTGGCCGACGCTGACCGACGATAAGTCGGACGCGCGAGATGTTGTCTTGTTCTACGAGGAGTTCGAGGACGTCTGCGCGCTGGCCAACAACTGTCGCGGTATGAGTGCGCGCGAAAAGCTGCTAGCGCTACGCGGGCGCTGCCGCGGCTCGCGCATGAAGACGTACACGAACGCGTACCGCGCAGCGTGGAAGTCGGGAGAGGTTCTCTCCGACCCACAGGCGGTGTACGACCGCATCAAGAACAAGCACTTGATGTTCGGGGAATCGCGGGAGGAAAGAGAAGTCCGCGTGGATGGTGAGCATGCCTCCCTCGCTAAGGGTAAGCTCACAGGCCACCAATTCGAGCCTTTGTTTGAGGCATCGATCGCGGACCTTGAGGCGGTGGGTCTTGGGAAGACCCCACGAGAGTTGTATCTCTCGTACCTCCGCAAGATGCCCCCGTGTCTCCAAAAGGAGATACGGAACGACAAGCGGTTGTGGCCCGGCGATCCCAAGGATGGCGGGCTGCGAGGGCCGCAGACTTGGGAGGAGAGCCACAAGGTCGTCCTGGAGTACGAGCAGAGGGAAGCAGCTCACAGGGCTGTTTCCCACTCTGTGTACTCAGCGACCGGCTCTCCGAGCGCGGACCCGTCGGTCGCGCTAGCCGAGGCTCAGAAGGAGATTAAGAGCCTCAAGGCCGCTGCGAAGGCTGCTGCGAAAGGAGCAGCTGCCGCGGCCAAAGCTGGCGCGGACCAGACGTTTGCCGCTGCGTCGAAGGGAGCTGGCAAAGGAGCGGACAAGAAGATCTGCTTCCACTTTCGCGACCACGGGAATTGCCCGAAAGGGGATGCCTGCCCGTACAGCCACGACAAGGAGCTTCGCAGAAAGGCTCTCGCGGCCAAGAAGGGTGACCAAACCTTTGCCACTGCGAAAGGTAAGGGCAAGGGGAAGGGAGGTGGCAAGGCAAAGGCCAACGCAAAGCCTAAGGCTGCGGCCAAAGGCGCGGCAAAGCCACCAGGCACTGTTTGCCCCTTTTTCTCCAAGAATGGGTCGTGCAAGAAAGGAGCCAGCTGCGACATGGTCCACAACCTGACGACCTCAGGAGGGACGCCGGCCTTGCCTGCCAACTGGGCCCCGCCCTCCGGTGCTTCCATGTCTAACCCCTTCGCCGCGTTCAGTGTCCAGATAGGCAGCTCAGGCGTCCAGGCAGGCGTCTCAGGAGCCGCAGGACGCGCCGCGGTGCAGCAGCACGCGCTTCCGTTGAGCAAGGGCGGGCGGGACAAGTTCGCCACCCTGGACGATCTGCCGAAGGACTGGTGGAACCTGGCGGACAACGAGCCAGGAGGCTACCAGTACAGGACGGTAGTCCAGGTCCTCGACCGTAAGGTCGAGTGCATGCTCGACGGTTGCGCCGGCGCAAACCACGTGACCGAGGAACTCGTGGTGGGCATGATGAACCGGGCTGCAGAGCTGGGGATCGGCACTGAGGATCCCGGCTTCCCGGTCGTGAGACTCGAAAAGTGGGTCCACCCCGAATACGTGCATGGAATCGCTTCGGGAGCCCCCGTTCCTCTGAAAGGGGCAGCAGTCTTGCGCGTCACGCTGCTGGAAGGCAGGACGGCGGACGACTGTCGCCCCAACACCGAAATTTTCGTGCGATGCAAAATCGCAGCCAGGGGGACGTCCGATTGGCACGGACTTATCCTCGGCGGCAGAGCGCTAGACTGCGCCGGAAGGATGGGCCTGGGATTCAGGCCGGGTCCCGACTTTCACGTCCTCGACACGCTGGGAATCAGGATGCCCAGGTGTGAGGATCACAGCAGGACTCGGAAGGACAGGGCCTATGCCTTTGAAGCGCGGTTGTCAAGCCTGGACGACGCGTCATGCACCGAGCCTGGGGGCGGAAGTCGCGAGCTTCTCCGCTATGACGGGGAAGAGCCGCTCGAGCTCTCGCCAGGTGATGGGGTGCTGGTGCCAGTCGTGCGGGAGGCAGGAGTCTCCGCAGAGGGATCCCTGTCCGAAGTTGTGCTTCCGGTAGAGTGTGGGGTTGAGGCTGTGCCAGGTCTCTGGCCCACAGGAGAGGGTAAAGGGTTTGTTTTGCTTGCAGCCCAAGAGTGCGATCACTCTCTCCAGCCGGGCGAGGTTGTTGCGGAAGTGCGTTCCGGCCTCGTCAGCACTGCGGCTTGTGGTTGTGGCGCGATTGAGACGGTGTTCGAGTCAGAGCCGTCTCCGCAGGCATGTGCGGATTGTGGGGTCGCCGTTGCTTCGGTTGACCATGACCCGTGCTTTGCTTGCGGGTCCGCGTCCAGGGCCGCGGCAAGAAGCTTCCAAGGTTGTTCCTCGTGTGCGCGGTCCTTTGGGCGGCTGCGTACCGGCGCCAGGATCGGTGTGCTATCGGTCCTTGCTGCGGTGACTGTTCTCGCTTCGGTGTGGGGCGGGAGCGGCCCGGTTGGGCGCCCTGTTGAGGAGCCTGGAGTGCTTACTTGCTTGGACCACCTTCCAAGCGTCGACAGCTGGTGGGAGGCGCCAGGTGGTTACGCGTCTGTGTGGGGTAGGCGCCCTGCGCAGAAGGACCTTGGGACCGTGGCGGTCGAGAAGGCGCCTTACGAAACGTGCTTGCTTCAGCGCGCAGGTGAGGCGTGGCGTCTTTGGGACACGAGGGATTTGCGTGTGGCGGAAAGCGTTGCGTGCAGCGATGAGGTTCCCGTCACCGAACGCCTCGCGGTCTTTAGGACGCGCAAGGGTCCGCGCTGGGCTGGCTGGCGTGAGGGATCGGCCACGGCTGGAAGAGGCGCAAGTGACGCTGTGCGCCCAGCAGACGCGGTCGACACGGCGCGCTGCCCGAGCTATCATATCGTGGAGAGCTGGGACATCGATAAGATGATCGAGGAGCCTCCAACGGACTATTATTATGAGCAGCTCGCGGCAGATATGCGCGCCCGGCACCCTAAGGCGTGCCCGCACCTCCTCGACCACCTCGTTTCCTTAGAGGGTTTCCTAGACAAGTCAATCTTGTTTGGGTTCTCCTTTGGAATCAGCAAGGCCGAAGTTTGTGTCTCCAAAGGTAAGCTCCTAGGACACAACATTGGGCGGGACGGGAGTTCGCCAGACGAAGAGCGTTGTCAGGCGGTGATTGACTTTCCCCCGCTCTGGGAGAAGCTTCACATTCAGCAATTTTTGGGTTGCGCAAATTGGTTGCGCGGCTACCTGCCTGTTGAGTATGGGCACGCAGCCAAGATTTTAGGGCAGTGGCAGAAGCCAGGCGCCGTCTTTCCTGAAGGCGGGCTGGGCTAATGACGCACTCGAAGAGCTTGACCCCCGCGCAGCAGAACTGGCCGCCCTTGATACAGGAGGCGTTTGCCCAGCTCGAGGTAAAGCGGGCGACACGCCGCATGTTTGGCTCTATTCGGACTCTGTGTTGGACAGATCATGCCAACCTTACCCGAGCGCAAACGTCGGACATCGGAATGGATCCGAAACTCGTCCGGTGGGTTGCGGAAATCCTTATGGATGGGTCCGAAATAAGGAGCCTTAGCGGTCGCTCAGCGACGCTGGGTGACAGTTTTAGCCGCAATCCCAAGGATCGGGATGCGCTCCTTGCGGCGAGGACGAAAGATCTCGAGGGCCTTTCGGGCCAACTCCGAGGTTTCGACCTGGACCAGTACCTCGGAGAGGGTACTGAGGGTGACGGACCCGTGCCCTGGGCGGTCGGCAACGACGCCGTCCCAGAGCCTGCGGGCCGTGTCCAGGCCGCGGCTGTGCCGATGTGCGTCGTCGCAGCCCTTCCGGTGCGCGTCATGGTTGTCTTTGACTACGCGCGTTGGAAAGAGCAGGACGCAGAGCTGACTGAGATCAGGCGCGTTTTTCAAGCGAGCCTCCCTGGAGTTTCTGTGGCTGTCAGGGGTTGTTGGGGTCCGTTTGAGGATACCGACGGGCTTGCCTCGCATTTTGATTGCGGGGCCGGCAGGCTCGCAGGGACCAAGAAGATCAAGCGGATCAGGGTCGACTTGCTTACTTCGTGTGCCAAGGTTCTTAGGGAAGCTTCGGGGTTTCGTCCGCAGTTCCTCGTAGGACTTGGGCAAGGCGGGCTGGTCACAGCCGTCCTTAGGTGGCCTTTGGTTGTTGAGCTCACGCTCCAAGCAAGGAACCTGCAGCGCAAAGAAGCTAGGGCTGTAGGAGAGGCTTGGGCAGGCATCAAGGCTATCTGGGCGGTGCGGCCACGCCTATGGCGCACGCAGCAGGGCCACTTGGAAGTGGCCGAGGCTTGTCCGGAACTCAAGAAGGATTTTCCGGAGCCTCCCCTGCGAGGTTTTGGGATCGTAGGGAAGCAGGCATTGGGGGCGGAAGTCCTGCGGTCCTTGAGGTTGGACGCGGTTCGTTCCATCGATGATGCCAGCATTAGAGGGATGCTGGACGAACCGTCACGACCCCTCTGGGACCATGAGGGTCTGTGCATCTGCGGCAAGCGGACCTACCTGTTTTCCCGCTGCCCCGCCTGCATCGAGAAAGAGGCAGTCGATACCTCGGTAGAGATAGCCGAGCGGGAGGAACCCGAACCTCCGCTTGAGGGCGACCTTGAGGCCCACGAGGTGGGCCTAGAGGTCAACTCCGTCCTTGCAACTTTGGATAGGACAGGAGGTTTAGTTAGGGTTAGGTCCTCAACCATCCAGCAATGGGCGGTAGGGTTCAGGACTACGCCCAAAGATGCTCCAGTTCCCACAGCATATGGCATGCTGAGTGGGAAGATATGGAAGAAGAGCCATTCCATGAAGCTCAGCCTCGGCTCCCAGCACAAGGATCTTTCCAAGTGGGGCGACGTGAAGCCTTACTGGACCACATGGGTGGTTAGAGAAGAGGGTGCTGTGGTGGCGGGGCACAACTGCTCGCCCCTGAATGTGGTTCAGGGCGACATCGTCGTGCATTGGTCGTCAGTGGTGAACTGGCACGGCCACAGACATGTCGTGAATGAGCAGTGTGAAGTGCTCTGGAGGTCTAAGGGCAAAGAGGTTGCCTTAGACCCCTCCTTCGGCAAGCTGATAGCCCTTGTGGGTAGGGTTACTCAGGTCATTGGCTGGCGGGCAACCGGAGAAGCTTCGGATCCCCGCAGTTCTACTCGGCAGGCGTCAGGGGTCCTTGCTCAATTCTCTTCGTCCAACGAGGGCGTAGAAGGGCATTGGACCGCGGGCGCTATCAGTCGCGGAAAGAATGCCAATGAGTGCAAGCTGAAGGGTAGAGTTTTGGCGTTTATGGGTGAGGAGCACAAGGGCCCTGCAGTGGTTCTAGAGCTCGTCAGCCATAGCCCCATCCTGTGCATTTGGGACCATTCCTCAACCAGGGTCAAGGTCGAGTTTGAGGGCGGTGTTCCGTCTTTGAGCCTGATCGCGGAGGAGGACGAAAATCGTCGTGAGCAGCTTGCGGTCGAGGCAAGGGACGCGGCGAACATTTCGGAGTTCCGAGTCACGGGATCCCTTCGTACGGCGTGGTACGAGGGTCAGCGGCGCGATCCCTCATTGGCGGGCTCGATTCGCAAGCCGGAGCCGCCGATGGTGATATCCGGAGACGGGTTGCTTGAGCGCGAGGTGACCCTCAGGACGGGTCAAACCGTCGTTGTCCCAGTGGTTCCCAACGGGGCTGCGGGCGCGAATGGAGTGACCTGGCGCCGCGCTTGCTACAATTCAGTCCACTGCGGAGTCCTTGGGGCCCATAGGTCCGCTGAGGTTACCATCAAGCTGCTAGAGAGGGCAGTCTGGTGGCCCGACTTAGAGAAAGATGTGCGGACCTGGGTCGCCAAATGTCTCGCTTGCATTAAGGGCCGCTCTCGACCGACGAAGGTCGAGGCTCGTGCGGTCAAATGTGGCGCCGAGACATGCTGGCAGGAAGTCAGCGTGGACTGTGAAGGTCCAAACCGAGAGGACAGGGAAGGGCATAGGTACTCGCTTACGTACTTCGATTGCCTCAGTCATGCTGTCCTCCTCGAGCCGATGAGGTCTCTGACTCATGCTGAAGTCAGAAGGGCGTTCGTGCGCTGTGTGCTTCGCAGCAGGACGATCCCAAGCCTCATCAGGTCGGATAGAGGGCCAGAGTTCAAGAATGCGCTCATGGCAGAACTCAGCGCTATGCTTGGGACCGAGTGGCGGTTCAGCGCGCCCTTAAGGCCTTGTGAGTTGGGCGCAAACGAGCGAGTCCACCAAGAAGTTCAAAAGGTGCTGGGGGCGGTCGTCAGGCAAGTCGGCGCCTCCCTTTCCGAAGCTTGGTCGGATTGGCTCGTGGTGGCGGAGTACGTCATAGATAACACTCCGGGACCCCACGGGTATACCCCGAGGGACCTAGAGCGGAGCTGGTCGCTCGCTCTACCACTTGAAAAGGACGTCCTGCGAGACGCCTTGCAGTTCGAACCCATCTCTGATTGGGCTCGGAGCCAGTTTAAGCAGTTCTCGGAACTAGCTGCTGCGGTCCGAGAGCACTGGACGCGGTCTTCAGAAGCGCGGGCGAAACTTGCAAATCGCCATAGGCGCACTGTGGACCTTAAGCCAGGCGACCGAGTGGTCTGGAACGCTCCGAGGGCCCGTTCAGAGGGGGCGGGGCGTGTGCCTTGGAAACCGGGTCTGACCGGCCCCTGGCGCGTGTTGGAAGTCAAGGGCCACAGGCTCACCTTGGAGCCCGTGTCGATGGAGTCGGGGGGTACTTCTTCCGCCCGGTGCGGCCCGATGGAGGCGCACGCAGAAGACTGCATTCTTGTTCCTGCGGATGCAGATGGCGCGGAATCCCGCGAGCCGGTCGTCTTTGAGGACGATGGAACCGGCGGGGACGGCTCGTCTCGCCCCAGCTTAGGGCAACAGGTTCAAGGCGACGCCAAGCAAGTGGAGTTCACGCTGACCAGGCGCGGGAGGGACTTCGTCCTCCGCCTTGGCGACCGCATTGCCTATCGGGGTGTAGGTGGTGGCCCTAAGGTGTGCAGGTTAGGACGGGTCACGCAGGTAGATGCTGCCCGTGCGCAGGTCGGCGTGCACCGCTATCTCCCCGACGCCAGCGGGGTTCGCGTCAAATGGCGGCTTGCATACATCGCCGAGGACGGTGCGCTCACGCTTTCAGAGGGGACTCGTCCGGCCCACGAAGCGGTTTCCGTCAGGGAGATCATTTCCAAGATCGACCTGAACCGCGACGGCGTGCTTGCTGCAGCCTCGGCCAGAAAGTTGGACAAGGGAGCGTACTCGTTGCAGGACAGGACGCTCGAGAAAGCGTCTCGCACCAGCACGGGTGTGCTCTCGATCCGAGAGGCCCTCGCGGACCTCTTGGTCGCGGAACCCCGCGTGTTGCAGCCTAGGGCTTCCCCAGAGTCGGGTGCTGTCGAGAGTTGGTTCCGGCAGTATTTCCTTGGAGGGGTTGCCGATGTCTTAGAGGTTGCTTGGGGTGACGCGGTCGTCTCCGACGCGGCTAGGAGGCACGGGTACAGGGTTGTTCCCGCTTTTGCGCAAGGCAAGCAGGCCTACGGGATCACCTGGAACCTGGCCGCAGAAGAGCACTTAGAGGCTATTAGCGGCGCCGTTTTGCGCACAGAGCCGAAGGTGCTCGTGATTGGGCTTGAGGGCAAGAATGTGCCCCGGGCTTTCCTCCAGCTAGTCGTCCGGTGTGCTCAGGAACGCACGCGCGCGGGCGCCCACGTCGCGCTGCATTTGCAGGCACAAAAAGGCGAGTGGGAACCCTGGCGGCTAGAGGAGTGGGGCGCCTTGTTTGGGACGCTCGCAGAGCCGCGCTGGCCTTGGGCCTTCGTGCGGGCTGACATATGCCAGTTCGCGCGGGCCAGTGGCCGCGGCAACCTCGTTGAGAGCGGGGCCCTGTGGCTCGCCGATTTCAGCTTAGAATCGGTAGGTTTGAGGTGTAGTAGGCCGGATGCGTTAGGCGCAGTGCAGCACAAGCACGTTGAGCGCGCGCAAGCCGACTACAACCTCATAGGGGCGGCTTTCTGCGCATCGCTCCAGGACCTTGGTCTGAGGGGCGCAGAAGAGCTGTGCACCGCTGCAGTTGAAAGCTTTCCAGCCACTGCGGGTGCTGATAGCGCCGCGGCTGCGCCACAGCCCTCTCCAGTCGTTCCCCTCCCGGACGTGCGCTCGGGCGAGGACCTCACGCCAGCAGAGCGTGCGGAGCTGGATAAGGAGGTGGATAAGTATGCCGCTGAGAAGGAAGCGTTTTGGCGAACCAAAGCGGACGCCAAGGACTGGGATTCCGTCCGGGCGGACCTAGAGGTCTATGCTCTTGCGGGCGAGAAGGTCGCGGAGGATCCTAGGCGCACCGAGGCCTATAGAGACCTCGTATGGTCGGGTTTGAAAGGCCGCTGGGTTCTGGGTGGAGGACACCACCAGGACCACGGTCAGGAAGTTCGCCCATGACTGCATCCCCACCGGGCCGCCGGTCTCGTCCCAACCTCACAGTCTGAGGGGCGAGTCCGCGCAATGGGTCGACGACAAGCTTGAAGAAGAATGCAAGCGGGGTCAGTTGATCCGCGGCAGCTCGGCTTGGGGATCTGCGCCGTTTCCGACCAAGGAAATGCCCAGCTACAAGCGGCATAGGAAGCGACGCTTGGTGGTTGACTACCGCCGTGTGAATGCCCGAATTAAGCGCTCCACGTACTATTGTCGGCGGGGTAGCGATGTGCTCGCCGCCGCAGTGGGTTCGGTTTGGTATACCTTCGTGGATGCGGTTAGTGGGTTTAATCAGATTAGGAACACCAAGCGTGCTCGCGAGGTGTTGGCCATTGTGGCAAGATCAGGGAAATATCTCCCTGTCGGCCTCACCTTTGGCCCGATTAACGGCCCAGATGATTTCAACTTTGTGGTTGATAGGGCCTATGCCCCCGGCAGAGGTAGGCGCCTTAAGTATACTAAGGAGTGGATAGCCTACGTGGATGATCTTACTGTTAGGACGGGTAGGGTCATTGATGGGCAGTTTTTCACTGATGCCCAAGCCGAGGGGGCGGTGCGCGAAGCGTGCGCCAAGGGGGCAGTCGCGGCTCCGCAGTGCTCTTGAAGCCTTAGGCGTTCGCGGTGCGCGCAACACCAAGCGCGCGAACCATGACGCGGCGCGCTCAGACCAGAATCACCCCACGCGCGTTCTGATGCTCAGGATGTTGGGGCTGTTCGGGTGTTTCTGTGTTCAGGGCGGGTGTTTTTGGGGCGGGCCGTTTCCCAGGTCGCCGGTCTGCGGGCAGAAGGATTTTTCGTCGTTCGTTGCGTGCAGCTTCGTTCGTCTGTCTCGCAGCCATTGTTTAGCAAGCAGGCCTAGAGGTTCGGTCCAAGGTCGAAGCGGAAGCCGTAGAAGCCTTAGAGCCCAGACCTTAAGGAAACTCCCCAAACCCCCGCCGCAGCGGTTCAAGTGTGTTGTAGAACCTAGGGTAGGTAGTCCCTCCCCGCGTTCGTGCCTGTGCACTGCGCCCCGCTGCGGGTCGCGACCAGACCGCGCGGGAGCGACCGATCGGTCGCCCGGACCTTCGTGGTCAACCACAAGGCCCCGCTGCGGGCCGTGCCCTGGCCGCGCGGGAGCGGCTGCCTACCACTACTGCACACCGGCCCCTTGCAGCGGGCCGTGTCCTGGCCGCTCAAGGGCGCGTCAGGTTTTCCTCGCCCATCGGAGGTCCAGCAAAGCCGCGGGCCTCAGTGCCGCGATGGGTGGAGGAGGGTCGAAGGGCAGGGGCAAGAGCAAGAGCCCAGGCCCTAAGGGCCGGAGGGGCCCGCCCACGATTGACGACGTGCAGCGCAGGCTAGTCCGATGCATGCGGCACGGCGAAGCTGGTTGCAGAGGCCGGTTCGCTCCGGGCGGCCTCTACCCGGTTGATGAGTTGATCGAGCAACTCGGCATCACCATCAACCAGTACAACCAGGCGGTCGCGCACGACGCCAACCAGCGGAAGCCGAGGTTAGATACCTCGCACGCTGGCTTCCTGCGTGCCTTCCAAGGCCACTCGGCCGATTGCGGCCATCCTATGAGGTTCATGATGGAGGGTCTAAGTGAGACCGCCATCAACGATCTTATAGACCGGTATGGCCCGGCCATGTGGCACGGCACGGACCTGCATGTCGTGCCAAGCCTGATTCAGAACGGCTTGATCCCCGGCGGCGGGCCGGGAGGCCGCCTCGGAGTGCACTACGTCCTAGGCCACTGCCCCACGCAGTGGGAGGACGGGAGACGCGGGTTCCGCCGCGGATCGACTTGCGTAGTCGAAGTCCGGCTGGCGGTCCTGCGGGACGCCGGAGTGCCTATCTATTCGGGAGCGGATGGGGTGGCTCTCACTGGCCAGATTAGAGCCACCGGCATCTCCCGCATCTGGGCACTCCCCAAAGGCTCGCCTGTTTACTCAGTCTTAATTGCTGAGTTAGAAGTGGATCGGTTGATCCAGCATGTCGACCTAAGGAGTTTAGGCGACACCAGTGCGGGCCCCCACCCGCCGTTGGGGCGAGGACCGAGACTGGGCACGGTCCAAGCGTCGTCCCTCAGGGACTCCTAAGACTTCGATCGTTCCAGCGAAGCCCAAGGTGTACCCTAGGCGCAACGTCCCTGGCCCCAATGTCCTCGAGGCCGAAGACTCGCTCGAGGAAGAGGCAGCCCAAGAAGCTGAAGGTGTCGAGGAAGATAGTTCCAGCTCGGATCTTCCCGACACGCGGGCGCCTCCAGCCGCGGTCAAGGTGAAGGAGGACGAGGAGCCCGCTGATGGGGCCCAGGCCGAGAGCACAGAGGAAGGGTTCCTCGAGCTTGGCCAAACGGTGGTCAGCAGCGCGAAGGAGGACCTCGCGCGGTCCGAAGCTCTTCTGAGAGCGCAGAAGCTCCAGTCGAAGATACTGGAGGTGGCGGGAACCGCGATGGTGAAGCTAGAGAAGATCACCAAGCGTGAGGAATCCCTCAAAACACTGCGCCGAGAGAGAGTCGGGCGGCCGGGGAAGGCGCCGACGGGGAAGAGGTGTCTGACGATGGTCAGGACGCCCCCGGGGGTGCAGGATCGAGCAGTTCCGCCAGGCCTTTCAGGAGGCGGGACCGCCCAGTCCGCCCCGGCCCCAGAGGAGCCTCGCCCCAACGCTGACGGCCACTATGGATGCTCAGCTCCTGGATGCGGGCTGGCCTTTGAGTCGCTGGTGCAGTACCACTTGCATCAGGCGGCCTGCCATGGCGCCTCTCTTCCGCCCAACCTGGGGATCAGCCCCTCCGCACCTCTTGACCCTTTTCGTCAAGACTGGCGGGGACGGTTGTTCCGCCGAGGAAAGGACGGTGAGTATGGGGAGGTGCCCATGCTTCGAGTGATTCGGTACCACAAAGCCAACGGGTACGATCACTCGAAGGTCCCGCTCCTGAAGAGAGGGGACCGAATCCAGCTTGAAGACGGGTCGCACCACATTCATGGTGGTAGTCATCCGCCGGGGTGGCTTCGCGATGACCCCGAGCTGGATCCCGCTCCAGAGAGTAGCGGTGGAGGGTCCACGCCCAAGAGCGAGCCCACGGAGGAGGCCGAGCCGGGACCTCCGCGGGAAGCCGCTCCGCGCGGGCGGGCCCTCGAGCCGCCGAAGAGCGACGTTCAGCAACGCCTTGCGGAGCGCCGTTCCAAGCGGGATTATTCGCCAGACCTGGTGACGCCTCTTGACGATCTCCATGCCCAAGAGATCGATTCCTTCTTCGCGGGCGACCCAGCCGCGGACAGCCTTGACGTCATTCTGATGCGCGCCGAGGTTCGCACTGAGTCCCACCTCAACGTTGGCCGGGAGCAGAAAGAGCCCCTGGTCAAGGAGGAACAGGAGGAGGAAACTGAGGTTGTCAAAGACGAGGAGGTCTCGGTTGAGATGGAGGCGGGCACCGCGGATGAGGCGGACGATGTCGCCCTCCCAGCCAACCGAGCCTACGTCGAAGGCCGCTTTTACCCCTACGGCAGCTGGCGGTGCTTCTTCTGCGAAGCCATTAACCCGGTCACCGAGGACCAGTGCCTCACCACGCACGCGGGCGGCCCGAATGCGGGCGCCCCGTGCGACGGCCGATGGATCAACGGGATCGACATCGGGTGGTGGGAGGTAGATCCTCAAACAGCGCCAGAGCAATGGAGGCGGAGGTTTTCTGCCGAAGAGCTTGAAGAACAGCAAGCGCGGGCAGATGCCGCGAGGCTTCTCAGCGATGAGGAACTCGCTGAAGCCCTCCAGGCGGCCGAGGAGGCGCAGGCGGCCGAGCGCGCCAATGAAGCGGGAGCGGCGCCAGGCGGAGAAGGCGGAGCGCGATGATCACATCAGCGAGGCGCTCCGCATAGCAGGGTGGCAGTGCCCTAACTGCTATGAATGGAACCTTTCGTTCAGGCAGCTGTGCTTTCGGTGCAGCACGCCTCTCCGCTTGGCAGAGGTCGTTTCCCGCGGGATCCCTGATCCGCGGCGCGGCGAAGAGAGGGACTCGGGCTCCGAAAGCAGCCAGGACGAGCTGGAGTACGAGATCCTTCTGGCCAATCGTGCGATGGACCAAGAAACCATCCAACCTCTTCTTAGAAACAAACACAAGAAGAGGGGCGGCAAGAGACGTCGCGAAGAGGCGACGTACGGCAAGGGCCGCGACCCTTGGAGTGCTTGGGCAGACGCCCGTGGCAAGGGCCAGGGCAAGCCGAAGGGCAGAGGCAAGTCCGATGCCAAGGGCAAGCCCAAGGGGAGGGGCAAGTACGCCTGGGGCGCTTACGCCGCGGGCATTGTTGCCGCGCTCCAACCCCGCCCAAGCACAAGCTGGGTCCCAGCCTTCCCGTGCGGGTCGGCCCGGCCGCCGCCAAGTGTTCCGCTTCCACCGCGGACCCCCTTTTTCCTGGGTCGCGGGCTCCTCAATCGGTTGATGCACGCCCTCAACGGGAACATCAACGGCTGGTGGGGCCTGGCGGCTGCAGCGTCGGCGCCGATTGCCTTGCAGTTGCACCGCGGGGTTGTGCATGTTGTCGAGGACTCCATGCACGCGGTTGCAACGGTTTCGGCCGACGTTGTCGAGGAAATCGGTCATGGGGCCAGGCGGACCGTGTGGGTCGCCGGAACAGCCATCACTCTGGTAGTAGTGATTTTGTGCGGCGCTGTTCTGTGGTACGTGAGTCGTGCCGTTGCCAATCGCATTGCGCATATGCGACATGGCAACACCGCGGCCCCTGAGGCGCGGCTGTCTCAACTCCTTGGCTCTGAAGCGACGTTTGAGGTCGCGAGCTCCAAGAAAGGGGTGACCCATAAGGTTTGGGTGCACCTCAAGGAGGAGACAGCTGCCTGTGGCTGTCGTGCTTACCTGGCAGAGGGACGTTGCGGGCATTGCGATGCCGCAATGGACACCGCTCGTTCCCTAGGGTTTTTGCACGCGGCCCAGCGAGGCGCGGGTCCTGCGCTCACAGACTCCATTCGGAGTACCGCCTCCGAAGCCCTGGCTAAGGGTAAGGTTGTGTTGGGTTTGGGGAACAGTGAAGGATGTTTCTCCCAACTTGCGGCCAAGAGCCGCGGGCTCTCCTGCTTTCAGGGGCTCGCGGGTCGTGACCTGGCCGCGGCCCCAGCAGATGGAGCGAGCGCAGCCCACGCACAGTCCGGCTCCGTGCAACGTGCCGCCACTGTCACTGTGGCGCGCACACCCAGCCGGAGGAACAAGGGCCCAGCCCCCGCTAGGAGTTCTCCAGTCAAAGAAGCGGAATTCCTTGCGGGCGGGCCATACGTTCAGACCGCCCAAACGCTGCTTGGGTCTGGAGCAGCAGAGGATGTGATCTACATCCGGGCGTACAGCTTAGATTGCCCATCCTGCATCGAGGCAATCGAAGCGTCGCTTGGCAAGGGCGCAAGCGTTCGGATTGTCGCCGACATGGGACAATGCCACCGCACCAAACTTCAGTGGCAAGCGCTGAAACGCTTGGCGGCGGCGGGTGCCGAGGTGAAGGTGGGTTGTGGCACATCCGTGCGCGACGCCTATGCTCGCGACGGCCGCGGGGCTAAGGTAGGCACCGGGATTCAAGGGCTGCACCATGCCAAGGCCCTTTGCCTACTGCGGCCTGATGGCGCGGTGGTGCTGATTGGGAGCCTCAATTTTACCACAAGCAGCAAAGCCAATGCGGAGGCAGGGCTTAGGCTTGAGGTCCCCAAGACGCACCCGGTCGCGCAGTCCTACATCGAGGATTTCCAGAGGGTGTCGGCTGAGGCATTCTCCCTCGATGAGGCGGTCGCAAGGCGCCCTCAGTTGGAGCGAGCCAGTAGCTCCAACGTTGCTGGCAACGCCACTCGTGCCCCCAACACTGCTCCACAGGGTATCGAGTAGGCTGCGGCCAGTTGGCGCGGCGTGGTATGCATCCACGCATTATCAGAGCAGGCGTTGCAGCACGGCACGTTGCTTCGCCAACCTTTTGCATTTTCTTTTGCTTGACTGCGGGCGAAAAGCCGCGGCAGGTTGGAAACCTGCCCATTTTGCATTCCCCGCACCTTTCTCCTCCGCCCTGCCTGTGGCCCCTCGTGCTGAGGGTGCTCTTTTGCAGGTGCTGCGGACCGTGTCCTGGTCGCGGCAATGCGCTCGCCGAAGCGCGTGTGAGTTGCATTGCCTGCGGCACAAGCCATGTGCGCGGCTCTCGCTGAGTCTGGTAGCCCGTAGGGTAGTTCCGGATAGGTGAGTAGCCGTAGCCGTAGCTTAGGACCGGTAGTGTACAGTGTACCATTTGTACCATAGTCTGCGTACTGGCAGCTAGAGACCAGCTCGAGGATTCAAGAGCCTCGCCCACCAGCAAAAGGGTGAGGACCTCCTGGGAAAGGGTGGTTAAGGGTTGCTGAGGGTTGCTGTCGTCGTGCGTTCGTGTGGTGGTGCGGGCTAGCGTCCCTGCCGCATTCCAATGCTCATGATGTGCGGACCACCGCGGTCGCACGCGACACCCTCTCCCTTCCCTTTCTGTGTTCAGCGCGAGTGCCTGCTGCACTCAGAGCTCGAGATGAGCTGGAAGCCTCGGCTGAGGGGCGAATGTGAGCAGGTCTAAGCGCGCACGTTGCATGTGCCGAGCTGCCAGAACCAGTACTGTAGTTTTCTTTGCATGTGTAGTTTTGCAATTCGTTACAATGCCAATATTTTGGCTCAAGTACCGAGCTTGTGCCTTTGAGCACGGTAGAGTCGTACAGTAGCTCTTAGGTTGCTGTGCGGTCCGACCGGACGCACTCAGGCGTAGCTGCACAAGTGCTTGAACTCGCGAAGTCGTAAAACAGCGTGACCGGGCTGTGATTGCATTGGCTTAGTGCAAGTCCAGTGCTGGTCGACTTCACAATATGCATATATATATATACGCACTCGAAAAATGTACACGCACTCTATATATGTACACTATCTATGTACAATATATATACACATTTAAACATATGTATATATATATATACATATATATATATATGTAAGAGGAACCTTTACGTATCATTTGACCTTTGTCCTGCCCTCCTTACTCCAATATAAAGAATTAGATATTTAGGAATTCAGGCCTTAAGCCGAAACTCCTAAATTCCTAATTCCTTGGAATTAGGAATTGAGGAATTTAGGAGTTTCGGCTTAAGGCCTGAATTCCTAAATTCCTCAATTCCTAATTCACCGGAATTAGGAATTTAGGAATTTTAGGAGTTTCGGCTTACGGCCTGATTTCCTAAATTCCTCAAGTCCTAATTCCTTGGAATTAGGAATTGAGGAATTTAGGAGTTTCGGCTTCAGGCCTGAATTCCTAAGTTCCTAAATTCCTAATTCCCCGGAATTAGGAATTTAGGAATTTAAGAGTTTCGGCCTGTAGCTGAATATACTAAATTCCTAAGTTCCTAATTCCCGGGAATTAGGAATTTAGGAATTTAAGGAATTCAAGGAATTTCAGAAGTTCTAATTCTTCTGGGTTTCCGGCCCGCTGGAATTAGGAACTTAGGAATTTCGGAGTTTTGGCCTTCAGCCGAATTCCTAAATTCCTAATTCCCGGGAATTAGGAACTTAGGAATTTAGGAGTTTTGGCCTTTAGCCGAAATTCCTAAAGTCCTAAATTTTTAATTCCAGCGGGCCGGAAACCCAGAGGAATTAGAACTTCTGAAATTCCTTGGACTCCTTAAATTCCTAAATTCCTAATTCCCAGGAATTAGGAATTTAGGAATTTAAGAGTTTGGGCTTAAGGCCTGAATTCCTAAAATCCTCAATTCCCAATTTTCGGGAATTAGGAATTCAGGAATTTAGGAGTTTTGGCCTTTAGCTGAAATTCCTAAATTTCTAAATTCCTAATTCCAGCGGGCCGGAAACCCAGACGAATTAGCAATTCTGAAAGTCCTTGAAGTCCTTAAATTCCTAAATTCCTAATTCCCAGGAATTAGGAATTTAGGAATTTAAAAGTTTGGGCTTAAGGCCTGAATTTCCTAAATTCCTCAATTCCTAATTTAGAAATCTAAGGAATTCAAGGAATTTCAGAAGTTCTAATTCTTCTGGGTTTCCGGCCCGCTGGAATTAGGAATATAGGAATTTAGGAGTTTTGGCCTTCAGCCGAAATTCCTAAAGTCTTAAATTCCTAATTCCCGGGAATTAGGAATTTAGGAAGTTAAGAATTTAGGAGTTGTGGCCTTTAGCTGAAATCCCTAAATTCCTAAATGCCTAAATTGCTAATTCCCCGGAGTTAGGAATTTAGGAATTTCAGAGTTTCGGCCTATAGCTGAAGAAATTAAATTCCTGAATTCCTAATTCCCGCGAATTAGGAATTTAGGAATTTAAGGAATTCAAGGAATTTCAGAAGTTCTAATTCTTCTGGGTTTCCGGCCCGCTGGAATTAGGAATTTGGGAATTTAGGAGTTTTTGCCTTAAGCCGACATTCCTGAATTCCTAAATTCCTAAGTTTCGGGAATTAGGAGTTTAGGAATTTCAGAGTCTTTGCCTTAAGCCGAAATTCCTAATTTGCTAGTTCCCTGGAATTCGATAATTAAATTCAGCCATGGAAAAGGGATTTCCTTTGGGACCTTGCAAAGAAATGGATTTGTTAACCACATGTTTCTGTTTCAAGCGGACAAGAAAACCAAACGTGGTCAACAGAATGGATTTTGTTAACTACATGTTTCTGTTTCAAGCGGACAAGAAAACCAAACGTGGTCAACAGAATGGATTTGTTAACCAGATGTTTCTGTTTCAAGCGGACAAGAAAACCAAACGTGGTCAGCAGAATGGATTTGTTAACCACATGTTTGGGTTTCAAGCGGACAAGAAGAAGACCAAACGTGGTCAACAAATCCATTTCCTCTGGGACCTTCAAGGGAATGGATGTGTTAAAGACGTTTCTGTTACAAATCAAAAAGAGAACCACACATGGTTAACAAATCATTTCCTCTGGGCCCTTCCAAGTTTCTTCGCAACAGAGAATCCGTTCTCCTCAGAGCACAGATGGCGCAGTGGGATGACAGTCCTAAAGTTTTGAATTTCCTGGAATAGGAATGTAGGAGGCAGAAAATGAGTCACGGCTCCGTGCCCCCTCTAGGCATCTAGAATTCATAGGCCTCAGTGTCCGGCGCAAAACCTTAAACAAAGCAGGTTCATGCATACGTTTCGGACTGAAAGTTAAAAGAATAGGTTTAGGAATAAGGCAATGTCCCAAAACTAAAGAAGCATGCGTAAGTCTTGGCATAGCGTTTGACCCTAAGCCACTAGGTTGGACTGTCATGTTCGGCCCCCAAACACAAGGTACTACCGGTACTACCCCCACACTACACCCCTTCGCACGTGTCCAACCTACTCTGTGCTACAGGCCCCCGTTCTGTCCCTATGAGCCGCTATGACTTTTCGACTCGGAGTCCTTGATTAACCACCGCAACGCCCCCAGGTAAAGGTAACCCCGCAAGCAACTGGCTAAGACCCCCGCGCTAAGTACCCCCCAGTTGACTCCGGTTTGCAGCTCGGTGCCTCCTTGCGGGGCTGAATTAGTGCTAACTACTCTCAGCCATGTGTTACTTCCGAACCCCAACCCCTAGTCCCTCACTCTTAATCAAGCCCCGCATGCTCGCGCCTACGTCTATGCTCTTCCGGGGCCCCCAGGCTCAGTACTGCACCTTGACCTCCGCCAGCTCTTCTTCTGGTGGGTTGTTCCCCCCTGCTGCCACTGCGTGACCTCCTCGTTTTTTTTTTTTTTTTCTCTCTCTCTCTCTCTCTCTCTCTCTCTCTCTCTCTCTCTCTCTCTCTCTCTCTCTCTCTCTCTCTCTCTCTCTCTGTCTGTCTCTGTCTGGCTTCTTTGTTCTTTTCTTATACACGTGACAAATGAATACACAAGAGGACAAGGAAAAGATAAGTTGATAGGCGGGAAACAAGGGGTGGATGGATTGCTTTGTTCGTGGCAAGAAGGGAGGCCCCCCCCCCCCCCCCCCCCCTAGAGCAGGGCCGAGTGACCTTACACCCTCTCTTTTGCTTTCTTTCTCTCCTGCATTCCCAAGTCTTCTGTTGTTTTGCGTGTAGGAAAATCAAGGGAACGGCTAGGAAAGGAGGAAGATTTTCCTTGTCCCTTGTCGTTGCCCTTGCTCTTTTCTTTTCTCGTTCAGCGAGAGAGGACGGGATTGTAGGAGGAAAACAGCAAAGAATGGACCAGAGTGCTTCTCTCTTATCTTACTGAGAAATATGAGCGCATAAGACTGGGAAGAAACTCACTCTCCGCTTTTCCGTATGCTTTGGCTCTTTTCTTGCAGACGAAAAAAACTAACGCGCAAGAAGACATGAAGAGACAACTAAAGAAAACGACAGGGAGCTGACAAGAGTGCTTCTCTTCTCTTACGGGCAAAATAAGACGGATGAAAAAGAGGCAAAATTGACTATCAGAGAGGGGGAAGAAAGCATTGTTTTGTCCGTTGCAGAAAGTGGCTCCCTCTCCCCTGGAGCAGGGTTTATTGCCTGTGTTCGCTCTCATTTGCCTTCTTTCTCTCTCCTGCGTGCCTATGTCTTCTATTCATGGTTTGAGGAGGTTCAAAGGGATAGATAAGAAAGGCGAAAAAGGTTTCCGTGTCCCTTGTGCTGCCCTTGATCTTAAGAATCTTGTCTTTTCTCAGTCAGCCAGAGAGGAAGACAAAGTAGAAGGGAAACAGCAAGGAGTGCTTGAAAAAAAAGATACATAACAGGAAGAAGAAGAAGAAACTCCCTTTTCTCTCTTCTCGATCTTGTTCAGCTCTCTTCTTGCAGATCATCTTCTACCTTCAGCCTTCGTTTTCTCGCTCTCTCTCTCTCTCTCTCTCTCTCTCTCTCTCTCTCTCTCTCTCTCTCTCTCTCTCTCTCTCTCTCTCTCTCTCTCTCTCTCTCTCTCTCTCTCTCTCTCTCTCTCTCTCTCTCTCTCTCTCTCTCCTTTGTTCCTTTCTTGGAGACGAGAAGCAAATAGATAAGACGAGATGGAAAGAGACATTCTTTGCTTCGCTGCAACATGTGGAAGAAAACAATGAGTTAGAATTCAACAGTAGACTGTTTGGGGAACAAGGCTTTCCTTTGCTCTTTTTGTGAAAGTCGGGCATACAGGCGAAAAAATCCCTCTCCCCTCTTATCCCTGTTCTGTAGTCTATCTCATTACAGAAAAACAAATACATATACAAGGCACCAGTTTCACTCACTACTCATCTTGCTTCGTCTTTCTTTTCCCACTTCTTTAGCGCTTTTCTTCAGCAGGAAAACTGAAGATGCAAGAATACACATGAATCTCGCCACCATCATCCTCTCTCTTCTCTCTTATCTCTCTTCTCTCTTCTTTGTTTTCGTACACACGTGACAAATGAATACCCAAGAGGACAAGGAAAAGAGAAGTTAATGGGCGGGAAGAGAGGGGAGGATGGATTGTTTTTGTTCGTGGCAAGAAGGGAAGCCGCTGAGTGCCCTTACACATCTCTTTTGCTTTCCTGCCTCTCCTGAGTTCCCAGATCTTGTGTTCTTTAGTGTTTAGGAAATTCAAGGAAACTGCTAAAAACGAGGAAGAAGTTTCCTTGTCCCTTTTCGTTGCCCTTGCTCTTTTCTTCTCTCATTCAGCGAGAGAGGAAGCCATCCCAGCACCCGAACGTCTTGATGGCGGCAGCCTGCCACGCCGCAGCCCAATCCCAGCCGCTGCCAAAGCGGGCTGGAACAGACCACAAGAAGCCTCCTCGCAGTCTACGCTGCCTTCCCCTAGGACACATGCAGTGCATTGTGGATTCTGAGATTCGGAGGCGACACGAGCGTTTAACGTGGACGAATCGGACAACTCTGACCGCAACCAGCCATTGCCCCAGCAGGGCAGACCATCTGGCATCGCCCACCAAATTCATGGCCTCGATCCGATCTTCAAGCAATGTTAACATCGCAGGTTCCGCTGGAATCGCTTGTCCTGAAGGCTTCCGGCTTGATTGTGGCCTGGGCTCATACACTAGCTGGGATACCGGCCATACCAAGGATGCTGCGCCATTGAACCTAGAAATGACTGGATTGCTCGTGCCGGTGCCTGTGTGCCTGTCCATCCAAATCTGCCAAGCCATCTACGCGACCTCGCAGGATCTGGAACTGCTTGAGCTCCGCCAAAGTGGTGAGGGCCCTCTTCACCGTGGCTTCTTCTGCTGCCTGGCATTTCTGGGCGGCCACCGCAAGCAAAGGTTACACCATTCCCTGTCTCTCGCTGGGGTAAGCGCCCCAGCTGGACGAAATGCACCAGAGGCCACAAAGAAGTTCGCCAAGTCGCCCGCCTGCCCCGACGCATCCGCGGCCTGGGGTTTCCTGGGCTTGGCTGCTTTCTGCCATACCCGGGGTTTGCTGCCACCGCCCTTGGCTTTGACACCAGCGCAGGCTTGGAAGACGGCGCAGTCGTGGGGCGAGCTGCGCCGGCTGCAGCGTGCACCAGGCCCACGTCAGTCCATGTCCGACGCATTGGCGTACGAATGGAAGGCATAGGCAAAGTCACCATCGTCCTGCAAACAGAAGGCCGCACGCCATGTCGCCACCTGGCTACTTGGGTCAACCTCACATGTGAGTGCAAAGCAGGCTGTGCTGTGTGCGTTTCTCTCTCGCCTCATCTTTCTTCTGCTGCTCCCCTCGTTACTTTGCTCCCATTACTCCGGCTGTTCTTCTCTGCCCAGCCATTCGCGCCGGGGTCGTGCCGGGGAGAACGAGCTTCAATCCGTGAGGGGGTAGCCGCTAGAAAGGGGCCCATACCTGGACAGTTCTGCTCGAGTTTGTGCGAGGAGCCGCGCGAGTCCACCGAGACAGCAGGCGACCTGCAGGTGTGTTTCGGGGGAGTGGCCCCCCCTTGAGTGAACCATGGCTTCGGTAGCATTGGTGCCTAGGGTGCAGCACGATGTGAAACAAGCCTTGGAGACTTTGCAAAGCAACTTCAGCTTGAGTGAGCAAATCATTAAAGCCATCCTCGCCACAGGAGGAGGAGTTTCGTTACCTCTGGGATACAGAGGAAGGCGTGGAACGATGGGTCACTAAGCTTTCGCTTGGGGACCAAAGTTTGCTGATGACAGCAAGACTTCGTCGGGCATGGGCAGCCACAAAAGTATACTATCAGCAAATTGAACAGGATGGGTCGAAAGTAGCCCTGGCCGACCTCGACTCCATGCTTGAAGAAGGTGAACTCCGGGATGCTAAGACTGCATTCTGGCTTAGGTACAAAATGAGATTCCCGGCAGAAGTGCACCCAGCAGACGCTGTTGTCTCCAGGGTTGCCCGGGAACTCTCGAAGCGCGTGCTGTGCGTGTACAATGTGTGGAAGGTGCGATCTCTGCAGTTCCAGATGGGGTCATCGCAGAAACGCCGTAAGGTGGGAGAAGGCCTTTTCACAGCGGAGGCCGACCACGACGAGGCGTTTAACATGGATGTCGACACCTACTTGGCCAAGCTACAGACTCTCATGATCGCGTACGCTTTGGCCGGAACAGCCCCACTTACAGGGGTACCGGACCCAAAAGCCGAGAACGTACTGGGCGCCAACTCCACAGAGTTTGTAGAGGTCCCGCTGCCTACTTTTTCAGGGCCTGCGAGGCAGCCTTCTCCATGCCTCCGAACAAACGCTTGCCATGGATCCAAGCGAGGGACGCAGAGGAGCGTGCAGAATGGGTTTCCAAGTTCAGGGAAGGTGCCAAGTCATTGGGGACCGTGATCCGCGAACTCATGGAGGCCAGAAACGCGCGCTGGCTGCCCCAGGGGGTTGACTCTGGGAGACCCCACGTTACCGTCCCCCAACCACCCAACCCCCCTAAAGGAGACAAGGGGGGTAGGACGGACGCGACAGCAGCCATCCAAATTCCAAATGGGGCCGATCGTGGCGGGCAAGCAGACAGCTAAGTGTCTCAAATCAAAGACGGCAAGATGCTGTGCCCGGTTTTCCAGGTGGGCAAGTGCAAAGAGAAAGCTTGCAGCAAAGGGCTTGCGCCGATGCGCCGTGGTATTAAGAGGCGAGCGAGTTTGCGGGAGCCCGTCGCGCCACACGGCAGCGTGCAATGCCAAGTTGAAGGCCAATTGATGGGGCCCTGGGGAGGCCGGGGAGGAGGCCGAACTAGGGGAATCCGGCGAGGAGATGCCGGTCCTCCCAGGGCAGGAGTCACTGCGCGAGCAGCTGGAGGACGTGGTGTTTCTAGCAGCAGCGTTGGACTGTTCCACGAAATCCAGGGCCGGGGAGATTCCAAGGTCATTCAAGGATGGACGGGAGATGCCCCGGCCACTGAGGAGCGATCGTCGACCAGAGACGAGTGTCCAGAGACAACTTGGCATGTGCTTTCATCTTGGAAGAGATGGACAAGATAGTGGCGAGGGGGGGGGAGCCCTTCGCGAGAATCCACTTCGCAGCCTGCGCTGGGAGCTAGCCAAGGAGAAGCCTATGGCTGCAACAGGTGTCTGGTATGACACCACCTATGCGGCGTGCTGCTTCATGGGCGCGATGTAAGCAGCAGCGTTTGCGCCGCAACATCCAGGAGATTGCAGACTGGCCGGTGCTGGAATGTCACCATCTACATAGGGCAGATGAATGGGAGCCGTGGATCGACGACGAGGGCCAGACAGTCTACCCCTCCAAGGAAGAGGCCGAGTACACGGCTCCTCTGGCCTTTGCCATTGCTGTCTCGGTTTTTTCTGGTGGGCGGCGCGCAATGGATTCGCAAAGCTACAGGTCATGCGCTGGCCTCGACCCGCGTTTTCAGGGAATGGAGCATGGCACCGTTGGCTATCAGCTTGGGGTTGCGTCCGACACGCGCCGAGTGGCACAGTCGTACGCCTGCCAGATGCTCCGTGGAGAGTTGCCTCCAACCGGACAAGAGCCTTTCTCCAGGGACAGTATATGTGGGTCGTGGTCATCATTCCCATCGGCTCAGTCACTAAGTGGGCATCGCCGCATGTCCCGGGGCACAATTGTGCAATGTCAGACTGGCTCCCCCAATACATTGAGCACATCATGACCTCCGGCTTGAAAGAGGACCTTGCGGAGCTGTGTGGTTGCAGGCTGGCGTGCGACTGCCCAGCACAATCACCGTGCGAAGCGGATGTGTTGGCAGGAGGGCTTACGTTCACACATGTGGTTTGCAATGGCCAGGACCAGGCCAAGCCCAAGGCGAAGCGCCGCAAGCAGCCCGAGGACGACAGGCTGTGGTGGCGATCTTGGGTGCTGCCGGCATTCCTCCTACAGTCGGAGCCGTGATCCCCTATACGACACAGGAGGCGGTGGTGCTGGCGTTCAGGAGTTTGTACCCTGGCGACTATTTCCAGGACTTTCCCTTCCCGTTAATCGAAGACTTGGTGAATGCCCCTCCCTTCACCTGCTTTCCGCAGTGGCTCCGATCCCAGGAGAAGCCCTGGGACGGGGCAGTGGGACCTATTCTGTCCCCGACACACCCCAGAGGTTGCTGATGTGAACGGCAGAAGGGCAACAGGCCGGTGCGCTGTCGCATAAGGCAGCACTCCCTCCACTACTCCCCTTCGGGCTGTCACCAGACCAGCACTTCCAGGCAGCGCTGTTGCGGTTCCACGAGCCTTTGCCAACGGAGCAGGAACCAGTGTTGGACGACGATCTACACTTTGCTGCAGCACTAACAGCTTCCAAGCGGGGGCGACTCCGTGATATGCGGCGTGCAGCAGTCGGAGCGATGAGGGAGCTGAGTCGTCGCTGGCAATGTGTAGGAGGCAGGCTGCGTGCTTTTCAGCCGGAAGGGGTCCGGCAAGCTACTGCACAGAGGGATGTCGGTCTCTTGGGCCTGCTGGTCGTCTTGCTAGCGTGGCCGGACGTTACTATGCCTTCTGGTTTCGTCACTGGGCTTCCGGCCGTGGGCTTTGCGCACAACTACGGCGTGTTCCCGCAGCAAGAGGCCAGCCGTGTGAGCTTCGCAGATGTGCTGGGCAACTGGGAAGAGTACAACTGCGAGATTGGCGGCTCCCTGCGACCAGGCAAGGATGACGAGTTCCTCCTCACACAGTCTTGCAAGGATGCTGACAACGGCTATGCCACGCAGCCCATGACTTGGAACGAGTTGCAGCGTTGCATGAGAGGCCAGCCTTTCCGGCTTATCCCACGTTGTGTCATCACACAGTGCCCCCCAGGTCCTCACACAGGGAACAGCAGCCAAGTTGTACGGATTGCTGAATTTCCTAGAGCTTGGCATGTGTGGCCGGGTTTGGCGCCGGAGGACTGCACGCCATTAAGCTGAGACAGAGCGAGGCCGCGAGGGAGTTGACCCCGGCATTGCTCACAGCTTTGCAGGTTATACAGGCAGTGTTGGACGTGAAGCCGTTTCGGCCATTTTTCGTCATCCAACCCGAGTGTGACCGTTTTGTCTTGTCGCAGCAAGCGATGCTGCCGAAGACGAAGTGGCCAAAGGGACAGGAGGCTTCCTCCTTCTTTGAGACACAGAGCCTACAGGCCGCGAGGCGTTCGTGGCGGATATAGGCAGACAGTTCTATGACTCTATGAGTCCTGGTGAGCATAAGATCGCACAGCTCGAATTGTCCATGGTGCTATACGCCTTGGTGGCGAGGCCAGACAAGTTTCGCGGAAGGCGCGGAGTCTGGTACATAGACAATGTTGCTGCCCTGATGTGCTTAATCAGAGGGCGGTCGGATTCGCCGGACTTGGAGAGATCCATCTCGCTCTCTTTTCCCTTCAGACATGGATTTACTGGGAGTGGGTCCCTTCGAAATCAAACTGGGCCGACGCGATCAGTCAAGCAATCGTGGCTCAAATCGCACCAAAAGCGGTGCAGTAGTTTTTGTCAGGTAGCGGTGGGCCCCTCCTTGGCACTGGTTTTTGTGCGGGCTGTGTTTTCCTGGTTTTGTTCGTTCGTGCCTTGGAGGGAGTAGGGGAGGGGGTAGTGTGCAGTTCCGTCCATTAGTGGGCGAAGAGCAGTAGATTCAGCAAGCCATAGCCGACCTCGCTCTCCAAACTGTTGCAACCATTCTGCCAGTCACTCACATACGTGTTTTTGCGCTTGAACTTGTCGCAGATTTTGTGATTGACAACGCTTGTGAAGCAGACAGATTGGCCATTCTTGAGTTGGCTAGCCGTTTGTGGGCACAGGACGCAGCAGTGGAAGTAATACCGGCCATCCTGGAGGTGTTGCCGAGAGGCGAAGGCCTGAGGCTGATCAGCTTTATCTCCAGCAACTTTCCCACTCTCCAGACTGCAGTTGAAAGTTGTTTGCGTGTGCAGCTCATCGACCTCTGCCTTTCAGCATGATGTTCAGACGTTTCATGATGAGTTGGTTCTGCATTTTTCTTGTACATGCATGCAGATGGATCACCGGCTTCACCAATGTCGAGACAAGCGTTGGACATCAAAGTCGCATGCAGGAAGCTCATCGGCCCCACAGGGAGCCGCATCAAAGGCGAGCATCAATCCAGGTCCCAAGGCACCACGCTCAGCAGGCCGAGGACCATTGCCAGCCCTGCCGAGTCAGTATGTTCCCGAATTTTCAGCCAGCGTTGCGTCAGGTTCAGTGCAGCCAGCAGCACATAGTGACCAGATACGGCCCCCACCTAGGGGAGCCGACGCCTTGCTGGAGTGGAGCGAGTCAGAGGGATGGTCTGATCAACTTGCCATTGAATGTCACAGATCTAAAATGCCCGCGTCACACAGGACCCGCAACACTTGGAAGAGGAGCCGTACCACCTCGGAGTCAAACCCTGAGCAAGGGCCGGGAACAGATGACTCACTGTCCACTGCCGAGGCACAGGCGCAGGGAACCTCAGGCAACGGCACTGAGGTGTCAGGAGCAGCGCTTGCAAATGCAATCTCTGTTGGCACGTGTGGAGCCATCACACAAGGCCTCATACGACAGGTTCGCTCTCTGCCATCTAGGCAGCTCAAGCGCAAAGCCGCCCAGCTTCTGGCCATCTGCAATTCCTTGGAGAGTCAAGCCGCGCAATCACCTGGGAGCCGTTCTCGGCCCCATAACGGAGCGTCATGACTCGGTTGGCAGCCTGTCCTGCAGGGGATGTGCAATAAAGATGCAGCTGCGACCTCAGAACATGTTCTCTCACTGCAGTCCCGTTGCGCTTGACAACTCGAGCTCTTGCAAATCTTTCCTGACCGACCTCATGTTCACCCTCAGAAGCCAAGCTGACATGCATAGGACAGGAGCATCTTTGCAGACTTGTCCCCGAATCCTCAATACTCGCCTGATTTCACAGTTCAGCCCCGAGGTCAGCCTGTCATCAAAGTCACAGCTCACCTGGATTGAATGTTGGCCAGCGCCTCATCAGAGCTCTGAGATCGGCCACTGCGATCACAGTCGTCCATGCACTCCATGTCAGCGCTGCAATCAAGCCACTTACTCTGCGTGTAGTGCTCGAGCGAAGGGTGCAATGCAACCCGCTGCAAAGTCGCAGCGCACAAATCCCAGAGCGCACTATCGACCCGATGGCGCCAGGCGACGCACGGCTGGAGAACTGAGGCAACGCCGCGAAAGAGCCGAAAGAGCGGCGGCTAGAGCGCGTGCGTCTGAGCCAGCCAGGGAGCCGAGCTCGGCCCCTACGTGAGAGGGATGGCGAGATGAGGTCACCAGCTGGAGAGATTGGCAAGAAAGTGGATGGCAGGAAGGCTGGCAGTCAAGTCGAGGCTGGTGGCAGGCGCCAGAGCATGATCAACGACAGTCCAGGGCCAGTCAGCGCCATGCATCGACACGCCATAGCGGCCAGATCGAAAGCGTGACGCACTACGTCACCTGGTATCCGGTGCCTTCCCAAGCGGCCCCCGCAGGGGTGCCGACGCCAACAGAGGCGTCAAATGCTGATGGAACGGAGCAGCCAGTTGTGGAGATTGAAGTGGAGGTGGCAGAGGATAGCACCAACTCTGAGCCGGACGAGGACACTTTAGCCGTGGTCGAGGCCATGGAAGCGGCCCCCGAGGAGGAGGCCGACCAACAGCAGGAGATGACCGCCAGGATAGCAGACATGCCTTGGAGCAAGATGGACGGCTTCATTATACCAATGGCGGCTCGTGAGACTCGGGAGACTTTGCCGACGATACTCGACCTCATCCTCATAGAACAGCTTCGACTGGCCGATGCTCCCTCACACCTCGCTGGGTACTTTGCTGGAGGCCACACGTTCCATCAGGCCAGCGAATTGGAGGTCGGCAACTATATCCTTGCCCTCACGGCTGTTCTCATGGCACCACATGTCGCCACCATTCACTCGAGTGAGCTCAAAGCTGGCAGATATATAGAGGCCTGGATCTCACTGGCACGCAAAGACGCCAGTCTTCTGGAGACACAACAGAAGTTCGTGAGGCTGGCAAAAATTATCCACAAATTGTGCCAGCCCATGCGCCAGAGCCCGGTCCTCTACCAATTGTTGAACTGGCGACGAGGCTCGCAACACTGCTTAGACGTTTTGGCGCAATTAGCGGAGCTCGGTGACACTATGCTCCAGCAGCAAGCTTGCACGACTACCCCCGAGCTAGCAAGTCATGCCCACCGCGTCAACCAGGCGATCCACAAGCAGTGGCCCCGCCAAGCACACCGAGCATGTGCGACGCCTTCCGCAACCAGAGCCGGAAAGTCTCCCACTACAGCAAATGCTCATGGTGGAGGATGGACAGCAGGAGACGGAGCCGGAAAGCATCGAATCAGAGGACCAGCCGGCCCCTCATCAGGGCGCCGAAGCCACTGGTGACACATCCGCAGCCGCGCAACGGCCCCGTCTGGGCGCCAGGTCCAAATCTCGAAGGCGCTCACGAGCATCCTACGCCATCGAGCCAGAAAGGAAGGAGTCCACATGCGAGATGATGGCTACGTGGCCCTTCGTGATGTGCTGACCACTAGACGGCTCAAGTCTCTCCGTGCAAGGGCGGAGGAGATTGTCACCATTGTGCAAGACTCCGACAAGCAACGTTTTGAGCTCACGCACATTGGTGGCACGGCCTACGTCAGAGCAACCCAGGGCCACTCCATACCTCTCCAAGACGACCTTGTCCTTCAGGAGATCCTTGAGCCGCCGCCCATTGCTGCGCACGGCACCTACAAAGAGTACTACGCCTCGATCTATGGGCAGCGGTGAAGCTGCTGGATGGTAGCCGCGACCACGTGTTTTCCCACCTGGCACTTCCACCGCTAGAAGTGGTTCACCATGCCCTGGCCGCTTTTCGGGCCAGAAAAAGGAGTGCCGACAAACCGGCCCCTGGATCTTTTCGCACGATGCGAGCTCGCTCCCGATATATGGTGCCGACTGCTCTGCCTGCTGTTTTTCTCTGCTCAAGCCAGTCGGACGCATCGAATGTCCCTAAATGCACTGCTCAGGTCCCACATACACCCGCGCACTCATCGTCGGCAGCTCTGACCTCAGTACCAGCACCATATGAATCCCGACCCAACAGAGTCCCAGAGATCCGCTGCAGAGTATCAGATAGCATACTCGACACTCTCTTGCTCCTGTTACTGCTCCTCGATGTTGCAGTCCAGTCCCTTCGGCGACAATTTATGTCACCTGCAGGCTCATGAAGGGCATCTACAAACGCCGCCGCATCCTCACGTCTCAGTGCATTGTGAGCCGCGTTGCAATAGCCCGAGTCTGCAGCCGCCTGTCACAGTGCTGAATTCTCTACAGCAGGATGGTGGGCCGTTGGTTCGGCCACCAAAACCAAGGCAGACGGAGTGCTTACACTGATTAACCCGCGCTTTCCATGTCAAACCATCAAACATGACGAGGTGATACCTGGTCGTGTCTTGCGAGTGCAAATTGCAACCAAGTCTGGTACAGTCGAAACATTCAATACGTACCAGCATCCTGGTCCCAGGCTGACAGCGCTGAGCACAACCTCGCTCGGAGGCACGAGCTACTGGACAAGCTGTCCCGTTCAGTGCTCAACATTGCCAGACGCAGCACAGTCATAGTCGCAGGTGACTTTAATGCTGAGGTCCAGTACTCTCAAGGACATACTGGCACAGCTCGCGCAAACACGGAGCGACACGTGGGCACTAAGGCAGCCGATCCCACGGCCCTCGCAAGATTTCTTGAAAACAGTCAGCTGATAGCTCTCAACACCTTCCAGAGCAGGATCCCGCACACTTACTTCGGGCAACAAGGGAAAAGCCAGATTGACTTCATTCTCACCAGGGCTATCTCAGCTGACTCCCATTCCAAACACACCAAAATCTTTGAGCCACACACCGGCGGCTGGAAAGAACTAGGCCACAGAGCCCTGGACACCAGTGTCCGCATAGTGCAGCACTACCATCTCCAACTTCCCAAAAGTCAAACCGCTCGGCTACGACAAAAAAGAGCTCGACAAGGCTGTCAGACAAAAAGCACCCAGCTCCATCGCACTTATCAGTCGGGTGCAGGAACTCTGCAATCAGCAACCCAACGCGCAACTCCATCCGGACACTCTCAATGCACTTGTTTTACAGGCTGCGGGAGAAATCTATCCACCAGAACGGAGGGTAGCGCCCAAAGCTGATGAAGAGTTCCCCAAACTTTGGGAGTTGAGACGCAAACTTCGAAACGCTAAGCCCTGCACCATGCTTGGCGTTCTCAAATTCTGGAAGCAATGGACCCAGTACCAAAAACGAGTCAAAGAGGCGAGAAGCGGCTTGTGTCGCCAGAAAACGCGAATACACCAATGAAGAGCTCCAGGAAGCTGAACGATGCCACACGACAGGTGATCAAGCTGGCCTTCAAGCTGGCCTCTACCGGGTAGTTCGTGCGCTTGCGCCCTGGTGCCCCCGCAAACGAACTCAGCTCAAAGGCAAAGACGACAGACTTCTTACCTTCGGCGAAGAACATCAGGCCTTAGCTAAGTACTTTCGGGACCTCTTTGCACCCCCCAACGTCGATGTGCCGACACTCCAAGCCCATCCACACATCCCACATTCTACAGCAGCACTCACAGCCCAGCTTCAAAGACTAAAAATTGGGAGAGCCGTTCCACCCAACTCGGCCCCCGCGTCGGCCTGGAAATGCTGCGCCACAGTCATTTCGCCATATCTTTCCACATACATTGCCAGCAGCCACTTACCAATGGGGTGGACGGACGCCAGTGCGCTACTCCCCAAACCTAACAAGCCCAGCAACTGCCCGGAAAACCTCAGACCCATTGGGCTTATACGACCAGATGGAAAAGCAATAGGCGCCATCAAAGATGAGCTCATGAAGCAGGTAGAGCCCAGCATGCAATGCACCCCTCAGTTCGCGTACCTGCAAGGAAGAGACATCAGCGACTGCCTTATCAGGATCAACAAGTGTGTTGAGACCACTCTCCAGACCATCCGCACACAAGCGAAAAACAGATTCGAAACTCGCGCTAAGGTCGAACAGGGCACATATAACCCTAAGGACACACCTGATCTAGTAGGTTGCCTTATACTTTCCGTAGATCTCTCTAAAGCATTCGATAATGTCGACCGAAAAATGCTTGAACGCAGCCTCAGACTTCAAGGCGCAGAGGAAGGAACAATCGCCGCGATTCTCTCGCTGCACGCAACAGCCAAGTATGTGATTGAGTCGGGGGGGAGATCCTACCCACGAAGAGAGGCATCAGACAGGGGTGCCGTCTTGCACCGGCCCTATGGGCCATACTATCGGCCCAACTCCTCCAAGATCTGCAGAATCAGATAGGGCCCCATGCAGCTCTGCCATTCACGGCCTTTGCTGACGACACTCTCGGCCATTGGCTCATACATGGCCTCGAAGAACTAGAAATTGCTCAGCGCCAAGCAGCCCTTTTTCTTCAACTCCTTCAACAATACGGCCTAAAACTCAATGAAGACAAGTCAAAAATTCTATTCAAATTCAGTGGCAGATGTGCGGCGCAGGCCACCCGCTCGAGAATCACCATGCGCAAAGAAGTGAAATGTTGGACCATACCTGCCGCTGCCCATGTTTTCACGATTCCCATTGCCGCAGAAATTCAATACCTGGCAATTGTAGTCAGTGTGCGCCGATCTACGGCCACCTTGTCAGTTTGCCATCGCCTGCAAGAAGCCGACAAGCGTACAGCCCAGCTGCGTAGATCCACTAGAAGCAGAAGAATACTTGCAGCCAAAACTAGACTCCGGATCTGGCAGACTTGCGTTTTGACCAGCGCGCTTCATGGTCTCCATGCCATCAAACTCGGCGGACCTGACGCACTCAAGCTGTCACAATGGTTTCACAGACAAGTCAGAGCCATTACGCGCCTGCCGGCTCACATCACCAAAGTGAGCAACGCAGAATTAAGGCAAAAATTTAACCTTGAAGACCCCATCACTATACTCCTGCACAGAGCAGAACAGAAACTCGGCAAAGTTCAGGCCAATCAGAACAAAAATCCCGGGTGCTGTCCTGCCGCCATTAGTGAATGGGCTGACATTGTAGCGCACTACAAAGCGTTACTCGCTGCTAGTCAAGCAAAGATTGTCGAAGTATCGGACGCTCGAACTGAGCTCTATCATGCATGTCCTGAATTCGGCCTTTACTTTCCATCGGCCAAAACACAAAGGCAGCATTTAGCCCGCAAACATGGCGTTAAGGTCACCAAGATTGAAAACGTTCAATTTGATGTTGCCAAACATGCCAAAAATGGTATGCCACAATGCCGCTTTTGCAACACTAAGTTCAGCTCGATGGAGGCACTTCGCTCACGTGTGCTCCGAAACACGTGTGAGTGGCACCACAGCGAAAAACCAACCGCTCCATCGACAGAGCGAGCCGACGCTCCGGCTTAGTCGCGCAGCAGAGAAATCATACCAGGGAAGGACAAGCCAGTTTATAACTCCCAACAGGCAAGAACACCCGAACAGCATCTTCACACTGACGTTGAAGATGAGGCTACCACATTTTTCTCAGCCATGCCTGCCGACATCGCAGCCCCACAGAACGGATCAGCTTCGCTGAGGCCTCGGCTGACAAGCTCAGACATCACTGCGCCCTTTGCAACCACTGGATGGTCGACATGAACAGTATTAAAACGCAAACATGCCAGCGTTTGGCACAAGTGCAACCCCACCATTCTTCAAGACACCCTAATCAGAGATGCACCCTGCCCCTACTGCACAAAGACTGTTTACGGAGTCTCGCGGCATGCGCTACAGTGTCCAGTTCTCATGCAGATTGCACTCCTCATGCGTGTTTTGGATCTGCAGGTCGATGTCTACTCAGAAGCTCGACTGCAAGCTTGCGTCACAGTCGACCAGGCACGCCGACTGCTGCAGCATCCTGCCGAAGCGGTGAGCTCTGACCAGGTTCCACTTTTGCAACTAAGCTGTCACATGTGCGGAGAAGCAGTAGTTGATGTTCAGTCCTGGAGACGGCGCTATCGCACTAAACATCCTGACTCCTACAAGATTTTCGAAGCTCTTTCCTCGCAACATTTGGGCACAATCGACCTTGGCCGGCCATGCCCCTTTTGCCAAACTGAATATCAGAAGACGCCCAAGGTGCACGTCGCCAAGTGCTTGCCACTCCTTCAGGTAGTGGCAATTTCACTTACTGGTCCAAATGACCAGCGCAGAGGCGCAAATCGCAGCTCTCTGGGGAAGTCAGACGGCCCTCAGCACGGCCCCAACACCCTTCGGGGGGGTGCCGAAGAAGCAAAGAAGAGCCGAGCCGCCGAATCCAAAACGGCAGCCAAAGCCCAACAAAAGAGAGAGGGCCACCCCGGACCTGGACGAGGAGACGGAGGAGGAAGAACTCCAACAAGATCGTCCCAACAAGAGCCTGCAAAAATTGCTTGTTCAGATGATCCTTCGCCACGAGTTCTCCTTGCAGATGTTGGAGGCGGACAGAACCTTCTGTCTCTACTTTCTCACCAAGGACAGCACAGTTCTCCCGCAACTTCACAAGACCTCACTGGACTGGAAGGAGAAGCACGAACAAGGCCTAAGCGGCGGCCACACAGTTGGTGGGGTTACGCCTTCGGCAAGAACGCGTCAAGCCAAGCAAATTGGCGGAGGCAGTCAAGAAGGCCAGCAGACGCTGAACTGCTTCTTTGGCTTGGGGGCCAACAAGCCCTCGGCCCTCGGCCCCCAAGGGGGAGCCGCAACACAATCCTTCGCGAGACTCAGCAACTGAGTCAACGGGGCCAGCCAAATGCGCAGCCTCGGGGAGCAAGGACATTCCAAATGTCCATACAGGGGTAGGGGGGGACTCTTCTTCTTCAAGAGACCGCAATGGGGACACAGCTGTTCTCGAGACAGCGCAACAAGCCACCGCTGCTGCAAAAGGACGCAGCCACTGGCATGAGGGTATCGTCCTCATAAACAGGCACAATCAGTGCTACTTGAACTCCACCGCCTTGCACATTAGCAACATACGAGCTCACGTCAGTTCACAAGTCGGCGAGATTGATGCCTTGCATCAGGTACCCACGACTGATCACCAGATAGACTTGTTCCAGCAGGAAGGATGGAAGGCACTGCTCAAAAAATGGAAGAAGCCTCGACAACAGCATGATGTCACTGAGCTGCTTCACTTTATCTCTTCTGCGCTGCAAGGTCCGGCCATGGAAGGAGAATGGGCCATCAATCGCCCCACTCTCAGCTCCCCGATGCGACTCTTAGATCACTCGCCTACTAGTCCTTACATTAAAATGAATTTTGATGGTGACATGGAACTTCAGGAAGTTATAAACGGTTGGAAGGGCAGCACACGTGTGACAGCGCTGATCAGTGCACCTGAGATTCTTCTCATTAGCCTAGCGTGCTTTCAGTTCTCTGGCAATCGTGTCAGGAAGAAGCGCAACCGCATACAACTTCAGCGCAGGGTGGTCATGCCTGTTTTTGACGCTAGGACCGCTAGGAGAAGCCTAACGGCCACCGCAGGTGGGCCGAGAGCCCGACCCAAACAGGCTCGTGCAACTCATGATGCTCACTACTCACTCATTGGGGGCATCATTCACATAGGCGACCTTGCACACACAGGGCATTACCGAGCTTTTGAGATCGCCCCCAAGACGGGCATGCCAGATGGAACTGAAGATGCCATCAGTGCTGCTGACATCACCATTCATGATGACAACCGTAGACCAGCTGTAGCCACAAGAGCTCAGCTGAATCAGATACACAACAACGCCTACGTCATTGCTCTTAGGAAGTCCTAGGTTTGTTGACGGCGTTACGATGCTCAACACTTTATCCGTAGTATGCAGCACTTAGGTGCCATACTGCTCCCGGCGGGGCTAAAACAGCCCAATGGTCTCAATGACCTCGCCCGCTAGACTCGAGACTCTCGTGCAGCGAGTGAAATGAAAAAACGACGCGATCAGTCGGTTAGGCTTCACGTGGCATCGGAAGCACCAGTTCGCGAAGTTTTCCGCAGAGTTCCCCGCGATTATCTGGGATCTTCCTATTCCAGCTGTACTGCGGGTGTTCCACTTCGTTTAGTGAGTGCTTTGGGAGATTTTGGAGTGCAGTGGGAGGATCACATCCAGCTGTGGAAAAAGCTGCGAGATGTGACAGGTCGAGAGTCCTGCAGAGTGAGACTGCAGGAGTGAACGACCTGGACCTACTTCGTACTTCCAAAGCATTATCCCTAAGGAGTTTAGGGTTCTACGAAGTGTGAGAGCACACCTGGACGACAGCAAGCGTGGAATAAAGAAAAAAGTATATTGCGGTGTGACAGCTTGGCTGTGATGCTAGGAGGAGGATCCTAGTCCCGCCATTCTTGTCGGTGAATGAAATGTACTCATGTGTAGAGTTTGGCAGGATTTCTATTACCGAAACGCCTTTTGGTTCACAGCACCTCGGCTGTGAGCCAAAACGGCAAGACAGATTTTTCTGTCCCACCCAGCCCGCCCTAATTGCACGGTCCCCCGTGGGGTCGCCCTGCTTTTAGGATGTCTTTCGACTATGGGGCAGCGTCAGTGACGACCGCGGAGCGCAAGCGTGGAATAAAAAAAAGGTATATTGCGGTGTGACAGCTTGGCTGTGATGCTAGGAGGATGCTAGTCCCTCCATTCTTGTCGGTGAATGAAATGTATATGTATTTGTCTTTGTGTAAGGAGCGAGCCAAAAAACAGGGATAAGAGGGGAGAGGGAATTTCTTCCCTCTGTTGTATACCCGATCCTCACAAAAGAGAACAGGGAAGCACCCTTGTCATTTCCTTGTTGCGTCGCTCCTTTCATTTTGTAGCGGAAAGACTGTCTCCTTCCCTGCTATCTCGTCAATTTATCTTCGTGACTTTTTCAATTTTCGCGTGTGTAAAGCAAGAACGAAAAAGAATAGAAGAAAGACGACAAGGGATGAAGGTAGTGAGACTGACTCATCTTCTTGCATTTTATCTTTTCTCCTTTGTAAGAACACAGCCAAAAAAGAGGTTGCGGGAGGGTGAAAACCTTTTACCGACCTACTCCCTTCAATCTACTCGAATAGAAGAAGGAACGGAACACGAGACAGAAGGCAACAGAGAGAGAATAATTGGATTCAAGCCTGCTCAGGGGGAGAGAGAGAGAGAGAGAGAGAGAGAGAGCCCCCCCTTTACAACGAACGTAACGTTGCCTCCTTCCCTCTCTCCGTCGTCCATTTGCTTTCTTGTCCTCGCCCACTTGTGTGTCCATTTTTCGCGTTTTTTAAAGGACCCAAGAAGAAAGATAATAAGCGCGAGATAAGATGACGGCCCTTCTGCAACGGAAACAATGTTTCCTTCCCTCTCTTTCCCTCGCTTTTTGTCAATAAGAGAAGTTCTCCTCCTCTGCAAGACAAGAGCCAAAGCACAGAATCAGAGAGGACTGGGAATCTTTTCCCAGTCTTATGTACCCAGTCTTCTCAATGAGAAAAAAGAGAGAGAAGCGCTCTTGTCCATTCCTTGTTGTTTTCCTCCTACTGTCCCTTCCTCTCTCGCAGACTGTAGACTGAGAAAAGACAAGGTTAATTAAGGACAGCGAAAGGTGACAGGGAAACCTTGTTTGTCCTCTTTAGCACTTCCCTTGAATATCTACAACCGACAGAATTCAAGACATAGGAACGCAGGACAGAAAGAAAACAAAAGAGATGGTATAAGGGAATTCAGCCCTGCTCTAGGGGAGGAGGTCCCTTCTTGCAACGAACATGGCTATTTTGCGAAAGGCTGAAACTTAATGTTCTACCTGCTTTAGTGGGGGCCCCCTCTACTGGGTCATTTTGGCTGGGCTATTCAGGACACCCTGACCGTTTGGGGGTGCACGGTGGGATCCTGAATTAAGTCAAAACGACCGGGAGTCCACGCGTCGCGCCTTTAAAACTAAGTGCGGGCATCGCTGCTCCTTTTAAACCCCGCCCTAGTAAATCATTTCAACCCTCGGGGCCGTGTAAACAGGGACAATATCAGCTTCGACTGTCTTGGGGGGAGGGGGGGTCACATACTAAAGCAGGTGCAACATTGCCACATACTAAAGCAGGTGCACATTAAACATCCATTTTCAAACAAGAATAGTCAATAGTCAGTGGTTAGAGGGTTTAAGGTCCAGGGTTTGGGGAATAGGATTGGCCTAATCCATAGGAACAGTACCACAAAGAAAGAGGTCAAATCATACATAAAGGTTCCTGCCACATATATATATACATATATATGATGTATGTACAGTAATGTAATGTAATGTAATGTAATGTAATGTAATGTAATGTAATGTAGTGTAATGGAATGTAATGGAATGTAATGTAGTGTAATGGAATGGAATGGAATGTAATGTCATGTAATGTAATGTATGTCTGTATGTATATTTATACATACATACATACATACATACATTCCGTACATACATACATGCATTATGCTTATATATATATACACAGGTGGCTGCAGTGTTTGGGAATGCGCAAAGAGGCTTCCAGTATGCTTCTACTAAATAGCTGAGGAATGGCTTTGAGGTGCCATCTGAGATCAAGGCCAAGACAACTTCTTTAAAGACATGCGCTCGACAACAACAGCTTCAGAAAGCTATGCAGTCAGTGCATATGGGCATCACGGGACCACATGACCCACATTGGGAAGGGTTTCGACATGATGATCGTTTCGAAAGATTCCCTCACAAGAGCCTTTTAAATTGGATGAAGCCCCGCAATGCCATCGTGATGACCTGGCTTGAGGATTTTGGTGGCTCGATTTGTGAACTCAGCGCAGAGCCTGGCTTATTGGATGATGAGCTGCTAGCGGTGGCTCTTTACACTGACGTCACTCAATTGCAGACTGCCTTCCGCAAAGACCTGCGACAAGACAAGGCTCGGGATTGGACACGCTTTGCAACCCATCTCAGTCGGGCACTCGAGAAGCTGTACCTGTTTGATGACTTCAACGACCCGATCAGGAACCACATTTCACTTTTGCAGCCGAATAAGCGCGTCTCTTTGGGCCTGGAAGCAGACAAGCTCGCCCTTTCAAACCGATACACAGAGTGCAAGATTTTGGTGGAATGTACGGAAGACTTCCAACCAAGAAGCGTGCCGACTCAAACTTTCTTCCACGGTCTCCATGGCATAGATGGTGCAGACTTGGCTTGCACAGATCTTTCACATATCCAGGCGAGCGGGTATGGGCACACCGAGAAGGAGAGCTTCCTGCACCTCAGCTACAACGGTTTCGTCAGCATGTCACGGTCTGAGTCTTTGGCAACCGCTTTTGCACGAGGACAGGGTGGAACAGTGGGAGCGCCAGCAGATTGCGGAATGCTGCTGAAGTTGGCAGTCAAAAAACCACTGTATTCGGTGCCTTCCTGGTGCAGTCTTGTAGAGGCATCTGGCATCTGGCCTGTTGCTGCAGATGTGTCTTGGGTATCGAACTTCCCGGGCGAGCAGGAGACGCTTTTCTTGGACCCTGTGTTTGCAGTTGAGGCTGGGGGAAAAATCAAGAAGGTCCAAGAGGGTGACTTCTGTCTCAGTGTGTTTGCTGGGCAGCCCGTGACAGCAGAGATCGACCATTGCGAAGATATGACCCCGTGATCATGGAATTCGGTTCATGACCCCTACCTGTGCAGCCGCAGTCCACAGTCATTACAGCACTGACACAGTGTTATGATGTGTGAGAATGTTTGGACTGAACATATCCATTCCGTTCCTGTGCCCTCAGTGCCTGGTGGCCCTGCCAAAGGTAAGCCCAGCCAGGCGACGGAGCTTGTGAAGCTTCGGCGCCCGAAACAGCATGCGTTGTTGAGGAAGCAAGGAAGCGCGCGAGAAAATGATGGCCGGGCTTTTCCATGATTTGAAGCAATCATAAAATGCCATGTCCATGATTCCAAAAAATGAAAATGCCATTTCCATTATTCTACAATATTTTTTTAAGCAGGCTGTCCGTGTTGCTCGGTTGCCTCAAATGTCTTTGGGCTGTCAGCTCGAATCACGCAGGACATCCTTATAGTAAGCCGCAAGCTCATCGTCAGAATATAATTGCGACGTCAGAGGGGATGTGTTTGTGGAGTTTGTTGTTGCAGTCGCGCCAAAGCATCTCAAAACCATCAAACCCGGAGTGTATGTTTGAAGTCGCCGGTCTTGATTGGTTGGCACCCTTATGTGCTTTACGTGCTTCTGATCCGGTGTCTGATGACCGGGTCAGTGCTATGGTGGCTGAAATGGATGGCGCTGGGTGGCCTCGAATAGCATCGGTATTGATACGATGCAAAATGATTCTCGGCGCTGAAGTTGTCAAGTTTCATACTGCAGTTTGCAGCACGTGGCATCAAGTGTTCAGGGATTTCAAGGATGAGAATAGAGGTGAGCTTTTTGCCTGGCTAGAGCAGCTTTGTACCAGGTTGACGCCATCAGCTGCTGAGAAGGAGTCCTGGCTGTGATGTGACTTGGTCATGCCCAGGGAGGTAACTTCACAAGACTTCATACATCCCGAGGACATGCGGTGGCAGCGAAAAGGGAGTGCGGAAATCGCATACCTGCGTGATGCCATCTCGAACCACAGCAGCTTTCTGTTCCTGGCTCCTTGGAGGATGTTCGAAACCATTGGGCTTCCCATGCTGGTGTTTGCAGTCGTGAATTTCGTGAAAGCTCAGGTGCTCTTGGCAGCGCAGTTTGGGTTGCAGCCGCTACTGACAAAGCAGCTCCTGCCACGGGGACATGTTCCCCAGGTCTTCCTGTTGAGCTCCAACTTCTCGAAGATACTCATCTCTCTGCTCATCTTGCTGCTACCAGGCTTTTCTACAGAGGCCCTGCAATCTCTGCAGTGCGTTGCTATGTTCTGCAGATTCAGAGTCGAGTACACTGCGGTGATGTAAGACTCCGTATGACCCTATATGACCCTGTACAACTCTGTATGAATGTGTATGACCCATTGCGAATCTGTATGACTCAGTGAGACTCCATATTGCCCCGTACGACTCTGTATGACCCCACATGACACCGTATGACTCCGTGTAAGTCAGTATGACTCCGGTCTGGGGGTTCACTGCAGGCTTCGATCACGTGGTCGAAGGTGTTTTGCAGTTTCGGCCATCATTTGCACGAAGGTTCGGCAACACTCGCGATGAAGTTGCAGACATCGCCCGCAGCTGGAGTTTGCGCCTCCTGGTGGCACATGATTCCCACGATGAGTCTAGTGGCAAGCCATGCTTCGCAGTTTGACGAGATGCAGCTTAACACTTGTTGCGCACCCGGCCAAAGCGATGCTAAGGCGAGTCCGTCTTAAAGGCTGGCTTACCGGCGATAATGTTTTCAATGCAGGGCTGGCTGCTGCAGGTTGGCCTAGACCTCAGAGTGTCACACAGAACCACATCGACTTCTCTAGCCAGAACAACACAAAACGTGCCCAGCAGATCCCCTTGAGACTGTAGAGCACTGTATATAGAGGAGCAGAACAGGATGTGGCATGATGAGACGCTGGGCTGAGGTCAAGCCCACATCGACTCTCTCAGTTTCAACCTTCTCAATCAGACGAAGACCCTGTCAGCAGCGCTCATGTGCTACTTGCTTCTGGGTCGACGAGTGAAAAAATGCTGTGTTCAGACGCGTCTCTGTGACCTGAATCTGAAAGTATCTGGCTAAGTAACCCTGAAGGCAAGAGACAGTCCCGAGTTCAGTGCTTCGCTTTGGTGCTGCTCTTCGTCTCAGCGTTGCTGCTGGGCACGAAGGGTTTTTCCAGCAAGAGCTCAAGGCCAGGAGTTGCTGCTCTTGGCTTGTAAGCAGTCACTGCTATAGTGGTTCTCTTGCAGAATCACAGGGACACAGCCGGCGCCGATGCTGGCGACGCCTTCTTTTTCGGAGTCCTACCCGTGGTCACTGCGGCACTCAGCTCTGGCCTGACAGCCGCCATGACACAGCGGACATTGAAGGGTGCACAAGGGCGGAGACTCAACAAATCTTAACGCAATTTCTCTTTCTTGTGTGTTGTGCCAGGGTTGCAATATGTTGTGCTCAAATCCATGAGCCCATGGCAAGGAACAGCTGGCTGTATTCAATGGAACTGTCGATGTGGGGCTCTGCCTGCCTGCTCGCAGGCACCAAAGTTCCAGCCTGTCATGTGTTTTTGGTCTTGTCATGGTCTTGTCATGCATCTGCAGTCCTTGCGAACTCTCGCGTGGTTCTCCCCTGCTAACATCTTGGACATAGGATGGCACACAGGCTGCCTGATGATGTATGACGATGATGATGATAATGATGATGATGATGATGGTGATGGTGATGGTGATGATGAAGAAGAAGATGGTGGATGATGATGAAGAAGAAGATGGTGATGATGATATCATCACATCTGTTTCGCGGTGCTTTCCACGTGACTGCACACCTTTCACGCGCACACTTTGTTTTGCGATAATGTGCCACGTGAATTTGTGGAGCCCGATCCGCCGAAGTTTCTTTCATTTTGGATGAGAACGAGTAACGGGATGAGAACGAGTAGGGCAGCAAGGAGTGGCGGAGAAAGCATCAGCCGTAACAGTTGTGTCGGACAGCTTTATATAGGGTGCTCTGCGAAGGCATGTGACGGTCTGAGAAAGCTGGCAATGCTGGCATGCCCATGGTATGCCCGGTCTGTATTCACAACGTGACATGCCCTTCGCATTCCTGCAGAGGTGTTTGCTTCAGCAGCGACGCCCGGGGTCGACTAGTGCAAGGACCCTATCAGGTCCGATCTTTCGCAGAGGCTGTGCAAGCCTGGCTCGCTAGCATTGCATGGCTTGCCAGGGCTGGTCAGCGCTGAGCGTCCTGCCCGTCATGACGCAGGCTTCCGTTTTTGCATCGCACATGGTTGGACAATGCCGCTGCTCTGGAGGCAGTGGGTGGCATCCTCGTCGGGCTCGTCACGAAGCGGCGTGCTTTGCATTTGTTTCCCTCTTGGAGCCAAGGGCCTGTGAATGCTTGAGGCAACGCTTACTCAGGTATTCCGACTCTGTAAAGAAGGGCTTTGCGCTCGTCTCTGGCATCGCCCTGAAGCTGCATTCAACCTTAAGTTTATCCAAGTTTTCAGTCGTGAGAAGTTCAGAAAGAGCTGTGAGCGTTACTCCTGACTCTGGTACGGTATGGTGAAAGCTGTGCACTTGCTCATGCTCAGCGGCCCACCTTTTTTGTGCTTCCATGATTTCCCAAGGTGCTGACGACCTTGGCACAGGCTGTTTTGGAGGATGCACCGCTAACCTCAGGGCACTTAATAGCAGCGGCTGCTCGCCTCGACATGATTTGGAATGCACGACAGCTCCTGACGAATCATGCGGCTCAGCTTCCTTGCGCCGGATCTTCCTTGCTGAGGTCCTGGTTGCCATTTCGACCGTGCTTCATGCAGAGTTTCCGCCGGTGCAGCTGCGGAAAGCGAAAAGCATTTGAGAGCGAGGCGGGGCACTGGCATGAGCTGCAACTATACCATTATATGCGCTCTCCAGCGCAAGTTATCTATTTATTGTTTTGCCTCTTGATCGTTAGCCGTAGTTGCGTGTTTGCGTGTGCCCATCGGTCCAGGCTTCTATAGCCTTCTCACGTTCCCGAAGCATCCCAAGCAACCTGTTTCTTGATGCGTGGGTGGCGCTCACACAATTCCGATGTATCGCTAAATCCTTTTCCCCATTTCTGCACAAAGAGATGCCGAACAGTCTCAAGCTGTAGTGCTGCACATGTCTCTGCAGCACAGAGCTCGCTTACTTGCTGCAAGGCTTCATGTGTACATACTGAAACAATTGTTCACCTTCTACTGCCAAACGCGCTGTTGAAAGCCGCAGTGACTTGCAGCACTGTTTTGCGTGTCGTGCGGTTGTCCTGCAGATGCCTCATAGATGGGCAGATTGAAGAGCGACATCAGCAATGAGTGTCCAATCGCAGACATCAGTCTGTCCCCATACGTGTCAGTTATCAAATGTATAGTCGAAGAACAGATACTCGAATGAGTTCTGTTTGATAGCGCATGGTGAATCTGGCAAACTGCAGTATCCCGTGTGAAAACAAAAGCGATCTGCGTGCAGCCCAGCACAGGGTATGGCCTGCATGGCGCAGACCAGCTGTTGAAGTTCTGCAAGGTCGAAAGAACAAGTTCATCCTGGAACAGCAGATGGTTGCTCATGGAGATGTTTCCGAGCAGATGGAGAGAAGCTGAGAGTGTGCTGTGCAAGCCGTGCAAGCCGGTTGAGTTGGGTGCAACAACTTGATGGTTTTCATGGTGAGGCTCGTCGGGCCATCCACCTGATGACACGGCGTGGTGAACTGGAGGAGCTTGGAGCAAGCTGTTTGCCGTCTTGTGTGACTGCCTGGGCAACCACCTTGAGTTGCAGGAGAAACTCCAGAACACCCTGAGAAGAGTGAAGTAGAGATGCTTCTTGCTGCCAGTGCTGGCGCACGCGTAGCATCCTGAGAGACCTGCACTGAGCATTGTGCCAGAGCGTGTGCATACAACACCTGTGACACCTGTAGAGTGTGTGGAGATCGTTAGCTTTCCTCAGCCGCGGTGTGAGCACGCAACTAGGCGTGTGATGCGCATCTCGTGAAGTAGTTGGCGTCTCAGGGGGTTTTCTGAGAGTCCTGCCACTTTATTTGGCAATACGTCTCGTTGTTTTATTCTGGGGCATCTGCGAAGAAGAGACTGCCGAATGGCTGGTTGTGTTCAACATGGCGGAGTACTGTGGAGTACTGCTCTTTCACTTGCCAGTCTCTTGGTTCGCAGGGATGTTTTGTTTTGGTGGGCATGGCATTCTGCGGAATGCATCCCGCCGACCCTACTGTACCTCGGTGCAGTATGCCAATGCAGTGGTGTGCGGAGTACTATGGTTACACAACTATCACATCAGGTATCTTTGCATGCAAAAGTTCGGTTTAGTCAAAAGACAGAGCAAGTGTGTGCACTGCTGAGCCAGAGCCCATCCGAACTAATCAGATAGTGGCACGGGCTGCAAGTGTAAGCGCTGCAAAACCAGTGCCAGTTCAAGCGTCTGAGTCGATGCTAATGGCAACAACTCGAGCGGTGGGCGGATCTGTTCTACACTTAAAGCCTGCAGCTGTTCTGGCTGCAATCCTGGCTTGTGTGCATTGCTCGAACCGGGCTCCAGCCTAAGCCCTCGCTTGGTTGGCCCATTCTTCCTTCGCTAAGTCAGCTTAGCATGAAGGCGAATGGCCAATGAAGAGCTGCTGCAAAAACTGCGCCGGCAGCCACATCCTCAGGTATGCAGCGTCCTAGAGAGGCGCAATGTCAGTGTGAAGATCAGGCGACTTCGCATGGGCGAAGATCCGCTGCCTGTGCCCACGCGCCAGCTCGACCACACAAAGGAGAGGCTTGGACCGGTTGTGCGCTGATCGTGCGCTGATTGAGCGCTGATTGTGCTCTGATTGTGCGCAGTGGGAGATCATCCAGTCAATCCGGTCGTCCTCTCAACTTTGCCTCGAGGCACAGCCGCCGTGATGAGCTGGTATCATTGGAGAAGAAGGGTGAGGTCAAAGCTGCTCTCCCCTTGCGCCGCAGATGCAACACTGTCGTTGATGTCGTAGGTGATGCAGCGTGCTCGAAAGTTTCAAAGCACAGACAGTCCCGGGCCGGGAGCCTGGAACGCTCCTGTTCTCTTCCTCCCTCTGGGTCCCTCTCCCTTTCGCTCTCTCGTCCCCGTTTCTTTCTCTTTCCCCGTCTCTCTCTTGCTCTCTCTTCATATCGGTGTGCTGTATGGTGTGCTTGTGCTTCTCGGGCTTGATTTGCCGCTGGCCGTGAGCAGGCCATCCCCATCACGGACGCCCGGACGCATAAATCTCGACTGCCGCAACCTTGGAGTGGATTGAGATATGTGTTTGCCACTAACAGGTGCCACCTTTACAGCACGCTGTCTTGCACATGTTCGTCGTAACTCAGGCTGGGAGCAGCGATGCCGCGAGAAGACATGCCCATCACAGTCACCTTGCGCAAACGAGGCCAGGCATCAGCACCAGGACCGAACTGTCCGACATGACCGGCTCTTGAGATCCATTGAGTCCTGTCTTGAGAGAGTCTTGAATGTCTGCGTGATGTGCACTTCCGCGCGGTGCTCGGCTTGCTCCGCAGAGCTTGGCAGGACGTGGCCAGTTTGGCCACGATCCGGGAGGAAGCCAAGACTGGGCATGCGCTTGTCGACACAATCTCTGAGGAAGCATGGACGGAGGAGGCATGGGCGGAGACGGAGCGAAAAACCGTGAGCCACCTGGGGACGCCACGCGACGGCATGCAGGAGCTTGCTTGGAGCACTTAGTTGAGAGTGGGACATTGGATGTTTCATGCGTGCCAGGATGTCACCTTGCCGGAAGGGGAAGCCAAGGGCAAGAAGGCACTTGATGGGAACAGATCGTGTTCACCACCCCATGCGCAGCTCATGTTAAGCTGCCCAATGTCCGATATCGACTGATATCGATGCGTGATATGCCGCAGGCTCCTGAAGCCGAGTGCTTTTGCATGTGGGACAGCGAGGAAGAATGCCGAAGCCTAAGCTGTGACAAAAAGTCACCCAAGAAGTCCAAGCAGGATCAGCCACGGATCCCACTATGCTCCACTGATACAGAGCTTCTCACTTCCAAGGCATGGCTCAGGATGCTTCGTCCAGGCAAGAGAACGAGTCATACGGTTGACTCTGCTGTGTTGAAAGTTGAGCTGAGCCTGGGACAGTTTCGGAGCGAAGGTCTGCTGAGGCAGATGCAGAGGCCTGAGGGGCACCGTCAGGTCCTCCTTGTTTTCTCGCCCAGAATTCTTCTGGCAGGAGCCTCTGGAGTTCTCCATGCTAGATTATCTGGCAGAGCTGCCTGAGGACACTCGAACAAGAAGCTTGAACATGTCATACATGTGAGCACATTTCTGGCGAGGGGGAGGGAGTGTCGGCTAATCTTGCCGCTCGAAGTGCAGCCGATGCTTGTGGCGCTGCTTCCGCGCAGGGCGTTGCAGAGAAACTTCAGCGGTGTTTAAAGACACATGAAGAACTGGTGCAGGGTTCCCAGAGCCAAGCCAGAAGAATCTACGAATCTACGACAATCTACGACCCAAGCTGTCGTGTGCCACTTGAGGCGGAGGTTGTGCCAGAGGAACGAGCTTCTTCAAGCAGGGGCCCGAATTGCGCCCTTGTTCCTGGGATTTGGCCTGTAGTTGAGGCCCAAGTCCGAAACATTCGGTGCGATGGCTTGGAGGCAGTGCTTGTGCATGAACACGGTAGACCCTTTTAGTTTCACGCTTTCCTGAAGGCCAAAGTGTCCCCGATGACGCCGCAGCAGTCGTCAAGGAGCCCCCCATTCTCGCCCATGTCAAGAAAGTCTCCGCAGGCATGCCCTCGGTGTGTTTAGTATGCTCGGCAATGTTGAACATTTGCAGATGCGGTGACATGATGTGACGTGACCGTGCACAAATGCGAGGCAGCTTCAGTGTTCAGCAACGTGCGTGTGGCTCACAAAAGTGAAGCAAGGCAGGGTTCCTGACAGCCCGACGTGTTACACAAAGTGTTGTTACAGTTTTCCTCGAGGCTAGCGAAGCCAGACATATCCAAGGTGCATGAAACTTTGCTGCAATAAGCCTGCGACCCCCCTCGACCACAATGATTCAATGACATGATATCACTCCTGCGCGTTGGAGGATAGCATCTTTACCGATCGTGCGCGTCTGCGCGACGAGCACGATGTCATTGAGGTCGGTCGGTTCAATTTTTGTGTCTGTGTGTGTGCGCGTTGCTGCAAAAGTCTGTTATTGCGTTCGCCCTGAGGCGAACTTGAGAGCGAGACTGCAGCGCACCATCAAAGCCTCCAAAGAAAGAGTGCAGGCAATGCAGAGGCGCCGTGAAGCATTTCAGCACTTCTAGTGCTTTCCCATTTCTTTTGCGTAGCGCCGTAGACATGCAGGCGTGTGGAGCGGGAGGAGCTGCAGGTCAAGAATCGCTTCGAGGTTGAACGTTTGAATCGCTTGTCACCTTCGGATGCAACGAGCCCAAGCGTTAGGTCGCCATGCAGACACGAGAAGGCATGGAGCGCAGCATCAAGGCGGGACTGCAGTGTTTCGATTCTTAGGGCACTGCCGTCAGCTACCGGATGCTACCGGGGTTATGCAGGCTGCGCTGAAAGAGCACAGCCTGGCAAAAGTGCGAATCACAGCGCTCGAGGACTCGTGCCACCTTGATCAGAAAGTGCACGAAGTGCACGAAGTGCACGAAGTGCACGTGTGTAGTTCCGAGAGTCTGAGTAGGAGGCGATTAGCGTCGACATCGCTCGCTGCCGTTCGAAGGAGAAGGACCCTGAGCAAAAAACTTGACTCTTGAAGCATTCTTGCTTCAGCATCAGGCTTGCCTAGACAAGATCATAGTAATCCAGGAGCGCGAGCAACTGCTTGACAAGCAGACCAGCCTACGCAACGAGCTGAAGGCTTGGCAGCCCTTTGCCGGTCAGAAGCAGCATTGCTCGCGCAGCAGGAAACGGCGTTCTCAGTTTCATGGCTTGACCATACCAGCTGCGTATCCTGCGTTGCTGAGCTTGTCGCGGGTTTGGCTTGACTTCGCATGGGTAGTTCTCTAAGGGTGCCCTATTATACACTGGACCCAACTCACATGGTTTTTACTCCGGGCCTGGCAACGCTGCAGAAGTCGATTGTCAACAAAGCTTGTCCATCTCCACTCAGGGTGAATCACCCTTCACAGTGAAGGAGGTTAAGTTGCACCTACCCATGTACTGCCCGCACTCAAAGCACGTTTGCAGATCCAAGAGCACGCTTGCCAGAACACGACACACATGTCTGCGCGTATGTTGGAACATCCAGATGTGACGCTCCTTCGGGGCAACCTGGAGCTTTTAACAATTTTGAGACTTGGAACTCGAAGGATCAATCGCCTTCAGTGCCTCAGACACCGAACTGCCCCCTGCGCTGCATTATGGCGTGAAGCCGAAATAGTCCGGAACGCCGAATTGTGACACCGAATTCCCGCCTGACGCCAAATTGCGAAGCCGAATTACTCTGTGACACCGCATTGTGAAGCCGAATGACCCCATGACGCCGAGTTATACGCCGAATCACCTCCTGATGCCGTGTGAAGCTGAAACACCCCTTGTTGCCGAATTAGTTCCTGAAGCAATGCGGCATCTGCAGCTAGTTCCGCTTCGGCTTCAGGTCAGTTCATCTCCCCCCAACCCGGACGCCCGGTAAATTTCCATCCGCATCCCACTTTTACCTTCGGCCTTGGTTGCCACGCATGATGGGTGGAAAGGTTTAAGGGTTTGAGGGTTCGGGTGGGGACCGGAGGCAAGGACACTTGCAAAAGCGCAATCCTGTTCAACTCGACTGAGTAGAAGCCGGCGAACTAGCTTGGTCTGCAGGCGCTGCGGAGCAGGGCTTCAAAACATCAGAAGTGTGAGCGGCATATCCAGGACATGTAAATCCCAGCATGTGGCAAGCGTGTGCAAGCTTTTGCTTTCATGCTGTTGCTTAGGCTCGGCCCAGCTCTTCCCTCTGCTAAGTTATGTTCACTTTGAAGGACTTGCAGCGCGAGCTGGAGGCACGGTCGCCCGGCTGTGGACGTCAGTCGCAGATCCGAGCTGTAGCCAGGCACTCACCAAGGCCTGCCACTCTGAGAGTCCGAGATGGGCTGTATGACTCTGTATGTCTGCACAGCGCCAAGCCAGATGCAAATTCAAGAGTATGCCAATTCAATTCGGGGATTGGATCCCCAGGAAGGTGATGTACAGATCTATGCTGAGTGGCTCAGCTCAAAATCACAGAGGTTGGAAGACAGGGGCGTTCCCAGGACAAAACTGTGATTGACGCTTAATCTGCACATGCAGTGCATATCACGTTTTCTTGGCGCACTTGGCGGGAGTAGTGCCCTTGAAGAAGTCGGCTCAAGGGAGTGAAGAGCCACAGGGTTGAGACGTGTGTCAGTTGGGGGGGTGGGCACTGAGGAACCGAATCCTAAACTTGGGTTTAGGGTTGAGGGTTGAGGGTTGAGGGATGAGGCTTTCAAGAACCAGTACAGTAAGCAAATTATTCACGACCTGGCCCCATGGTGAAGCTGGAAGCTCAGCCTGAAGTTTCGTGAATTGGTGCAGTGACCTTGTCGTGAATGCCATCAGCCTTCAAAGCAAATGGAGCTGGAGCTGTTTGCGCGAAGCCGTTTGCGTGTCTTTGGGTTGCGGAGTGCAGAAGAGCTTGCAGAAGCTTGAGTAGGGCTGAGTAGGGCTGGGTAGGGCTGACCACGTCGTGGCTCACCCGAGTCGCCTGGGGCCGAGCCTGTCGGCCTTGGCACATGGCAGCACATGGGTCCCCACGTGGCTCCCCACGTGTGCACGACTTGTGCATCTCAGCTGCAAAAATTCTTGGTGTCTTCCGACGCGTTGAGAGAGGATTGCGAAGCTGATTGCGAAGCTCAGGCCCATCGCTTGACTCAACCAAGTCTCCAAACGATCGTAACAGCTCTTCGGCACATTTCGGCACCTTCTGACATTGAGCTTGACCTCGGCCTGAGCCAGGGCCCTGTTGCCGTCTCTTGTGCCTCGTGTGAGGTTATCGTCTCATCCGCTTGGACAGTGGCGTCGAAGCGCTTTTGATCTCCAGCTCTGACGAAAACAAGCAGAAGTCCGCTTGTGCTTGTAGCGTGCAGGCTCGGGAGTTCAGTCGATTCGAATGATTTTCATCTTTACTTTTCCCCCACCTTCGGTGTGGGGTTGTTAGATTTTAAACGCAACTCTTCTCCTCGGCCGGAACTCTTCTCCTCGTCCGGAACTCTTCTCCTCGCCCGGTCTACTCCGAGAGACTCCCTGGAGTGCCCAACCCCAGAAACTCCCTGGAGTCAACCGCCAGAGTCTCCCTAAAGTGCCCAACCAGCTAGTGCCCAACCCAGAGAATCCTGGAGTGCCACCCCGGAGTCTCCCTGGAGTGCCCAACCCCAGACCCCAGAATCTCCTTGCCAGAATCTCCTGGAGTGCGCAACCCCAGAGACTCTTTGGAGTGCCCAACCCAGAGACTCCTGGAGTGCGCCCAAGCCCAGATTCTCCCTGGAATGCCCAACCCTGCCCAGAGGCGTGCCCAACCTTAGAATCTCCTTGAGTGCCCAACCCAGTGGAGTGCCCAACCCCAGTCCCTGAAATGCCCAACCCCAATCCAAATCCCGAAGGTGGGGATGTTTGAAGGAAAATAATTTTTTACGTGGTCGCACCACCTGGTTGCAGGCGGGCTCCTTCAGTGATCCCATGAAGTGTCAGGGTCTGGCGCATTACTGCAACTTGGACATGTGACATGAAAAATTCCGCCTGTGTCCGATGACGTCGTCATCATGTGGGACAGCGAAGCAGCTGAGGTGAACACATGGTTTTTCTGGGAAGCAAAAGGTATCCGGGCGAGTCGCAGTTTGAGGAGTTCCTTTCCGAGAACGGAGGAGAGTCCAATGCCTATACGGAGTGTGAGTACACTTGCAGCTTGTCAGAAAAGTCTCACGTGCCGAAGCATGTCGATATTGTCTGGATCAATGGCAAGTCTACAAGGCCTATACTTCGAGGTCAACCGGAAGGCTGGACTTTCATTGAGATGCTCCAGTTGAAGTGCTTCAAGCATCGAATCAGCAAGGCATTGCACCAAGCACTCCACATGTTCGCCGAGCTTCTTCACGAGCCTCTCTTCACTCCAGATGCATCTTCGAGGGAGCTCCAGGCCGAGTGGGCAAGCGGAGCCGTGTGAGCCGTGTTTTAACATGTTTTAATATGTTTTAACATGTTTTAACATGTTTTAATGTGCTTTATTGTTTGTCGGGGGACGCAGCGCCATACTGTCGTGTACTGTCGTCTGCGGGGAATGGTAGGGCCTGGTAGGGAGACTGCAGAGACCCCCAGGCCATCGAGTCTGAGTTCCAGAAGAAGCGGAGAAGCGACTCTTGGCAGATCGCCGCTGGCAAACTGGCTCGTTGCGATGTTGCGGGTTCCGATAAGTTCCGATGGGTTGTGATGTGTTCTTGGGCTTCGATGCTAACCAATACGAATGAAATTTGAGAGGACGAGAGAGATGAATGCCGTGAATGCCCTTTTCCGAGGACCGCGTCCGCGCGGAGACCCTCTTTGCCAGCTTCGCTTCCCAGGGGCATCCTTGGAGGTGCCCCCCCGGCCCCCTTCTCGCCATCTCCGCACACAAAACTTCTCAGAAAGGCACAAACCCTTTGAACCATTGAAGCCCTTTAAGCCCTTTAAACCGGCAAAGCGGCAAAGCAGCGAAGCATTTGTGTTAGGATCTTTGGCTGGGGCAACTTGCAGAGCCTCGACGCAGACCCCAAAGCGCAGGCCTGTTGATGTGCTCATCCTTATGCTACCTTGCGCTCCGCCATATGCCGAGCGGCCGAGCGAAGCGATTTGAACAAAAAAGCAATGAAGTTCACCAGCCCCGTTGAGGGCATCGACCTTCACGCAGAGCTTGGTGAATTCTTCCGTCATCACTACAAGGCCTGGGTCAAATTACTCCACAGATGTTGGCATTTCGGTATGCATGCTCTGTGAGGCTTGCAGAATGCGGCTCAGCGTGTTTGGGGTTGAAAGCCTGGACTCACTAGAGTCTGCTGTTGCAAACGCCTTCTCCGTGATTCCACCGTCTTTTGGTGAGCAGCTGGACTTTGCATCCCACGGCCTTCCTCTGCACAGCAAGGACCGTTCTTCGAGCGTTCTAGGACGTTCTAGGCACTGTTGCCTCTGGATTTGGGCTACACTGCGGCTACACTCCATTTCGAATTTGGGGTTTTGGGGCTTGGGGGCTCAAACGTGTCCACGAAGGACTTGCCGCGGCTGGTGAGGGTACGACCGATCTCTGACGGGCACGTGCTTTGGATGAGCTGGCAACTTCCTTCACAACTCGGACATTACCAGAGCAGCTGAGCTGCTCTGGAAGACTTCGATAATTTTAACGCTACGCGACCCGCCTGGGCCTGAGCTGCTGTAACGAGGCAACCCAAACCAGGCGGCAAAGGGCTTTGGGGGGGGGGGGGGGGGGGGGGGGGGTTGCGGGGGTGTGGGGCGGGGGGGGGTGGCCCCTATGGCAGGCTGAAGTGCCCCCTGGTCCTGATGCACCGTCTGCTCTCAGACACTTGTCGGGTAGGGGGGGTGCCCATTTCAAAGTGCAAAATAAAGGGGTGCAAACCTGGTGCCTGTGCTGTGTGTGGGGAGGGGATTAGAGGTGGGGTGCCTTGATTTGTGCTACCCAGACGCCTACGGCCCAAGGCCTCGGCGGATTTTGCTTGCTGCGGCCGACCACCTTACAGGCATGCAGCGATTCTTGTCCCAAGGTAAGCCAGCAAGCTATCTCAGCAGTCTGATAGGCGAGAGGGTTCAGGAATTCTGAGCAGATCTGGGCGGATCCGGTACAAGCGATGATTCCTTACAGAATTGTGCCAGGAGATGAAGGTCATGGCTCGATCCTCTCGCTTTTGAAAGACAGGGGCTGGGCCACGGACCTCACGGCAGGCGCCGGTGGTGATAACTTCACCAACAGCAGCCGCTCGGAATGAGATGCAGCTTTCAGTCACCTTTGGTTAATGTTCTGTCGAAGCTTCGAGGAATGCTCAGAGCCCGGGCTAGCCAGGTCACTGGAACACTGTAAAAAGTTTTGACGCAGGAAAGAAAGAGCGAACGGAGGACAGTCTCAGCTCTGCCACTTATTTTTCCACTTAGCTTTGAAACAATAAGTAGGGTTTAGGGCTGACTCTGAGCTAAGTCGCCATGGCCGCTTGGACTACGTTGAGCCTGTAGAGGAAGGCGTTGCGAGTGAGGGCGTGGCGGCCATGCAGATGGATAGGAGACAGTCGAGATGGAGACACCAGCAAAGAAGCAGAGAACAGAGGCGACTTCTTCTTTGACGCTGGAGCCGTCCACAGGGAGTCTTCAACGAAGGTTCCAAGCTGCGCTCGCTTCTTCGCCGCCTAGTTTACCGCAAACAGCTTCCTCGTCTTTCGAAGGCCGTTTTGCCTCTAAGCAAGAGGCTGGACGGCTTCATGCTCGAGAGGCAGGCAGCAGAGAAGACTGTGCAAGCTGAAACAGGAGCCTCAGCGGCTCCAGTCCCGTGGCTGCAGGGGCTGCAAAGGCGTGAGGCCTAGTGAGCCATTGCTGCCAGTGAGTGGAAGAGGAGCACTTGGTCATACGCAAGCCGCTAGCAGAGCTCGATGCTGAGCTACAGGCCAGACTCCAGGCTCGAGTCACCGCCCGTGCTTGGCCCCTGCAGTGAGTTCTCTCTTCTGCGCTCCATGCCCGTCGGAGCTCCGGAGTCGATGCCGGAGCCGTGTTTGAGAGAAGAGAGGCAAGATGCAAGCGCTGCTAATGTGAAGAAGAAGAAGCCCAGCGTCAAAAAACCGCTGTGTTTCTCTCTGTTTCTCCCCAATTTTTGTACCAGTTCCACATCTGAGGTGCCTTGTTGCTCGAGACTACATGTGAGCTGCTGAGCTCGTTCCACTTAGTCTGCACCAACTCGCTAAAGTTCAAGGCAGGTGGGGAGCCCGTAGTGCGACGCGACAGCTGGATGCAGGTCTGGGCAGGAAGGTTGTAGTGCCACCCCCCATCGTGGTTCAGCATTCGCTTCACCAGGCCATTTGTCGTCACCAGCGTGTTGTGAGCACACAGCAGGTCTTTCCAAGAAGCTGTATCGTTGCGGCGTTTTTTCGCCGAGCCGCGCGCCAGGGAATCAATAATGGCCTGGTGAAGCGAATGTTGTTGAGCCACGATGGGGATTGGCGCTACAACCTTCCTGCCCAGACCTGCATCCAGCTGTCGCATCGTAAGTGGAACGAGCTCAGCAGCTCACATGTGGTCTCGAGCAACAAGGCACCTCAGATGTGGAACGGGTACAAAAATTATCTGCAGGATTAGCAGGGCGTCAGCCTCCCAAGCATGCCTAGCAAGCTGACCCTGCTGACGCGCGACTGTCTCGTGGCCATCGAGGTCGCACCTGATGCTCTCTCCAGACCTGAGTTGGGCGTCTTCCATGTCATCTTCACCACGAAGCTCCTGAAGATCGGCTACACCTCCCAGAGCCAGCTGAGAAGCGCGACGAGTCGGCGCTCGTCGCGACCTGCCAGCGGGATGCCAAGCTCTTCGCTCGGCACGAGGCTCGCGTGAGCCGCTTACCACTTCTGGTGCTGCGTGGCTCTGCGGCACAGGCGCGTGCGCTGGAGAGTTTCATGCACCTCTACCTCCGGGTGCGTGAACGAGACATGTTGTTGGACACTGCCGGCTCCTGGCAATGCCTTGCCTTAGCAGCCCAGAACGTCGTCTGTGAGCAAGTGCTGCCAGTGCTGCGGAGAGCCCGCTGTACAGCGGCGCAGCTCAACGCAGGGATCTCGGTGATGGACAGGAAGCGGTTGTGCCGCTCAGCAAGTCAAGGAGGAGATGGAAACACAGATGTCTGACATCCCTGCCTTTGTACAGTTTGCAGAAATAGAGCTACGCAGCCTGGCTGATGTGCCTGAGGCATCTCAGCAGCAAGGCCCTCTTTAGCTCCCGTGTCAGAGCCGGCAGCGGCAAGTGCGTGCCAAAACAAAGCTAGTGCTCTTGGTGCAGTCGATGCTACTGCTACTGCTACTGCCTCTACGATGACGACGACGACCGTTACGAGTGCTGTGACTTCTAGTCCTACTAATGCAACTCGTACTACTCGTACAACTAGGACAAAACCTAGTGCTAGTGGCCATGAAAAATATTGCTAGAACTGCCGTTCCATTCCATTCCATTCCATTCCATTCCATTCCATTCCAAATTCAAAGCGGTCGATGAGCTTGGCGTGACAGTCAGTGGCACTGCGTTGCGTTGCCGCTTCATAAGAGCGCTTCAAAGTTTTATCTCAGCAGGAAAAGTACATGCAATATGCAAACTCAAAGCTGAACCGGGTGGGTGGTCAGCTCAATGATGGTCTGCGTTCAGAGAGCATCCAGTTGAGGACCTCCATGGAGAGTTGGTGCGACTGTGATGCGTCGCCGCAGCCAGCACATCCATTGGTCCAACCGTCCATAGACTTTATAGACTTGAAAAGATGACTTGGCTTACATAGGCTTTTACAGTTGACTCTTTTACAGTTGACTCGTTTTGCATATCGTTCTACACATGACTCGACTTACATCGAGTTTTACAAATGATTCGCCTTACTTAAAGCTTTTCACATCAATCAAAACTTCTTCCCCCTGTGCAAAGTCTGCGAGACGTTGCTTCGCGACTTGAAAAAAACCCAGGAAAAACCCCCAAGAAAACCACAAACAAGCCCAGCCACAAACGGGCTATTTCGCTTGGCTACAACACACGACCTTCGGTCCGATGCATCAAGAGCAAGCCATCACAGCGAGCATCATGATCCATCGGGCTACCATCTACACTGCGACATGCAAAATTCGACGCCCCTCCGCCCCCCCCCCCCCCCCCCCCCCCCCCCCTCCCCCCCAACAAAAGGCACATTAATGTGCAAAAACACACCGTCAAAGGTTAAATGCACGCGTGCTACTAGTACCACGGTATTGCTGCTAGTGCTCTTGGCACTGCTGCTCGAACTACTGGCACTGGTACTAGGAGTAATTTGGTCGAGGGCCGCTCATATTGCGCTACTACTACTACTACTACTACTACTACTACTACTACTACTGCTGATAGGGCTACTCATACTACAGGTACTGCTACTGGTAAGTAGTCTAGTACTACTAGTGCTGGTACTACTGGCGATGCTTCCCCGTGTCTCCAATTATTGTTGCTTTGAGCGGGTCTTGCCATTGTTGCAATTCTGCAATTCGCAATCCTACGACGAATACGACTTTTGCGATTGCCACCCTGGTCCTCCTACAAGCGCTAGCTCTGCTCCCGATTTTTCTGGTGCTGCTGCCCAGAGGCACTTAGTGCCTCCTCCGCGCCCTTCGCCCACCTTCACGAGAGAGCCGAAAAACCCCACGAACCTTACAATCCCTTTCGTGCGTCCTTGTTCTGCAGGCAATTCCATGATCTTCAGTGTTGAAATCACGTTGACGGTCAACGGGCTCACCAATTGGACGGAGGTCGCGACAACTGTTTTCCAGTACTTGGACGTGCTCAAAGGTGATTTGCCATCCTACCTCTACGAGGAGAAGAAGCAGATGGCAGAATGCTCTTTCAGGTTCTTGCAAGAGAAGGCTCAGCTTGTTCAGCTTTGGAAATGCAAAAAGTGTGCACATAGTGTAACACAGTGCGCTCAGTGCTCAGTTGTCAGCAGTCACCTGCCCAGGATCCCGGTGACATGGTGATTGACATGAGTGCCGCTCAGCTTAGTTCTTACAAAGAGCGTGCGTGCATGTGCTGAACACACAGTGATGTGGGCATGTGACAGTGGACGGAAAGCTGTGTGGTGTGGCAGCCATCCGTGCAGACAATTTAGATGCGCAAGGGTGAGTTCAACATGACCAGTAGGGAATGATTTATTATTCCTGACGGTAGCATGTGCCATCCTGCATCAGGTTGTGGACGCGACAAATTGCGCTGTTTATTGTTCTTGCCAAAAGTTTTCACGTGGCGGCGGTATGACGCTTGAAAACAAGAGGTAGCACTTGACATTGCGAAAATGTTGGGAGCTAGTCTTGGCGAGTGAAGCGTTTAGAGCGGCCGATATTCTTAAATGTGGAGCTGCTCTTACGCTATCAATCGGTGGAACTAAAACCATCTCCAATATTGCACCGACCGTAAACTTAGTTGCATGTATCTTGATTCACCTTGAATGAAACAGCTGTGCTTGCAACCGCTCTCACGCCGTTCGATGAGTATGCAGAGGATTGTCTCCGTCTCAGCTTACTTATAAAGTGTGAATCATGGGAAGTGGCAACGTGTTGCAAATATCGACTTGTAACGTTTTCAATCCTGTTTGAGCCTTGTTGTGCATGGCACGCCAAACAGTGTGCAAAGGGCTTGTGCTTTGTAGCGAAACTTACGTTTTGAGCGGTAGAACTGAGCAGAAACGCGTGATACCTAGATCCTGACCATCTGCAACCCCTCGCCGAGCTCAGGAACGCATGCTTCCATTGTACAAGCATCAGGCAGATCATCTGCTTACGGGACCCTGGATGTATGCTGATTTCAGGGAGGACCTCGTGAGGTGGCCTGCGCAGCAAGTCTGCTTGTAAATTTCATTGACGGTTGGCTTGTACGAAGAGAAGATTTATTCACTGCACGGGGAGGGAGAGAGAGTTGAACAATGAGGTCCATCTTGACGTCGCTTTCTGCTCGTGGTTGTTTCTTCATGCTGATGAGCAGCTCCTATGGCAGAGCAGGTCTGCGTAGAGGGGGCCGGGTGGGTAGCGAGGTTGTTGTTGACTCTTGATGCGCTCTTGCAACGATGTGCCTTGTGAGGTGGTTTGGAGCCTACCGATGCTACCACTACTTCAGACAGCCAGCAAGGTGACGATGAAGCACGCGGCGTCGATCCGGGCTTTGCCGAGCTGGCTGGCTGCAAGCCACAAGTGGAGCCATACTTTGGAACCGAGTACTGGGACTGTCGGATTGAGGACACGACTCTATCGAGGTGGGAAACCTTGAACGCCATGGAGAAGATGCATGTTCCGCCTCCAAACCAATTTATCGCTACCGACTTCTCTATTTTGAAGCAGAACGTGGAGAAGGAAGAGGAGTTGGCCTGCCGACCAAGCATCTACACGGGCTTCCCATCAATACAGAGGTTGCTGCCATCTCCTCAATGCCTGGAAGACGTCCGCGCAGGTGGGGGTTCTGCTGTGCGCCATGCAATCGAAATCAAAGTGCAATGAATCAAAACACCAAGCTCTCCAGATGAGAAAGGAGCGCGAGAGATACATCAAACATTGTTCCATTGTAGTACGGCCCCTGTGATTGCAAGAGCTTCTCTGGCCTTCATCTTTCAGCTATCTCGCCATGGATGCCATAAGCTTCATTACAGAGGCAGGCTTTAGTCTTTAGGCTGTGGGCTTAGAGGCAACCGTATCAACGAGGGTGATGCTCCGAAGCTGGTCCTTCCAAGAGGCAGAATCCGAGGGTCCAGATTGAGTGCTTGTGTTTATGTTGAATTTGGATTGTTCCTTTTCCTGTTTCTTTTTTTCAATCCCGGTCCAAGCCCTTCCTGCTGTTTTCGTTTTTCCTTCAATCCTTTTGTTTTCTTTGAACCCCATTTTTAAGCCCAACAATCCCAGATTCCCAAAACCCGAGTCCCTAAGATCACTAGGTCCTAAAACCCCTAAACCCTATAATCTCTGAACGCTAGAAACATGTTCTTATTGAACGCACAAGCTCTGGTTGGCAAGCGACCAAAAAAGCAAAGCACCTTTCCCAAAAAATGAACCAAATCCCGAACAAAATGTGGGGACTCTTCGAAGTCAAGCCTAACTTAACGAGCGTTTAGCAGGCAGCAGGAGGAGGTGTAGACCACTGGCTCCATGTGTGCTTGCAGAACATCCTGCGAGGCCTGAAGTTGTGGCACGTGCCTTGCGCAGCCCACTTCAAGCAGCCTCGCAGCCAAGTGTCCGTGAAGATGCACTCGCCATACTATGCCCTTGACGCAAACAATGTGCGAAAAGGGGTGTTGCTGGAACTCTACATTCTGTGTTTCAATGACAGCTTGAACGAGATGCTGTACGCGGCTGGCAAGGCGAGGCTGCACTGTGCGGTCAGTAGCTCTCCAACCCATGGCTTGACGATACGAGCGGGAGGCTTCAGTCAGAAGCTGCTGTGCCTGGTTGAGAGCACCTTACGTGCTCGAAAGCTTGAGGAGTATGCTACACGCTTCGACCGCTTTCAAGCAATGCATGAGGCCCTGCTGAGGAGCTACAAGAATGAATGGTTGAAGCCACAAGTGCATTGTTCAGATCTTCGCAAGCTGCTGCTGATGCCATCAATGCCCAGACCTGCGATGAAGGATTGTCGGGCTTTCTTGGGAGCAGGTCTGAGATGGTCTAAGGCCGAAGTTCTAGGATGTTGGCATTCCCAGGCCCTTGCGAGGGGTGCTTCGGGGGTCGGAGTATCCAGGGCCTGTCTGGGTTCCAACACCCAAATAGGCTTCGTTAAACTTTTAGAATATTTAGAATACAACAAAGGAGGCGCAGCTGAGCACATGTGGTTCGGAGCAGCTCATGGATTTTGCCCAGAACTTCAACTCCGAGATGGGGTGTGAGCTGTTGGTGTCTGGAAACACACCGAAAGACACATTTCTCGACTGGGCCACGGCAGTCTTTGATGGCTACACGTTGGCACCACAGACAAAAGTTGAGGTGGACGTGGTACAACTTCCAGTGGGATCGGCAACGGTGTGGATGCAGACCGCAGTCGACACTACGCAGTCAAACTCTGCAGTTGAGATTTATTTTCAGTTGCCGGGGCGTGATGCGTGGCATTGGCAGGAGGATGGGGGGGGGTACATGAACTGGTGCAGAAGCCCGAGCGTGTTTGTTCCTCCAGTGTGCCCCCGTTCGAATGTTGCAAACCTGTGTCTGTGCTCGGAACAGAACTCCAGGACCAGGCTCGGGTCAGGGTGCTTCTGGCTTTGCTGGAAGATGTCATGTATGAGAGCCTATTCGATGAGTTGCGAACGAAGCAGCAACTTGGGTACAGCGTGGGATGCAGCCTACGGGATGCTCAGAAGCGTTCAGAAGTTGCAGCAGTTCGTTTGCGAACCGGCCCGGCCTTGTACTTTCAGAGTCTTGGGCATGTTGTGTCAAGGACTCTTTTGGCGTGCCAGGTCTGCGACTGAGAATTTAAACGTCTCTTGAAGCAGGCTGTTTGTTGATGCGAGTTGGGATCTTGGAATAACACGCGATCACTTCTTTGGGAGGCTTTAGCATATACATCCTCAGTGCTGTCCAGAAGCCACCTGTTTTGGTGGAACGTGTGCTACAGTTTTTGCAGGACACTCTTGCCAAATCTGGCCCACTGGCCTGTCCACATGTCGTGGGAATCTGTGGGGTCCCCGGTGCTCCAGACCTGGCAGGATTTCGGACAGCAAATGCGACAGTGGCCGACAAGCAAGTGGCCGAACTGCAAGTGGCGAGAGATTTCCTGAGGATTTCCAGTCCAGCTGCAGAGTCATTCCGCTCCAAGCTGTTTTCATCTGACACTTCTTGAGGTTCGAAGGCCATATCGTCGGACTTGCAGGTGCCTTGGCAGCTTCAATCAAGTGTACCAGTACTGTGCCCTGACAGGTACTCTTACAACAGTTACAGCTACCCTGACAGGAAGCCTTATATCGGAACGCTTACAGGAGTCTTTGCAGGATCTTGGCGTATCTGAATGATATCGCTGGAATTTGTTCGTTCAGGTAGATGGCTGGAACCCAAGCGGACTTTGGGTGAAACACATGGAAGCTGTTGGACTGAGTTCCTTGGCGTTGAAGAAGCTGCGTATGAGGTTAGAGGAGCACCATGCGCAGAATTCGTCGCATGGGCAATCTCAGGATTAGCTTTGGGTTTCCTGTCTTCGACCGCGCCGAGCGCGAAACTGCAATTTTGGGAAGCCTGAAGCCAGAAGAGCTCTTGAACCTCTTTGAGAAGCCAAGCAGCAAGATGGACAGATTTTGCTGGTTTCACTGCCTTTGCCAGCATGTTTCCATCCAAGGATGCACTTGGCACCAGGCACAAGTTCCAGCTTCTTGTTGCGCTTCCGTTCACGGGACCCGTGTCGTGCACCTTGTTGACGCATGACGTCTTGTGAGGCGGTTCTGGTAGAGCCTGCGCTGTCACGGCGGTGGTGCCATGGGCAGTCGGCGAAGTGCACATAAACGAGCTGTGCGAGTCCGTTTCAAAGTTTCACCTGACAGTCTCCACGGTGTCTCGGTTCATGCTGCGGTATGTTGCTTGTATAAGTGCTCCAGCATATCAGCAGCGCGACAGAGTGTTCCCTGCGAGACTTGTCCTTGGGCAGGTCACGTGCGAGCATGACTTTCACTCTCGAAGCCGGTTCCATCAGCGCAGAGATGGAAGCGCTGTGCAAGCTTCAAGCAAGGTGGTGTGATGTCCTAAGATATCGTGGCTCCGACCGCCAGTGCCTCAAAGGTGTTGTAGAGAAAGCGGAGCTGGCCGGGAACAGCTGACTGGCCTGGAACAGCTGATGCTGGGACGGCGCCTCTCACACTATCCTGTACTCCATGGTGTGTGCTGCATGTTTTCAGCGTGTAACATCGGCCACAGCATGGGTTCTGGCACGGACGCACCGAGAAAAGCAAAAGCAGAACGTGCTGGCTGGTCCTTTTCTGTCACCTTGCGGCTCCCTTACGATGTGGGCTCATCGGTAAGGCTTTGCCAGAAGATTCTACGTGCGGTCAAGACCTTGCTGACAATGGTGCATCAGACTTGGGCAAAATCTCTTGAACACCATGACATCTTTGCTGGGCCCAATGCCATGGCACACGTCCTTCTGGCCAGATGGGAGTAGTGGCACTGCACTTCGCTGGAACACGGCCATGGTTGTGTTCGAGGATCTAGTCCAAGGTCTGAAGGGTTTAGGGCTTGGAATCAAGAAGGCAGATTCCAAGCCTTGGCCGCTGGTTGAAGGAAGCCACCGTCTTCGAAGTTTGTTGACGTTGTGGGCTGACCATGCAGCAACAAGCTGCCCATCAGAGCACAAAAAAGCACAAAAAAGAGGCTCGAAAAAGAATGGTCTCACGTTGCAAGCACGCACATGGAGTTGGTGGAGCGTTGCACGCTAAGCTGTGTAAGAGGTGCTGTTTCAATCGTGATAAATGTCAGCTGCTAGCGATGGCGTTGCCTCGTTGATACCGACGTTGATGCCTTGTGCGCAAAGGTTCGGCCAGACGCTGGAAAGTTATAACTCGAACAATTGGCCGAAGTTTCAAGGTGCTTGGATCCAGTATGAGGCGCGGTCTCACCGGATTGTCTGCCATCACGGAGCTGCGTGTTCATGGAGCAATGGAGAAGGACCTGAAGAGGGCCATCTCTGTGTACACCGGCCAGGACATGGATGCACGCATAGTTGCGGCCGACAGACACAACAAGAAGACGGGCAAAGGCATAGAATGTCCCTCGCAGGACAAGGACAATGCCACTGTTGAGTCAGCAGTCGGCCAAGCTGTCTGAAGTCTTCGCGCATATCGGTCGCCTGCAAAAAATGTTCCTCTTCATCAGGTCACGCATTGGACATCTTCATTCCTGCGGCTGGGTCCCAATCCAGAGCTGCCTCCCGAGGTTGTCTGGGGCATTGGGAAAGCACTGGCAACCAACATGACAGAACAAGTTGAACTGCTCGTGCTGTTTTTGTGTTTTCATGCTGTTCCTTTCTGGACACTCCTATGCGCAGGCTCGCCTCAACGACATCCTGAGCAAGCCACGGCCTGTTTACACATAAAGAGAGCCATCGTGAATCTGGAGTCCAGAGAGAGTCGTAGCTGTGTTCAGTTGAGCCGCAAGCTTTTTTAGCTTCGTAGCAGCTGCAATGCGCTCTCTTCTGCCAGCTGCGGAGCTATCTCGCATTGGGAAGTTCGTGCAGACCGAAGAGGTCGAGGGCTTGACTGTTGCTCCAGGGTTGTCCACCTAAGACTCTTTGGATAGAATGTGACGACAAATCTGCCTCTGGCCTAGAGCATGCGTTGCTTTTGTTTGTTTGGCCATGTGAGGCTCGGATTCACAAGCTTCTGGACGGGTTGAAGCAGGACTGAGATCTAGCCTATCTGTACAAGGATTTTCATGTTCGACATACGGTCACTCTGACTCAGGTCTCTGCCCCGTATGATGCTCAGTGACTGTGGCGCAGATGCGGTGCGCTTCCAGGATGTTGCGACCACCAAGCCGGTTGAGGAGCTATGCCGGAGGCGTCCCTCATTTCGCCACCGGTAATTGGAGTACTTAAAGCTGTTTCGCCTTACAATCCCAGTGCAGTCACAGGCTCGAGGAGGTCGGCACGGACATCAGCGATCTGAAGTCGCATTCTGAGCATCTCTGAGACTTCTTGCAGTCCCATCATGTCCCATCGCTCCAGAGGTTCTTTGTCCAGCAGAACTTCACTGGATTCCGGAAAGCACTAAAGAAGTACGAGAAGCTGCATGGCTGCAAGCTGGGACGAGAGTTGTCATGCTGCATCTTGAGGGTGCAATCCAAGAGAATCCAATCTTTTCGAGGTCTAGCAAGAAATTCATTATGCAGTGGTTCATGACGCAGGCTTCTTGGGGAGTTTTCGTCTGTACACTGTCGAAACGTGCATATCATCTCTCCAGGCAGTGGCCTATGAAAGATCCTATTCAGATTCGCACCTCACCTTGTGCAGGTTGCCAAAGCGCCTCTTATGGCAACGGACTTTGCCCGGGCCTATCTACATGTAGCCCCTTGTGATCATCCCCTCACCCAGTTCGCTCAGTTGACATGCGCTTGCTTTTGTAAAGGAGAACATGCTGGGAAAGTTTGGAAACATTGCCCAGTTGTTGCGCAAGAAGGCGTGCCGACTAGCCGTTCATGTGATGAAGTCTGTCAGAGCGGCAGATCAGATGGGCCACGACAGGGCTTCAATACTTCAATACGTAGTGTACTTGAGATCTAAATCTGATCCTGCCAGGGTGCAGTTCCGCTGGAGCCTCAGAGTTCCAGAGTAGGGTCCACCAAGCACGGAGGCCAGAAAGGATAAGTGGATATAGTGGGGCTCCAGAAAGAAAGCCATTCCAAGCTTCAGTGCTTTTTTGTATTTTGGCGCTTGGCGCCCATGCCTGAGCTTATGCTCCTCACGCCCCACTTCCTGAAAGTTTGAGGCTGGTCCAAAGGGTCCATACGGGGAAAGCCTTCAGAACATCAGGTACAGCGATGTGAGACACAGCCTTTCTGGTGCAGAGGACGAAGCTGGCCCCTGTCCCAGATTGTCTCCTGTTCACGTTGTAGATTGGGAATGGCCTGTTATTTCAACTTTGGCGGTCAGGTCGTCAAGGAGCCTCACTTGAGAGCACCTACCTACTAGAAGCGAAGGCTGTGAAGAGAGACCGCGGCACAGCAGCAACAGAGTTCGAGTGTGCCAGGCAGCCATGAAGTTCCGAGTGAAGCTCGCGGCGTTTATGGTCCCCAAGGATCCACAGGACCGGCAAGATAAGTCGCAGATTCGATATGTCGCGAAGAGATGCGCAGAGAGAGCTGCAGGCGGTGCCCGCACTTGCCGCCGGAGCGAAGGCGTCCGACCCCCAAGAACTCAGAACCATGCAGCACACACGAGAAGCGGCCCAAACGAAAGGGGTGTATAAGTGTATAACGGTGTATAACGGCGTATACCCGCATCATCCTGCACGGCTGCACTGGAAGCCCCGAGGCCGAGGCCCAAAACGACCTCCGTCTTCCTTGACACGAAGGATTTCAAGGCGTGAGACCGCGTGAGACCGCGTGAGAGCTTTTGGCTGCTGGGCCCTTCCAAACAGAGGTTTACAAGGACGTGCTGGAGTCCAGCCAGGGCACGTCGTGCTGCCCTCAGAAGCCCAAAGTGCCACCAGCCACAGTCGATCATCTTCGGAAATGACAATTACGAGTGGGCAAGTGTCTCGCCTGTCCAAGGTCAGGTGCTACAATGCACTTGCGACGAAGCGATCCCAACCAGGTCGCATGCGTCGTGTACCAGGCCGGATCCGAATACAAAGATACAGGGAGGTGCGTAGCATCCCCAGCCTTGTCAGGCCAAAGGGGCCAAGAAGCGAACCGAAGTACTTATCAGGCCTCTCTCAGAACATTGAGTGTACTCTCCCTAGTCAGGCGCCGCAAGTTTTTGCAAAGTCTGCGCAGGAGTGATGAGGTAGCACGATTGCTTCAGGGCCAGGCCCGACAGACATCCTCCCTGACGCGGTTTGCATTTCTTTGGCAGTGTCATTGCTGACTTAGTCGCGACTTCGCCAACTTTTAATCGGGTCCACGGGTCTTGCCGCGACTGTGAATTTTAGGGTTGTCGAGGAGGTGATGCTGTCTGTGTGTTTGTCTCCGTGGTGCGTTCAGCGACGCTGTCGGTGCTGGTGCTGGTGCTGCAGCATTTATGTGTTGTCCCCCTCTTCCACTAGTTTTCGAGCGTCTGGGCTTTCGATCAGAAGGTCGGTTGATGCTTGCTTATTCCTGAAGTTTGAGGATTGTGGAAGTCACGAAAGCGGTCCATAGCGTTTTACCGGTACCTATGTAACCGCATGTGGGTCAAAATTTATGCCATTCTTGCTTCGCTTCGAAAAGAACGGGCTTTTCACTTGTTTGGTTCCTATGTTCTAGTAGTGCTCTTGAGGCAGTTCTTGTTCCCAAAGCCTCTTTCAGTATTCCCGGATAGTGAAGAGCTACGGACAACTGCGGACCCCAAGGCCTGATAAATCGGGGCGTTAACGCTTGCCGCATGGGAGCCGTCAAATGTTAGGGGAGCTTCGGTCTGGGGCACCAGAAGAAGCGATCCTGCTCTCACTTCGTTCACGTAGTCAACTCAACATGCTGACCTATCCACTGCCCCCTTGAGGCGTGGCAGAATGCTTTCTTTGGTTGCACCCGTTGTTTTGCCGTTGTTGTTGCCATTTGTTTTGCTTGCTTGTGGTTAGCGGTGCTGCAATACCTACTAGCGTGGTGCTGAATATGTTCATGCCCCATGTCGAAGGTCCCAAGCATCGTCCTGGATGATCGGGCCATGGGGGCGCGCCCCGTGATTGGTAGTGTGTCTGGCTTAGTCCAGATAATGCCAAGGGGCCAGTGCTTCTTGTCACAGCCTCAACATGGCAGCTGATCAGGACACTCCCGCGGACAAGCTGGTGGCAACTACAACTATGCAGGAGGCTGGCTGTTGAGATTTGCTGAGTGTTCGAATCCTAGTCGTTCGCGTGGCTTGCCTTGCAACTGTGTGGGCTTGCTCATCACGGGAGCGCCATGAAAATCCTGCGAGGGAAGTGAGCCTTTGCCCCCGGCAGGCCAAGTTTTGGAGTTGTTGGGGGGAGGGGGAGCGGGAGGGGGACGAGGAGGGGGACGAGGAGGGGGGGCCGGGAGGAGGAGGGCCGATCTCCGTATGTACAGTCTAGAGAGGCCTGGGATGGCAGAATCACTGGAAGCTGCAAAAGCAGTTTGGAGGTGTCAGCTCAGTTTATTGTTGATGTCCAGCCCCCCGGCGCTCGTATTGCTCGAGGAAGGGTAGTGGGGGGGGTTCGGGTCCTGGGGTCCTGCGCATGCTTGCCTGCCAGCTCGGCACAAGTGGAGCCTTGAGGTAGCCAGAACATTTGGGAGCACCCTGACTCCGATGGCAGAGGTGCAGCTGGGATCGGGAAATGAAGATTGTCCGAGTCTCTTCGAGCTTTTGGGGCTGGGGGTCAGGATTTAGAAGCTGTACTGGGTGTAGCAGGTCGGTTGAGGAGGTTAGGCAAAAACGGTTGGGGTGGTTGGTCTTTAGGGTAATTCTTCGGACGGTTTCTCTACGTTTGCGTTTGGGTCGGCTTCTATGTTTACAAGCAGATGGTTCAGGCTCCCCAAACTGCCCTACACCCTAAACTCTAAGCTCTTGGTGAAGCAAAGGCCAGGCAAAATTGAGTTTCCCCCCCCCCCCCCCCCCCCCCCCCCAAAAGAACCTTGTGAAGCCTCCGAAGAATTCAGAGATCCTGCTCCCGCCGCGAAGTATCCTTGTAGTGCGCATTTGGAATGCCCGCCCCAAAGAACGTGGCAGAGATTTGCCCGTTATCCCTGGAGAGAGCCTTGAGTCCTTCACTTACATGAAATGCAAGCAGATTGTGAGATGCACTTTGAGGCGAGCTACAGCCGATCCATTTTGCAGGATGATTGCGCGATGCCCGAACCATGCTGAAGTGCGGCAATAAGCTAGCGTTGTGGTTTGCTTTTGGTCATTGTGGGTTGAGGTGGCATCGTTGTCATCCTGGATGAGGATGTACGTTTTGGCAAGATCAAGGCTCGCCGCAGTTGGTATTTCACCACGTGATGTGTGGATGCACGCCTGGTCGTGCGTCAACAGGAATGGGATGCCAGCAGCCCCACTTCCGTGGACTTCTTTCCATACATGGCCTGGGTTGTGGACATCTTTTGCGTATTTTCACATGCACGGCCCTCGGAAGGTCATCACAGTCAAGTTCCCTTCAGCTTTGAAGGAGTCTTCCTGGCCGAGGTGTTGCACGGGTCGGGGAGGAGTGACGTAGCTTCGACTATATACGGTAATGAGCAGGTGGCTTGGCCTTCTTGAAGATGGGAGCGTCGTGCAGGCGATTCGTCTTGAGAGGCTCCGCGATTCAGCAAAGTTGTGGGGTGCATTGTGTTGGCAGGCAAACGGCTTTTCCAAGGGAGCCCATGCCATAGCGCGCTTCCATGCCCTTGGGTCGGGACCTGAATCGTACCCGATGTGTTCTGGTCTGTTCGTGCTACTGCCGGATCCGACCAGGCTGAAGCTGCAGATGCCCCATTGGTACGCAAATGCCCCGTCCTCGCCCTCGCCAGACTTGTGCCACGACTGCCACGACAAGTGCCAGGGAGCGAAAGGTCAACGCGCAGTTCAAAATTTCTTTTGCAGTTCAGAGTCGTCGCTACCAAGGTTTATTCTGGTCTCCAGGACAATGAAGAGAATGATGCTCACGCGTCCATGGCTTGGAAGTGATGTCAGATGTCTGGCTACTTTAGAGGAGTGCTTCTGAGAGGCCAGATAGTATTGCGGAAACAGGTATCTTGGCAAGGCTCGCGAAAGTGCTGCGTCAGGTCGCCCGATCAGGTAGGTCGAAATGAAAGATCCCTGATCATGGGCCTCCTCCACTGCAACCAACACTGACCCGCAAATACATGCACACACACACGCACACAAACGCTTGGATGCTACCATCTTGGACACGTTTGCTCACAGCAACAAGTAACAGAGAAGGTTGATGTAGGAGAAAGATGAATGATGTGTTACACGAACATGCTGTAGTTCTGGGGTGAGTGTGCGGGATGTATGTGTGTCACCAATGCTGCATCACCTGCTGCACTTGTAATGCCACATGCTGCATGCCAAGTGCTCAAACTTGCTTCCATTGCAATGTCACATATGCTGCACATCACGTGCTCCGAGGAAAGCTGCTCTGGAAGCATGCTCCACTGGCAATGCGGCAAGGTGAATGTTGTGATGCCGCCAACAGCGATGATGCACCAATGCACAGCTTGCTTGATTACAAAAGGTCAAAAACGATCACTGCGTTGCACGTGCAGTAAGTCAGAAGGACGTCTATCTGATATCACCACTTCTCATCGTTGTCTTCGCTGGGCATGGAAGTGCGCTGCCCCACTGATTCAATGCGCCACCTCATGCGCTGTTAAGGCGCAAGTTGTGCAGCTTTCTGCTCTTCGTTTGCGACTTCTCGATGAAGGTTATGAACATTGGATCGTGGTGTTTTCGCCGTATGTACAGTGATGTCCCGCACACGCACGCACGCACGCACTCACCCACACGCACATGCGCACATGCACATGCCCACGCCCGTGCCCGCGGCCGCGGCACCCCGCACCCCGCACCCCGCACCCCGCACCCCGCACCCCGCACCCCGCACCCCGCACCCCGCACCCCGCACCCCGCACCCCGCACCCTGCACCCCGCACCCCCGCACCCCGCCCCCCGCCACCCGCACCCCGCACCCGCCCCCGCACCCCCGCACTCCCGCCCCCCCCCGCACCCCGCACCCCGCACCCCGCACCCCGCACCCCGCACCCCGCACCCCGCACACCGCACACCGCACACCGCACACCGCACACCGCACACCGCACACCCCGCACCCACGCGCGCACACCCATGTACCCACACCAACATGCATGCTCAGTCATTTACACGTACACTTCACTTACACTTTCACCTTTCACTTACACTTACACTTTACACTTACATGCCCGAGGTCGCAAGACCCTTCTGAAGGAAGTGTCAAGAGCCAGGGCCCTGCGATGATGCCGCAACATGACTGCACAGCTCTCAGTCATGTGACTGCAGGTGGCGGTGGCAGGGAGGAGGATGCTCCGCACAGGCTGCCGAGAGTTTGCTGGACTGGCCATTCCAGATCTAGCATGGTGCGGAATGATCGCTCCATACAGGTGGACTCCGAGCAGTGCGCGACTGCTCCACGAGTGCAGGGCTCAGACCGTTCGATTCTTCGATTCTCGTGTCTCTGTTTGTTTCTGCGTTTGTCTGTGTGTCTGCGTTTGTCTGCGTTTGTCTGTGTTTGTCAGTGCTTGTCTGTGTTTGTCTGTGTTTGTCTGTGTTTGTATGTGTTTGTCTGTGTTTGTCTGTGTTAGTCTGTGTTAGTCTGTGTTTGTCTGTGATTAGATACGTTGTCCGCACAAAGGTTCGGCACTACGCCTCAGCAGGAGCAGGAGGCTGTCGCAAATAGCTCCTGCACGACAGGATTTAGTTTTAGTCCCAAGTTCCAGACCCCCCGCCCCCAGACTGAAAGCAAGACCAGTGCCAACCCGCATGCTTCGCAGATGGCTCTGACACGGATCGCTCTGGCTAAACGAGGCCTGGGTTTCATTTAGTGAGACCTTTGTCGGCACACTTGGGGTGGTTGGTGCAGGTGTGTCGCCAATTGAAGATACCAAGCATCTGGTGCCAGCTGAAGATGCTGGTGCCCTCAATGCGCCATTTCCTCGGCCTGATGGCTGTGTGGCCTGTTGAGAACCGGATGGTTGCCTTCATGCGAGCGGCGATGTTTCTGCACATCACCGACCTCAACCTTTGTCCCTGCAGTCTGCTAGACATGGGCGAGAGTCTGAGTAGATTCTGGACCCTTAGGCCATTGCTCTCCGGGTCTGCGCCTGGACCAAAGGCCCGTTTCATGGGAGTTTTGCTTCTTGAGAACTCTCGAATTTGACACGTGTCTATCCAGGAGCAAGGCTTCATGCAGAGCCCAGCTCCTAGTTGGTCAGCTCTCAAAATTATGCTCCCTTTTGATTACCCTAAATATTAAGGGCCGCCTTACTATAGTAACCCCAAAAGGGAACGTAATTTAGAGAGGTGACCATGTCTGACTTGATGTATTTCATGGCGAGAGCATCTGCCGGTGCTACAGGATTCATTGGAAATGAAGCCCAGGCAGATTTCTGTAACTTGCAGCCGGATGCTCCAACATGGATGTAGTTGTTGTGCTGCTCCTGTTAAAAACGGCACGCTTTGCAGGACAAACCCACAAGAAGAGCAATTGTTGCTGTGCAGCCGAAGACCTTGTGCCTTGCCAGAAGGTGGCACGTCCAGGGCGGAGGAAAAGATTAGTTACTTAGTTGCATCCAAGGCTATTCTTCCAGCTCAGGTACTCAAATGAGCGAACATTTCTGGAGTGGATCCATTTTGCCACCATACTGGCTGCTTCTGGCCAGAAACTCAGTCATTACAATGCGGCCGCACAAACGTATATAATCCTGCAAGGCAATACGAAACAGTCCCGATCAGGAGTTCTGATGCTACACATCTCTGAGGAGGCTTGCGACGAGCATGTCTTCTGGAGTTGCGATTGGAGGATGGAAGGCTTCTTGAGTTTGTTATTGTTCTGCTGGGGATCTGGCTCATGGCAACAGAGGCAGCTCACGCAACAATTGGGCGGCTGCTTGTGTTGGCCGCGGTGTTTCTTGTCGCTGGGCCTCAGTCCAGATTGCTCGCAACTCTTCTGGAGCGATCAGGATGATCTCTACTAGTCTCTACTTTGTGTTGCCGCTTTGTTGAGCTCAGGCCTGGTCGGTGCATGTCTTCAATTGGCGCGCCGATGGCTTGGACTACAAAGTCGACATGCACTACGAGGATTCCAATACTCGTCAGTTGTATCTCATGTCGAAAACATCTTCAGTCAAATCTAGTGCGTTTCTTAGCATATTCAATATGTGAGTGCATTTCTTGGCATATAGTTCTCGTTCATCCTGAGCCACACTCGTCAGGACAACGTCGGACCTGTTGCATTGGTGCTCAGCATCTTGGGCGCTCTGCTTTTCTCTACCGCGCATGCAGTGCGGAACTCAGAGACTCGGAGACTCAGAGGCAACAGGAGGCAACAGGAGGCAATAGGAGGCAGTAGGAGGCAATAGGGCCCAAAGTTCAAAGGCCTTCGTTTCGTTCTCTTGCTAGTTTTGCCATCAGTGCGTTCAGCGACTCAGGTTGGGAACTTTCCATGATCTCATGCAGATTTTCAAGCTTAATTAGGGTCGGCAGCAAATCTGGGACCTGTCGATGCATTGATTTGGCGCTTGCTGAAGGGTGAAAAGTCTGAGTCAGGGCTGGCAGAGGCATGGACGTCTGAACGTCTGAATGGACCAGAGCTTGTAGGTTACTGCGACTCTTGTGACTCTTGGTGGAACCGCAGCTCAAAGATCAAAAAGAGTCTGTTCGGACTCCCATGTTCGGCCTCTGTCGGCATGACAAGTATGCCGAGACCTTGGTTTAACTGAGAGCTTTTTACTGCCAAGCTGGTGCTGAAATGCAGGTGAAGCTTTCAAGTAAGGTTGACTAAGAACCTCTCCGCGCTGTCCAGAGTGCGGCGTGTAACCCAGAACGCGATTCTACAGCCGAACCTTGTAGGCTGAAGTCCACTTCCGCTTCGGCCAATTTGCAGGCCATTTCTACACCCGGCGAGGAGGACTTTCTCTGAGGTATCAACTGATGTGAAGCCGCAGGCGCAGGCCGATTCTTCCGCAGCTATGTCTGGCATTGCCTTGCGCGACTTCGGTTAAAAGCGGCCAATGCTGCTCCGTGAAGGCGAAGCCAGCGAAGCCAAAGTCTTCGCTTGGCTCACGCCTCCGGAGTTTCATGGCAGGCTTTACAGTCGCCAGGGCCCCAGTTGGGTGCTCATGAAACCCTTCGAGAAGCTGCAAATGTCATCGTTGCAGGCAGGGACGTTGTCAGGATATGCCCTCTACTACAAGGTTCATCCAGTTTATTGCAGACATACCCTTGAAATTGCACATGATGTTGTTGCACAGGTGCAGTGGGCAAATGAAGAGCTCGCAGCGATGGTAGCGTCCCTGTTCAGCCGACATGTTTGCTGCAAAGGCCGATTTGATCAAACGGTGAGGTCAGAGAGACGGCTGCGCGGCAGGCCCAGATCGAGAGGCCTTAATAATTAACAATTAGAATGGGGTCTTGGGGGTTGTTAGAGTATATTTATATACGGACCAGAAGGGAATAGACGTCGCAGACAGCTTTGCAAAAGCATGGGTTGTCACTGCATGGAAGGCGCCTCAGTCAGTTGGATGGCCGATGATTTGTCAGCTCTTCTTGAGCAGTGACTCGGCCAACAAGACTCGCTTTTAGAAATATAGCGCTTTGCAAAAAAAATTGACCAACTGATTCGTGATCAGTGCCGAGTGTCCGGCTGGATATTTTTGGATTTCCGATCTTGACCATCATTTTCTGAAAGAGGTCAAGAAGATAATGTCGCTGAATTTGATTCTTTTTTGGCAATTTTTTGAAGATTATGGAGAATCGATTGCTTAGAATTCGTTTCAATTTCGACAAATTGATTTTGATATATGTTATCAATAGATTGGATTGGATAGATGATATTTTTCTTTGATATTTTTCAAATAGGAACCAAAAAGGTTCACGACATTACAGAATTATATTTATAGGAGAGGATATCTGATATTATATTTATGGAAGAGAATATACGATATTTTCTCTTTAGATGGAGGTAGGGTATTAAATTTGGTGCCGAAGTTATAACTGCTATTACTCGGATTTGGATATATCCCCATAAAAGGCTACGGACTCGACCCCTATTTTCGCTCTGCGGCCGCCCCGTCGGATGTCCCGCCTCCTCTTCCGGTCCATTTGGCTGCTTGTGAGGGCCTTATCCCCATAAAAGGCTACGGACTCGACCCCTATTTTCGCTCTGCGGCCGCCCCGTCGGATGCCCCGCCTCCTCTTCCGGTCCATTTGGCTGCTTGTGAGGGCCTTGCAGGGGGATCCTGAAAATTCCGGGAATTTTAACACTTTTTGTCTAAAAATCCTGGGAATTTTGGGAATCACCCGGAGCTGAAAATTCCCGGAATTTTCGGAATTGTCCGGATTGAGGTTTGGGCTTGCCGGGTTGGATTTAAGGTTCCAGCGCAACAATGATGACGTGGGTGCCCCTTCACCTTCCAGGAAATCTTCAAGGAAATCTCTTGGTCCAGGGTAGTTCCGATGACGGTCGCCGCCCGCCAGCTGTTCAAGGGGGTTCGG